>JBBMKD010000001.1:35558100-35599342 GCA_037834095.1 Argya squamiceps
GGGGAACCTGGGAGAACACTGCTTCAACAATTGGTTTCAACAGTTGATGAAGAGGGTGATAGAATACTTTGTGCATAACTTATTTTACAACCCAGGACACCCTTGCAGCAGGTCTCAGCCTTCTCCTGTGCAGATGAGGACAGGATTTAAGGTCAGCCTCTGACTTACCTCTGGGTAATAGAGTCATTGGCAACTCAGAGACAGGCAGTGGTCTGGAAATGCAGGGATGGATCAGGGAGTGCTCTGGATTTTGGCTTTTTCTCTGACCTAATGCCTTAAGGGAATAATAAATACAGCTTTCATTACATGGCTATCTAGCAAAGGGGTATCCTTTGAGGGGGGATAGACAATATCTTATCAAAGAATGAAAAAAATATACAAAACTATCCTCAGTGTGATCAATTTGTGTTCTCACTTTCCAAAATGATGGATAAATTTCTGCTGTTGTCTGGGAATTATTTTTAGAGAAGTAATTAAAAGTGTGACACATTAAAGGTATTTCTTGGGAATTACTCCTAAGAAAGACAACCAAGACATTCCATCAATTCCACCAGCCTATTTTAGGATAGGATTTTTAGATAACAAGATAGAAATAATAAAACAGCTTTAATCCATAATTATTCCTAAAAACCTTTCCTCCAAAATGGAAGATTTCCCTTAAATAAAAGAGATATCCTGTGGGAAGACAATTGTGTGCTAAATCATTTTTCAATTACTCCATACATATTTCTCATCTTAAGCTCTTTAATATCGTCTCACTCTTTTATTATCATCAACAAAAGTGGCAATGAGAAAAAAAAATTCTTTTTTTTTATATAGTTGTTGTAGCTTGGGTAACTACTTTGCTTGGCAAGAGAAGTGAAGCACTATTGAATTTTCCAACGTATTTCTTTTGAAGAGTAAAATACTTTTGCCTCCCTCTTAAGAGACCTCCAGACGAAGGCAGAAATAAATGTTGTTTAAAAAACAAACAAAAAAAATGGAAACAAAAAAAGGAGTCTATAAATGAGAAAATGTGGCTGACTTTTGAGAATGCAGATTTTACAAGTAATTTGCACAAACAAGCCACTTCAAGGATAACAGCATCTCAGCTGACCCAGATTCTGCTGGCTTCCAAGCCCATTTGTTTGGAAAATGTGCACAGCAAACACAACCTGTATAAAAGCCTCGGCATTGCTGGAAGTACTTGTGCTCTTGAGGAACAAGAGAAAGGTTATTGAAAATCTCTCTGTGGCTTTCCCTTCTCTGCTAAAATTACAAATTGATGACTACAGTAATAAGACAAAGCCTTCTGTTTAATTCAGAGCTTGATTAAGATGTAGACAAGTCTGTAGCAGCTTGTCCTTATTCTGTCTATCAGAATACATATGACTTTATCCTAGGCTAAAGCTTTGGATCTCTCCTGATGTTTTCAGCTAAGGGTGTATTAGTGCTGTGGACACGTTATTTGACTAATCAGTATGATAACCACACAGCAGCTATAGATCAGCTGTCTACTTGTGTTGCTCTGTGTTGGAATATAGATTTTTACTGTGTTTTTTTTCCCCCAGCATTGATAATGCTAAGTACGGGTTACACTTGTCCTAATTTTGCTGAATTTCTCTGTTCATGGAACTGACACATCTTGGGAAAAAAATGTCAGTGCAGAGCTGAATAGCACCAGGGCAGCTGCTGCACATCCAAGGACCAGCTCAAAAGGAGGGAGAGGTCAGCCTGCTTCCATGCTGTCTCAGGGCTTCACAGCTGGGTTGGTACAAAGGCTGCTGGGTTCTTGCTGGTGAATTGATTTCAAACATTTATCAGAAATCCTTTGTATTTAAGCAGGCAAATACACAAAAAATCAATCAGATGTTTCTCTTACACAGGCTGGTCTTTAGCTATTGAAATACATTCTCTCTGCTGGGAGGAGGTGTGGGTATGCAGGTTAAATATTCAAATGTGCCCATATGAATTAAGTATCTACATCCCAGTTGCTTACTGTGAAAATTGGTGGTCTTGTCCCTTTCTTGAAGGAGACTGACTCCCCCTCCATCCTTACAGTAGAGGAAGTTCAGCCATTTCATGCCACAACTGTTAAATCATCATAATTCACAGAAGTGATTGAGAGTTTTCTGTGCATGCTGTGCTGCATACCACATAGTAGCTCAGCAGCTGCTGCAGGAACAGCTGAGGCACAAGCTGGAAGAGGGATCCTGTGGGCAACCCTGAGGGTGGGTAGGAAGATCCTGTTGTCTTTCCCTGCCAAGACCCACTGCCCAATCCATCAGCACCTGCATGGCCACCACAGAGACGTCTGAAAACAAAACCATGAAGCCACATCAGTGAGAGGTATAGAGGAAGCCCTGCAGCCTAAAGCCCTTTTAGTTATCCTGGCAAAACCCTGGATGCATGTTGACAGACACCTGCTTTTGCTGGCTCATGCTGTTTCCGACCACGGTATGAGGGTACTGATGAAAAAGATTTGGCTGAATCACACAGCTTCTACAGGAAAGGGTTCTGCCAAGGTTGTGCCATGCTGAGCAGTGCCCTTCAGAGGCTAAATCCAGTGAGAAAAGAGAAATTGAAAGTGATTTTGAAACTTATCCCCAAACACATATGTGCAGTAACCCTCAGACAGATACCCTCCTCTGTGTGTGTCTGAGCAGTCAGAAAATTGTGCTCAGATAGCTTGGTTAAAGACAGGCTTTACAAAAATCCTCATTAACCTCTTTCAGCCACAGTTTTGGTTGATCTCAAGCACCAGTGGAAGCAGCCAGAGCTGGCTCAGCTGATAATTTTTCTGCAGTGTGAGTGCTCCAAGGAGAAGCTGCCACATATGACAGGTGGGTGATAATGGTGTGGTCCTGTGCCACAGATTGCTCTGCAAGAGGATGCTTCCCTGTCAAGCCAACTCATTGTCCATTTTTTTCAACCAATTTAAGCTTTAAATGCATACACTGGGACACAACACAAGTAACAGCCTTGTGCAGATGAAAACTGCTGCCTTAAGAGTTCCCACTTTGATCCCCAAGGATGCAAACTTTGTACCAGAAAAACAAAATGAGAGCACTCACCTGAGATATATTTAAAATAAGATACATGAATTATTGATATTCATCCAAATATCAACACAAGCAAATACATAATGTGTCAGCCTGAAAAATAATTATAAGAAGAAAATAAATTCCTCACACATCTTTCCTGATTCTGCTCTAGAAGTGCCAGTCAGACCTCCAAGGAACTGCATTGTGAAGCCTAATTCATTGATTCTTTCATTAAAATCTGTGTTTGGGTCTAGAGTTGGAGCTTTCTCAGCAAATTTTCAGTGCTTTTCTTGTTCATTAGGATTTTTTTGATAAATCATTGAAACTGCATTTGCTCATGGGAAGGAGTGATTTGGGTTAAATATTTCAACTGTTTGAACATGTTAAGAAGTCCTCTTTCAACACTTGCTCATAAAAGTATTATCTGAATCATTTTCTTCAGGGTTTCATTAACCCCTCATGCAGAAATAGAAAATCTCTGTTGTATTGAATTGTTGATAACAGCAGTAACACAGAAGGGGGTAAAAGGGTGACAAACCCAGGGCTCAGGGTCTGTGGGTGCATGGGTGGCTGCACAGTGGCTGTGTGTGTTCTGTGACAGAGGAGGAGAGAGTTTAGACAAAAATGTTTCCCCACTGGAGTTAGGAAATGCCTGGAGGGAAGAAATTCCCTGGTTAAAGCCTGACTGCACCCAGCCATGCATCAAATATTAACAGTGCATCTGCTGCACGTAGGACTAATGTGGTGCAGCCCTGCAGGGAAACGTTGAAAATTGTGAGGTTTCATTTCAATGCTAGCAAGAATGTGCTAAGGATGTGTGTTGTGTGAGTGATGTGACACTTTGAAGCACTGCCAAGCAATTAACAGTAATTTTATGATAAATTTCTTAATGATGTGGTTAGGCTCCTTTTAGGAGAAACAACAGCCATGGTGCCCTATTGAGATTGCAAGGTATGGGTATTTCAGCAATACTCTAACTGTCCAAAACATTGTATGAAGCATATTGATTTTAACAATTGTTGTGACAAAAATGATTTCTGAATTTTACAGTTCCAGAAAGAAAAAGAAAACAAACAAACCAAGGTTGATAAAGGGAAAGAGAGCAACACGTGACTAAAATGAAAGTAAAATGAATTTAAAAATATGATCTTTCCAATTGTGTCTTCTACACAATCAATTAAGACATCATTTCTTTTTAGAGTGAAGTAGAAAACAAGTTTCCAATTCATTCATGATTCAGGTGTTTCAGATACATAAACCCCTTTGAGTGGGGTTTGACATCAAACACATTTATTTATATGTTGGAACGTGTAAGTTGGAGGGAAATTAGTATTTTTTTCTTTTACCCCCAAATCTTCTGGGCTCATTTAATGAAGGAATCATGGACTACACCACTAAGAAACTTTAAGCCAAAACCGTAGTCAGACGAAAAACAGAATTTTGCAAACTAGTTTTTGCGAATGGATTTTGAATAACTTTTCATGTGATCACAACCCAAATGATCTGAATACACACATATCTTTCCTAGAATGTCTGGAAACTTACTGTCTGCTTCAGAAAGCCATGGTGAAAGTGGCATTTGGGAAAAAAGGGAAGGAAGGGAAGAAAAGACAAAAGATATTGATTCTTAGGTTATACAAGATTCCAAATGGAGCTCAAGCAGTATCCCCCACATCCCACACCACACATGGGGCATTAGCTGACTCCTGCAACCCTCTTGCATGGATCACCCTCATTTAGACATGGATCAGGCTGCTCAAATTGCTGAGGCACACTTCTATCAAGTTGGAGGCTTTGAAGCTGTGCCAGACCGCTCATCTTGTACTCCAGTTTGTTTCTTCTCTGTGTGTTTCCTGGAGAGTATTTTTAATTAGCAAGAGTGCTCAGGGTTTCCTGCAAAGCAGGAGGGAAAAGAGAAAGATGTGCTAGCATTGTATCAAAATAAGGGAGATAAGAAAGGGATGTTTTAGGTTAAGCAGGGCTGGTTCCATTCTTCTTAGAATTGGTTGTCCCACAGAAAGTGGGAAGCAGAGAAACAGAGAGTTACAGGTCTCTGAGGGTAGGTAGCCTTGCTCTTCATTTTGCTACCTGAACAAATTGTCATGAAAAGAGAGAGCAACTGACCTTAGATGAAAGATGCCTTCTTCTCTTTCCTCATCTCTTCTTCCTCAGGAGTAACTACACAGGTGCCCATCTCTCAGCAGCAGCAATTCACCCCACGTTTCAGGGCTCTGAAACAAGCAAAGCACATGGTACACTATTACCATATATGAATATCAAACACCCAGTTTGACTGAAGAAATTGTCAGATGATGACTTGAAGGGGACATTTTAAAAATTCTGTGTTCTCCTCTTTCATGGATACTGCCATTCTCTAAATGGGTTGGGATATCTCCTCAAGTCCTGTTTCAGAAAACCTTCAAACAACCCAAGTACTCAGGTAGTAGCTGTGATCTCTTTCTGTGCATTTGTGCTCAAACCACAATCAAACCAAAACTGAAATGAAAACTGATTCTCTAGGTGTGCCTTTAGTGCCCTTCTTGTAAAAGTCAAAATCATAGCAGGTTCCTTCCCTACATTTCCAGGCTGGTTTCCTAACCCCACCTCATCTACTCATTGTCCTCCTTTTTTCCCGTTACACGTCTCCAAGTAGCTAAATCAATGCCTTCATCTCACTCTTCCAATGCTTTCTCACAGTATGCAACAGTCTTCTGACTATTTAATCTGTAACCCATATTTCTGTTCTCTTTCATTCTGTGGGACTTCATGATTTGTTTTGTTTGGAAAATGCTTCATGAACAGTAAATGGTTTGATCAATTTTCAATGTAGAGACACATACTGACAAAAGATCCAGAAGGTGACAGGGGAACCCTTGGCCCCATATCTGAATTGCAAGGTGTTGTCTTCAGTACTGCTGTGTGTCCATCACATGGAAAGAATAAACTGAAAATATGATTCACTGATTTCCTGCTCTGATACCTGGGATAGTATAGTTAAACACTCTTATCTGCTTGTACTTTTACAAATACTTTTGACTTAATGTTCTATTTCAAATTTTCTTTACTAAGCATAAATTTTACTTGAAACTGAATATCAGTAAAAATACCATATAGGGTTACGTTTGCTGTGAAAGTAAGGGGTATTTATTTTTCTTTATTATACAAATAAGTGTTTTGACAGAGAAAATTAAAAAAATCTATTTTGAAGAGGAAAAATTGCTTTCAACAGTAAAATTCATTCTTGGTGTTGGTCTAATTGCCTATCAATCAAGTCAGGGGCTATTAGCTGCTTTTTTCTCTGAAGAGGTAGCATAGGAGATTTAAAATAGCTGATGGTAATACAGAGTGAATGTTCTTCCCTCCAACCTCAGCAAAAAGCTACAGATGAACAAGAAAGTGCTGTCCTTTCATGAAAGCTCAAGGCTATTTTTTTTCCAGTTATGAAATTATATTATACAATGGATTAAATAAATTAACTCAAAACCAAGCAAATACTTCTTGGATAGTGTGAGTATCCTAGATGGGATAGGAGTAAATATCTGTTCCTCTGTATCTTCTCTGCTGGTAGATGATTACCTTAACCAAACATGTTATCTTAGATGGCAAAAGAAATGTAACTAATCCATCCCTTCTATGGGATCTTTTTAAAATCTCTTTACTAGATACACTGAATTAAATGAGAAAACTGTCAAGTATTTCTGCTAAGCAGCTTATATGCTAAGAACAGAGGAGTTCATAAAGCCATTAAATCAGCCTTCATCAATCTGATGCCTTTTTCTGGAGATACTTTGTCCATTGTTTTAGTGACATTACATCCACTTGTTAACTGCCTTTTCCATCAACCTGTCACAAAACTGACTTGGATATAGCTGTGGTGGCTTACTTGTTCTGTGGGTAAGGCACCTTCTCAATGCTGTGAAGGACCACTGCTGATGTGTGAGCTAGACTTATCTCCATCCCAGCAATTCTTCTGTGTGAACAGCAACGATCTGTGCATTAGTGCAATGCCAAAGGTCTGTGCCGTGTCTAGTAGCACTGCAGAGCTCAGTTTAACTTCAGCTGTGTCTTCAAGAACTTGTGCTATAACAAAACTCAAGACTCCTATTTAAAAACTTTGAGCATGGACAAAACGTGTTAAAGTGACTTGAGAAATGAACAGGGGGAGAAAGAGAAGATAATAATGGTCTTTTGACAGACTTTCCCATGGACTATTGCTCTTCATTTCCTTTTGAAAGGGAAATAAATATTCTTGGGCCTCATTGCTACTTTTCTATTCAGACTTAGGGTAACAGATTCTGGTAATAACTGGTCAGAGAGTTTTCAGCACCATTCAGATATGCAGGAAAATGTATTCTCAAACAACACACATATATGGAACTTAATTTCATGACAGCTCTATTACTGTGTGAATGATACCATCCAATTCCAAGGACAAATTTCATGTCAAACAAACAAATAAGCAAAGAAAGACAAAAATCTAAGAGGAAAAGAGATATATATCCTATATCCTCCAGAAATAGAAAAGAAGAAATCTCACTCCTAACTGCTGTTAAAATCCCAGTCTGTTTTTCTGCTATTATTACTAAACAAGGTCATAAACCTAACATGGATGACAGTTTAGAAGGAGGCTTGTGAACTTAAGATGATACAAAAGAGAGTTTGCATGGTCAGACTCAAGAATTCAGAGCCAACATGCCAATATGTTAGACCCCAATCTATTTTCTTTTCTGTCCTGCTTTTTAGGATAACTACATAAGTTTGGACTATTCAGTTCCCCAGGCAGCACACAGCATGCAACTCTCAGAGAGACAAGAATAGAACTGGGATTCTTTATGATCAGCTCCCTGCTGAGTACTAACAAGCAGCCATGTAATATATTGAGAAGGTGTGAGCATATCAAGCTCCTTGCCCAGCTGGATATAAAAATAGGAAATAAGCACAAGACAAAAGCCTAACAAAGACATCAGTAACAGTGGCATAGAACAGTTTGTCAAACGCATTTGATACATGATACTTGCAGGACTGCTCTGCTTTTAGATAGTTGTGGAAACGCTTGCTCTCTTGAAGTAAATCTACTACCTTGCATGCAAGGTATTGGAAATGGAGTGATGGCCTTATGGAGAGATGGAACTTGTCACCTATTATTCTTCCATTAAAAAAAGGAAGCATTTTCCCTCGTTCCTCATTTCCATTCTTTTAGGCAAGAGAGAGTTGACACATATTCCATATTATTTGCAGACATAAGATATAATTTCTGTTTGCTGATTTTGTGCTCTTGCAGGATCCTTGGATCTGTTGTATTTATCAGAATGCTCCAAGGAGCAACATTTTAGTTCTGACATTGATTTGTGGGTTTTGAAATTTTTTTCCATCTGCATTAATTTTTCAAAGGACAGAATGTGTTTTATGGTCTTTGAGACCTTGAAATAAAGCTGTTGCATTAGTCAGACGTATTTTTCAGAGAGATTTCATGAATGTTTTAACCACACCTGTTAAATGTTGGGTAGACATAGTGTGCACAGGACTCATCTTTGGTCCCTGACAGAAAAAAGGTGAAACTTCCACTTCTATCCACCATGAATGCTCATGATTCTGCATTTGAATTTTGTGTTTTGAATATCCTACAAATTATCTCTCTGTAGCAAACTTACCTCAAAAAAACCACAGAATATAATGGTTCTCAATATCATAGAATTATACAATCATAGAATGCTTTGAGTTGGATGGGACTTTAAAGATAGTCTTGTTACACAATCCACTAGACCAGGTGGTTCAAAGACCCATTCCAGCCTGACCTTGAACACTTCCAGGGATGGGGCACATACAGCGTCTTTGGGCAACCTGTGACAGTGCCTTACCACGCTCATGGTAAAGAATTTACTACTAATATCTAATCTGAAACTGCCCTCTTTCAGTTTAAAGCCATTCTCCCTTGTCCTATCATGACATCCCCTTGCCAAAAGTCCCTCTCCTGCTCTCTTCTAGCCCTTTTAGGTACAGAAAGTTTGCCATAAGGCTGCCTTTCTCTCTCCAGGTTGAACTCTCTCAGCCTGTCTTCATAGGAGAGGTATTCCTGTCCTCTGATAATTTTTGTGTTCCTCCTCTTGATTTGCTCCAGCAGATCCTTGTTCTTCCTATGCTGAGGACAGCAGGGCTGGACACAGCACTACAGGTGGAGTCTCATGACAGCAGAGCAGAGAGGCAGAATCTCCTCCCAGTTCTGTTGGCCACACTGCTCTGGATGCAGCCCAGAACAGAGCTGACTTTATGGACTGGAAGTGCACATTGCTCAGTCATATTTAGTATTTAATTCACTGGTACTCTCAAGTCCTTCTCCACAGAGTTGCTTTCAATCCACTCATTGCCAATTCTGCATTTGTGCTTGTGATTGTTCCAGTCCAGGTGCAGGATCTTGAACTTGGCCTTATTGCTCTTCATGGGGTTCACATGGGCCCCCCTCTGAAGTCTGTCCTGGTCCCTCTGCATGGCATCCCTTCCCTCCGGCCTGTTAGATGCACCACAGAGCTGCTTATCATCCATAAACTCTCTCAGATTGTGCTCTATTCCGCAGTCCATGTCACTGACAAAGATATTAAACAGCACCAGTCCAAATGCCAACCCCTGAGAAAGGCCACTTGTCACTTGTCACTGACCCAGACACTGGGTCATTGACCACAGCTCTTTGAGTGCAACCTTCAGCCAATTCCTTATCCATCGAGTGGTCCTTCTGTCAGCTCCATGTCTCTCCAGCTCAGAGATGAGGAAGTCACACTGAACAGTATCAAATGCTTTGCACAAGGACAGGCAGATGACAGCAGTTGCTCTTCCCTCATCCACCATGCTGCTACTCCTTTATAGAAAGACACCAAATTTGTCAGGCACAACTTGCTCTTTGTGAAGACATATTGGCCATCACAAATCACCTCCTTCTTTTCTACATGCCTTAGCATGATTTCTGATAGGATCTGCTCCATGATCTTGCTGAGCAGGGAGAAAAATTCATGTAAGAGGAAAAGATGTATTTAGTTAGCATGGTTACTTTGTTATTTCACTTAGCTTTGGGAACTTAATGGGAGTTTCAGTGTACAGCAGTGGGAATAAATTTAGAGCTCAGGGTTGGGTTGCAACTACTCATTTTGAAATGAAACCACACCATTTTTCTTTAAAGCATTATTTAGGTAACCCATAATCTGTGAAGAGTGGAATTCCTCCATCAGCTTTACACAGTCTCTTTCACGATATTCATGGAAGAGATGTATAGAATAAATTCAATTCTGAAAAGAGAGCCCCAGGTTATTTTCACTGAACAATTTCTATCGTAGATATTGTGAACATCTTAGAAATATCTGACCTCTAATTCTCCTTAAAGAAAGAAATACTGTCTCCTTGGCACACCATTGTTATTTCATATCTCTGTAAAGAAAAAGATTTAAAACATCAGAAAAACCCATTCCTCTACAGAAGCAGAAATTTTCCTGCTGAATTTCAAGCCATTTTTCAGCATCCAAGAAGCTGAAAGCACACTTCACAACTCTTGTGTCCCTGTGACCTTGGTGGACTATAAAGACTTGGATGTCAGACTTTCAGCTGTGGAATGTAAAACCAAGGTGTTTGACAAACCACATCAGTCAGTGCCTCTGAACAGTGGCTCAAGAATCAGGACTTACCCTTTCTCTATTGAATGATTTATCAGAATGGTAGAAAATATTGAGCTACTTCTTAAGAAATGCCAGAGGGCACTGGACCTAGGAGGGATACATGCATAATTCATGACACTGATCAACAATATTCATAGGGAACAGTAACTACTTACTTTTTCCACTTTTTTAGTAGACTTACATTTTATAAAAGGAAATTGCACAGGCACTAATCTTTATTCATAAATCTTAGGGCAGATAATTTCCCAAACCCATTGGAAAAACTATACATGCAAATGTATATTATACATGTATTATTTTCCAAGACCACATGTATCCTGAGCAATGGGGAATAACTGGAAGCTGGAAAACAAAGAGAGGAATTTGTCAGTTGATCTAGGCACTTTGGATCTGTAAAATTAACTGTTTATCACCATGAATCAGTAGGTTTCTTTCTGCTTTCAGCTGCCAGGTTTGAAATACAAAAATTAAAGCTTTTTGTCACTTAAAATAAAAAGAAAGCTCTAACTGAGCTGAACTAAATGATGGAATGTTTGTTCTCTGCCATAAATTAGTGTTTGCCATTGTCATCAGAAGCCATGTGGTGTTTTTTTCTTTTTTTGGCAGGATAGAGGCATATATCAGTTTTAGGGGGAAGAGTTTTGTTTGGTTAAATCTGAAATTCTATGGTTATTAACATCTCTCTGCCACTACCTACAAAGAGGGAGCTTGTTACCCTAGTCCTGGCCATGTCTGGGAAGTATTCATGCAGATTGACTTCTCCCATTAGTTAAGCTGAAATATCTTCCCCTGCTGCAAGGGCAGAGCCCTCAGACACACAGGGTCTCTGTGAGTCAGCTGTCTGTCAAATACACAGCCATTTCACTGTGAGGGAGCAAGAAACATGGTTAAACACCAGTGTATTGTGCCAATCCAGAGATTATGCTATACCTTACCTACTTGCAGGAAGGTGTGTCTCTCCTGTAAATCCTGTGTCATGATATCTGATCTGTTGATACTTTGGACAGATGAAGATGTTTGAGAAGGTATTAGACTTCTAGATTTATGTACTTGAGTTGCTCCTTTTTTTTAATTTTTGTATTTATTTTTATATTTGCATTAATTCATTGCATATAGTTGGAATAACAGTTGTGCCTCAAGGGCACAAAACACTGAAATATCAAATTACTGAAGCAAATCTGTATGCCTTAGATCATGTCATATGGGGCTCTTATAAAATCATCTCTGCATTTAGAAACAACACACTTAGAAAAAAAGAAAAAAAGACTAATGTTAAAGCTTCAATAATTCATCAAAATTCAGTTTAAATAAATAACAAACCATATAACCAAACACCTAATCATCCAGCTCCTGATTCGTTTGACTCATTGTTTATTAGCTTCTCAGTAAATTAATTTGCGTGACTTACCAAGCTAAATGCTTAAGAATAAAAAAGGTTAATTGAAGGTTGGAGTAGGATACATTATTGAGCAGTTGACATATTGCCTTGATGTTATGAATAATCTGGAGGTGGTTCAATAGAGTTGCAGCCGCTTCTCCCAAGTCTGAACTTGACCTGCAGTCTTTCTTGTGGAGGCATTGTCACTTCTTTTCGCCTAACAGGGCTGTGAGTAATTTGGTTTTTACCTCCCTGCTCAAGAATATGAATTATTAATAGCATGAAGAATACATTGAGGGAAGAAAAAAACCAGAGTATGTCGTATCTTTCCAAACCTATGAGAATTTGAAAAAAGGGAGAACAAAAAAAGTTAAACATCCATACCTGAGGTTGCTCGTTTGCATGCCAACAAAAGAGAGTGAAGGAACTACAAAGATGCTTTGAAAAGAGAGGATTATTAGAACAAGAAGAATTTTGAATTAATCAGGACAAGCTTGTATAAGCAGATACAAGATGCCAGAGGGTTTGGAAACTCTCTTTCTGTAAATCACTTCCTATCACAGATACTCTTTGTGAAAGAAGATGGGGAGATGAGCACAGGGGGCAGATGGGAAGGAGGTGGTCCCATCTCTGACATGCTCTGAATTAATGCAGATGTCAGGCAGCAGCTGAGTGTGTGGAAATAAAACTCTGTATCAAAACAAAGGTTTTGCAACTACTGTGCCAATGATGAAGGGCAAATCCGCAGCAGGTTTTATTTGTCAGAGATCCAATAGAAGTAATGCAAATCACACTCACTGAGAATCTATCCCTCCATTTTCTGCTATTTCTCCTCCTTTCCCAGCCTCATCTCCTTTCATTTTCATGATAAACAGGACTTGAACTCTGCTGAGCCTCACAATTCTGCATCTCGTTGATGACTCATTAAGATTTTATCATTCCAGTGACATGTTATTGAACCCAGTTTCCTTAGGGGGCTGGTCTGGTGATTACAGGAGTAACCAGTGACTGCTTAATCACCCACTTCATTATATTCATATTAATAATAAATACCAGGAGGTAGACAGTTATAATTACATTGCTAGTTTAGGAAGACATGAGCCTATAAAAGTTGGCAACACTAAAATACAAGTTTGGACATTTATATCATGTGAATAGATGTGACTTAGAAGGTGCAGAGAAAGGTAAGAACATAAACATGGTTATTTTAAAGAGAGTTATTGTTGCAGCAATCATGATGCTTTTTAATTAAGCATAAGAAAAATACTTTCTCGAGCATGAGCAGCTTAGAGGAGATAAGGCAAGATGATATTCACGTCTCGTTCAGAAGTATTTTCCATCAGGAAAAGAGCCTCCAAAGAACCCTCTAGCAGCCTTGCTGTGATGTTCTTTGGAGTAAGAGGCTGCAAATATCTATGTTCATAATGTCCCTAATGTATGTCGCATATCTCTGGAGTTGAACTCTTCCACCTTTGCAGAGCGGGGATTTTTCAGCATTGTGTAAGTCTCACAGCACAGCAGTTCCCCAGACATAGCAGCAATCCTGAGCAGACAGCCCCTGCTAACTCTAATGAACTGTGGCAAACACACCGAAAGGTTTGACACAGTATGATTCATCATAAAGTGGCAAAATGCTGAGCTGGATGCACACTGCACTGAAGATCCAGACAGGAGAGGGCTCTTTTCTGGTTTACTATATACGCCTATTTAAAGATTAGATGAACTGTCATCCAGAGGAGCTTGCTTGCTACAGAAACAAAGGGTGACTATATGATGGTGGGAAGCAGAGACGTTCCCCAGACTGTGGCTTTTCTTTTCCTTGGAACTGATTGACCCTACTCTGGAACGAAGAACCCAGAAAAAGACTGAGAGCTCACACCCATTGGGCCCAGGATTTGGCATTTTCCAGCACAGGAGGGACTGAACCCCAACTATTTTTATTGTTTAATATTATTCATTTTTATGCTTGTTAATACTTTACTTGTTAAATAAGCAGTTTTTTTGACTTTTCTCCAAGGAAATCTTTTCCTGAACCAGTTAAGGAAGGGGCTGCCTGAATTTGCTTTCTAGAAAAATGCCATTCAAAAATTTCTTCCCAAATTTGCCCTAAACCAAGACAAACACCAAAGTTAAAGAAGATGTTGAGTGAGGGCAGAAGAGGGAATATATTGGGCCAAAGAGTCATGAATAGTAATAGTATTTCTCCCAAAGCAAGATAATATTTTCATGGCTGAGAGTTTCTGAAAACTACACATTTACTCTTAGGTTTGGTTTCTCACCTGAGATTCAGGTTGTTAAAAGTCTTTGGCTCTCTAAAAGCCCTGAGCCGCGTCGCAAGAAAGAAGCGGAGTCTCCAAGGCCTTGTTTTCAGGTTTCTCATGTTGTTTATTATTTGATATCTCAGAATTTTCTCCACACCCAGCCGAGGTCCAGACAGCAGCTGGGACACGAGACAACTGCCCACTGATGGGGCGTTGCTTTGCTCTTATACAGATAACTACGTGTCCATTATTTACTATTTTGTGCCAATGTCTAGTACCTGTACTAGAAGGGTCATTTCTACCTTAACCCAATCCCCTTGTACTATTTTGTGTCATCGCCACCTCAGAACATGGAGCACGAAGAAGAAGGAGAGGAACTTAGGGCAACACTCTAAATCCTCCATTTTGTCCCCCATTTCCTCTATTCTAAGAACCCTAAACTACAAAATTTTTCACCCCATGCTGTGCTAAGCTACTATTTTCACACCTTTGGAGTTTGTAATTCCTCTCTCAGTGTTGGAAGCCTCTCCCATGGACTAAAATCAAATCCGGTGCCTTCTTGGGCTGTGTGCTAAGGTCTCCAATTCCCCTGGACCGGCTTCACACTCCCCTGTTCAGGGTTCAAACTCCCTTGCTCTGGTCCCAGTCATCCAAAGGGATGCCCTGGACTCCAACAATTTACAACAAAACGTGATTGTTCTGAAAATCCAGAAGGATATCTGTCTGCTCCCCATGGTGTTTAAAAAGAGGCCTGGCATTCTTTTATTTTGAACATATCAATTTTTTGTTGCAGAAGTTGGTTTTCTCATAACTAAAAATGTTATCTGTACAGTGCAGCTAAAGTAGTCGACAAAAGAAAAGAGAAGGCAGAGTTGCATCCTGAATAGGACTAAGAAAAGTCTAGCCTAAGTTCTGGTGGATGCTGAGGCAGCTCAGGACTTATTTAATTTCCTAGAGCTTCACATATTTATGTAGCACATTAAAAATCAGATATCTCAAATGAATAGAAGCTGGAAATATTGGTTCAAGTTTCTTCAGATAAGGGATTCAGTGCTCTCAACTGCTAGTTATAGTGTAAAACAGGAGGTTCATAATTGTGCCATCTCTTGTAGACAATTTCACATGATTTGAGCAATTTGTGAGTTTGGCCTGTAAGGAAAATAAGTGATGTATCCTTAAAAGGCTTAGACTAACAATCCCTGCCAATAACTCAGTGACTATTTATCTGAAGTGTCTTTGGAATTTAAGCACTGAATGTTTAGGTGTAAGGCTGATAGGCTTGAAGAAAGCGGTGGCTGACCATGCCACCAGTCCCAGAATACTTGGTCTCTTGGATAATCTTAGTATTTCAAATCTTCTTGCCAAGATATGCCTCCAAGTATGTGCATGCAGGAGAATCTTGACTGTGCAGAGCTCTTAGCTGGTGTGGTACCTCAGTTTATAGGGAATTAATCACTATTTGCCAAGGTCATACTTCTTCCAGGGAAGGAACTTTTTGTGAAGATATTAAGCTTCAATAATGGGGAGATATTTGGGGGAGTGAATCTAGCTGAAATGAAACAATAGCTAGGAAAAATACGATCAAAGATTTTTGTCAAAGGTCATGTACATCTTTGAGTCCTTGCAAGATGGTGCATTAAAACTGAAAACCACTGAAAGGTTGAAGAACCATGACTGGGAGATAATGGAATGTTTCTGCAGTTGGGCACATGTTCTTTAGAAGCACAGAAGCATGCAGGGATGATTTTCAGCAACCTCATTCAATTGTGCCCATGTCCACAAATGCATACATGAAGAAAAGAACAGTCAGTTCTTTGTCGTCACCCCCCCCCCCCCCCCCAAAAAAAAAAAAAAAAGGGGTGAAGAACAGTACAAGAAAACTAGGACACAAAGATTCATCTCTGCTGAAACGGAACTGCTGAAGGTTCTGGCACCAGAATATGTATTAAGTAGATCAAGAAAAAAAAACTATTATAATCCAGCTATTTAAAATTTACAGTACTTTTATAAAAATAGATTCACACTTTGCTAATATGCATTTTGATTGACTATACATTTTCATCTCACTTCCATTGCTCCTTCAGGCTCCACATCCCTAGTTAAGCAAATAGCTGGCCTCTACCAGATGACACTAAATTGAATTCACCATCTGAGTTACAATTAGATAAAGCACTCCATTTTGATCCTTTTTTCTTCTGAGTTACTGGAAAGAAAAGATAAAACCCCTACAGTCTTGGCCCCTAAGGCTTCCCACACAAAAGCATATTGCCTCACCACAGTGAAATATGCATAATTGGTTAGACTCTTCTCTAAAGATACAATTAGTAACTTGAATTCTAAGCTCCGCTACTGAGAACAGAAATAGGTATCCCAAAATCATGCCTCACAACAGTTTGCCCCCCTAGTTCTAGCAGAGTTTTGGCTTGAACAGGAATGTAAGAAATACCTGCTTATATAAGAGGGCAAAGCAGAAAGGTAACATCAACCTGGACAAGATGAAGGTGCCAGGAACTTTATAGCACAGAGCTCAACTCTCTACTGAAGAGGTGCTGGGGGAGAGATTCCCAAGAGCAGAGAGAAGAAACAAAACATACTTCAGAATCCAATATCTTGAAAAAAACAGAATAAAAATAATCCTAATCTCAACAAAGGTTAAACCTTACTCACACAGTTGTTGGCCCTCTTTGTGATAACTTCTACATTGTATTTGGGTGAACATCTGTTCTGCCTTCTAGTTCAATCAAAGGCAGAAAGAGGCTTTTATTCTCCCTCTTTGCTGCACCGGTCACAGAAAACCCAAAAAATGGCCACAATGGTGAAACAGTTAAAAAATACCACTAAAATTCTCTGAACTTAAGTGTGATATTTACTAATAGTTTTTGCTTTGAGGAGATTAACTATGGAAAATAAGTTCTCTGCTACACCACTCAGCTCTTCAAGGAGATAATTTTGTAGATGTTATTTCTTATTAATACTCCAAGCAGGCAATTACAGGGAAGTTCCAGTCCAAGCAGTATTGTGCCATTTCCCACGTAACTATGTACTGTTCATGCATCTACCTGTATTTTATATAATTAAATGATCACTATAACCCCTAGAAAGTCCAGGTTGCTTGTCTATTAGCAGACTGTCCTTTGGGCACTGAGCTGCCAAAGCACAACACAGAAGTTTTTCAGTTCATAGGGAGTCACTTGGACAAAATCCTGCACACAGATTTAGCAGATAGACTTATCACCACAGAGATAACGAAGGTTAGAAATTTTGGAGGATTTGGTGTTCAAATTGAAGTTGTCATTATACAATAACTTCCTGTTTCAACTGTCCCCCGCTTACTTTCAGAAGTTGCAATCATTGCCTTGAAGTGCAGAAGCTGAGGAGCTTTTGTGGTGAAGAGCAGTATCTGAAACATACAATGTTCTGTTGTCAAATCCAAGTCTGCTCTTTCAGTATCATGCATGTATTCATCCTTTTTAAACAGGGATTTCTACACACCTTAACAAGCAGAAATCTTTTACATGTTATTGATCAGTTGTTGGTATAATGAACTGTAGGTTCACAAAACTAAGGTTACACCAATATATACACTAATATGCAACTGGGAATCTATCAATTTTCCAGTGACTTTTCTAGACAATATATTTCCAGCTGCAGTACAATGATGGATTTCATGGGAGCTATACCAGAATAAATCTCTGTTGTGAATCTGCTATGTCTAAACTTCCACAGAATTTGATTTATTCTAGACTTCATACATTTTCAAGTCTGGTTTTATGCAGGCATAGTATATCTGCACTGGAGATTGGACTTGGGCCAATACTAGGAAAAACAGTAAAATGCAGAACCCCCTCCCATAAAATTGATTCAATCAGCTGTTAACATTTTCACTTATTTTCTTTGAGTTATTAATCTCAGAAGGTTTTGCAGATATGAATTCCTTGTTCTCTATCTTGTACACTTTGAAGGGCTCTCATGACCTTTAGAAAATATGTTGAGTATAACATGACGATGATGCAGGGAATGGGGGATAGTGTGTGTTTGAACAGTACTGCATGCTTAATTTCAAGAATTTCTTTGCCCCATGGTACATAGTTTCATTATGATTCTAGTAAAAAATTTGTGTGCTTGGTCACGTTCTGTACAGTGCTTCAATTAATTTGGTCTGATTAACTGATTCAGATTTCACATAAAAGATTTGGAAAAGGATCACTCACTTCATGCTTATGCCCTCCTCAGCCCTTCCTTTTGTGTATGATTTTAGCATCTACCTTTCAAAATCTTCAGCTGTGACACCTTTAGAAGATAATCATGAACAAACCATGTAAAAGAACAAGCCCTGGGACTGCTTTTATCCTTATGAATCTGCACAATAGTGACCAAACAAGAGAGTTTTGAACTGTAGTTAGGATCCACCCTCAGAGGGAATCAGTAGACTAGAAAGCCATGAGGAATAAGAATTTGCGCACAAGAATTTGTGCACAAGAAATTGCAAATAAGAATAGTTATGGGGAGGAAAAAGGAATGGCTATAGTCATATTTTCACTGTACTCCTTTCTCAATCATCTTGAATATTTACTGACCTCTGAATATTTGAAACAGGAGCTATAATTGCCAGGCTACACAAGACTCCTTGGGGAGGACCAGCAGCTTTTGCAGTACCTTATGAAACAGTGAATTTTCACTGAAAAAAGTCAATATGAAAAACACACCAGGATGACAGAGTGGGAAAGGTGATTTGATATTTTAAGTAACTTTTACATACAGTAATAAAATTCTGTCCTGAAGAAGATGCAAGAGTAGTGATCATAGAATCATTAAGGTTGGAAAGGTCTTCCAAGATTGTCAAATCCACCCTTTGATTGAATACCATCACACCCACTAAACCCCATTGGGCAGTGTCATGTCCACGCATTTTTTGGAACACTTGCAGGGATGAAGGCTTTAACATTCTTTCAATGAGGAAATTTTCTGATATCAAACCTGAGCATCCTTGGCACAACTTGAGGCCATTTTCCCCTTGTCCTGTCACGAGCTGCATGGGAGAAGACGCTAATCCCTGCCTCACCACAACCTCCTTTCACATAGTAGTAAAGGGAAATAAGGTCTCCCCTGAGCCTTCTTTTCTCCAGATAGAACAACTCTGGTATCCTCAGCCGCTCCTTATAAGATTTAGGTCATGGTCAGTCATCTCTGAAGTCTCGTGATCTCAGTGGGGTAGGAATTCAATCACAGGCTTGAAATGAGAGGGGCACTTCAGCATACTCCCATCTCCATCCGGAAGTGTGTGCCTCATTCGACTCAGCTACATTCTCAAATCAATGAGGGAGATGGGCATCTCCAGAGGATGATTTGCCTAATGATGGGTGTTTAATGAAAGAGCGAATAACTTACCTTTTCAGAGTCTGTCTCTTTCCATTTGCTCTGTATAGAAAATAAATGTCTTCAGATCCTACGCTGGAGAACTGAAGGTAGAATCCAGCCCAGCTTCCTTTGTTTCACTACCTCTTAGTTTATAGCACATGGTAGGACTAATCTGTTTTTTCTGTATAAACAAAGCATTTTGAGACTAATTCAGTATTTCATCTTTGTTTTGGTTATTAATCAACCTCAGCAGTGGTTTATTGAATTTTACAGCACAATGCTAGCAAAACTGATCATGTAATGATGTGATATTTTATATACCATCAAAGGCATAATATAAATTCTTTTATACTGATTTTTTTTAAATATATATGATCATTCTGTGTATCTCTAAATGATGGCAAATTTTTATTATTACACAAATGGAAACTTCTATTTTAATTTTTCAGACTTTGTTCACTACTATTGAAAATGAACAAAGTGTTTGCTATATATGGGAAAAATATGGGAAAAACAAGTCTGCCTGGTTGTATTTCTAAATTGTAAAATGGAGTGGTTATCTTACAAACATGAGCATTTTGTTAGATGTTAACAATAGTTTCAAAGCCTTTCTTACCTTTTATATTGCTGCCTTTGTGGGCCTTTATTTCTGACTGGAAAGCAGGACACCATAACAGGGTTTTTTCAGATCACGTTTAGAATATTTCAGAAAATGACCTTGCTTATTCTGGCAATATTTTCTAGCCAATCTTTTGCAACCTTTGTATCATATCTTTAATACATTGGAAATTTCACTCTGGGTATTTTACTACCCTGATCCAGAACCATTCTCAATATTTTCATCTGAAATTTCCCATACACATTCTTTTGGCAGTTTGATTTCTTCAATTTCTCATAAATCTCACATATTGAGAAGCATCCTAACTCAAGAATCACTGTGCTAGCCCACAGAAGATGCCTGGCAGTGGTAAGGCACAGCTGATCATCAGCACTATTATTTTTTTTTTTCAGATAATTGACAAAGAAAATGAGAGGAAAAGATAATGAAGATGGAAAGTTGATTAAATGAAGACAGTTCAGGGATATCCAACTTTATAGAGGTATTAATAGAAAGAACATGTTGCAGCTTCATATTACAGTAGAGGAATATCTGGGTAAGGCCACTGAGACCCATAAAAAAATCCTTAGACTAGGAGTAAAAAAAGAAAATTGGGATATGAGGTATTTCCACACACGATCCTTGGGAAAATAGACAAGTGCAGCTGCTACTGTAGTGGATAAAGGAGGACTATGAACCTAGGTGCCTGAAATTAAGCAAAAATTAATATAAATCAAGAGTGTAGCCAGGCTCCTGAAGTGATTAGGAAAAAGGATTTTTTCCCTTTTCTCCTTTCCAACAGAAATGTTAAATGATTTTTCTACTGCTGCTGTGAAGGAAAAGGGAAGAACTTGAGCTCATAGAGGCTTGGATTTTGACAAGGTCAGAGATATCCCTCATATTGTTTGGAAAGCAAACACAAAATAAACATAAAAACATCATTAGGAAACTTTTTTTTTTCTTTTTTTTTTCCTCCTGCCAGGAATTGAGACATTATGGCAATGACTAGGCTACTATTTCTGGAGATGGCAGTCAACAGTGTTTTCCAGGAAATCACAAGATAAATGCACAGAATAGTATTGCTTTAGACAGAGTTTTGAAAGGAAATGAGAATATTATAATAGTCTTTCTTTTCTTTTTGTTTTTTTCTTTTTTTTCCTAAAACATGGTTCTTTTCAGCTATCTGTAGAAATGAACAAATACCAACTGCACTGGAGGACCCTGCTTTTGAAACTAGTTCAGAATTGAACAGAAAGACTGGGTTTCTAGAAGGAAATGACTTCTGAATTCTTTTCATGATTGAAGGACTGTACTGTTGAGAATATGTCCCTAAAAAGGGGAAATCTTTTTAAAAGGGATTTCACTCCTAAACCGATGACTATTTAATCAAAAAAGGTGCTAGCAAGTAAGGAAGGTACATATATAAGATAGAAAATGAAAGAAGTCATCATAACAAAAAGTTATTTCCTAGATAACAAGAAGAATAAAATAGAGAATTTTCCAAAAGTCGGATATGCTCATCTTTGCAACGCATATTAAAAGAAATACCCAGGTACCATTTAATTAAATGGGACGTCGTCTACTAATGAAATTTGCTCATGACTCAGTTTCATAGTGTATTGTCAATATATAAGGATGACAGAATGTCCCATCAAAACAGTCAAGGAAACTCCGAGACTAGAAAAAGTAGGAACACAAACAACATGAGGATATTAGTGCAAATTACTATCAGTGGGGCGATGATCAGCTGGAAATAGCTGAGGAAGAGGAGAAAGTGGTTGTGTTAAATGGCTGTAGGATGACAATGAAACACCGAGGATTTTTTGATGTAGAGAAAAGTTTATTTTTAAAATACCTCAAGAAATGGAGACATCCTCCATCCCACTCTCTGATGTTCAGATCATATTAATTCAAAGTGAAAAAGGAGTAGAAAAGGCCTTCTGAAGTGGTTAAGAAATGGAAGAATGAAAGAGTTTCATTTGATCAAACCCATAAAATAAAACCTCAAAAGATGATAAGGTCTTTCTCTGAAAACTTTTCTGGAGAATGAACAGCAGGAGGAGGAAGAGTCACACAGTCTTCAGGAGAAAACCCATGCACAAATACATAAGTGTGACACATATACCAGCAAATGTAGGCTGAAAATTACAGAGGTTGTCCCAAAGTCTTAAATAGTTTAACTGTACCTTTCTGCACCTAGGGAAAACAGAAACACTGTTAATTTTAAAAAATTAATTTGCTAGCACCCAAACCCTGGAAACTGTTACTGTTACTCAGACATAAATTTGAATACCAGAATTGAACTTTTCTTAACAAAAATGAGAATGAAAATTGAGATGCAAGTTAGAAATCAAACATCTTATTATCAGTCCTTTTGTTCTTTTGTGAGGGTAAGCACCTTTCACAATCATAACCATAACCTGATAACCAATCATAACCAATATCCTGAACACTCCTGAGGGATTTTTGAAGTACAGTATAAAGAAAATCTTTAGTAAAAAATGATCTATCTGAATTATGAGATGTATCTAGTGCTTTTTAAAACAAAAAAAAGTCCAAATTGATTTAACTTCTTAAAACATTCATTTCACATGAGTAAAATCACCACCACTTAAGTTAATAGTGCTATATTTGGCTTTCAGGCTGATACAAAATGTAAGCAAATCTAACCCAAAGAGCTGTATTTTTCTAGCTGTTAGGATCTACCAGACATGCCAGAATAAATAATTTCAGACAGCTCCACTCTGTGATAACATACAGAAATATTTTAAATATTTTACTAATTGAAATCAAATACCAAGTTCCCAGCACTAAGAAACTGAGTAATTGTCTAGGCTACTCTCTGAGTGTATTGTCATTTTGTCTGTAAACGGTCTTCTTTGTCATTTTTCTATGCCAAATAAATTAATGCTGTCTTTTGATTATGAATTCATGAAAGCTTAGAAGAAACTTAATTATAATCTGTACTTAGGAGATTAGCGTGTTGCTTGTATATCTGATCTATCAGAATTGCATACAATATTGATTCTGGAGAATTTCCATAGAAGGAAGGTACTACTGTATTCAGTGACATCACTGCATTTCTGGTGTCCTTCAGCGATGTTTTTTAATTCAGGAAACTGATGGTCTGCCACAAAAACACACTGCACTGCCCATCCTTTGCTTTCAGTCTATTTTATTCTCTGCCACAAATAATCCTCTTCTAGGTAATGGCAAAAGGAATGGCAAAAGGAATGACAAAACACTGCTATTCTCTTATTATTTAATAAGTGCATTTCTCTGGTGTCAATAAATGAGACTGTGGAGAGTGGTGCAGGTTGCTGAAGGCAGGAGGACTGTGCATTGGGCACTGTGTTCTTTATTTCTTTGTTAACTACTACCAGAAATGGCCATGGAAGTCGAGGAAGTTCAGGGAGGACCCTTTGCCTGAGAGGGTGTTTCCTAAGGACATGCAGAGCATGAAGGAGTGTGCAGGTGCTGGCAGTCACACTGTGTCTGTGCCCTGGGCAGCTGCCACCAAACATCACCAAGCCCCGAGCCAAGAGACTGAGTGACCACTGTGCTCAGGAGGGGCCAAAGAGCCCAAAAGAGAGGCCAGAGATGCCATCTCAGAGTAGGAGTGGAGCAGGTTCATGATTTGCTGCACCTGTCTCTGACTGCAGAACACGAGCAATAGAAACAGGGTTGAGCTCTGACTCCTTTGTCTGTCTTGCAGGAAGGGTTGTAAGCCACCTTATAGAAACAGCACTAATTCTCTACCTCACCACACCAGTGTTATTGAAGTACAGTGCTATTAAAAGAGATAAAATTACCTTAGGTTAAAATGGGTGTCATGCCCTGGAGAATCAGACCCACAAGAATGAAAGGATTTCTTTGTGTCAGAGACGTGCTTTGAGGCATAAAAGATTAGCAAATGTAATTGATGTACTTTCTTGTCACATATTATAATATCTTATATTTATTTATGCTATTTTTAAACAAGCATAGAATTAAACTTGCAAATTTTTTTCCAATGAACTAAGAATCTCAGTGAACAAGGCATATCATAAACTTCTCATCTTGAGAATTACAGACTGGAAATGCCAGACACCATACAAAAATATAGCAACAACATGTTATGGCTGTTTATCATTGCTTTTTATTTAATAAAGTTATATATTGTCTGCTACAGATTTTCCTAAAAAATCTGAAGAGCTCTACAGGCTATTAAAATCATCTCGAGTGAGAAACAAAGTGCTTCTAAAGGTTTCCTTCTGCCCACCATATGTTGTTAGAAAATTGCTTACATACACAGGTAGCACATATTAGAACTCTGCAAAACTGCCAAATACGCTTCAGGTAATCTTCCCACACACACATAAAAAGTGCCAGATTTTGAAAGGGGGTAAATGCATCATACATGAATTTTTCATCTCGTAAACCAATGGGATTGAATGAGTAGCCTCTAGCAAATTTGTCCAATACAGAGAAGGAAAACATGTGTTTTTGCAGACTAAGGGCTATAAGAACAAATGAAGGAACCACAGGGCAGAAAATATGCTTTAATGCATTATGTATGAAATTTGGTAGGCCTTGGCCAAGCTTCTGGAAAACATATGTGCTATAGATTAGAATAACAACTATGTTCAAGTGGCATCTTCAAAAGTACCAAAATATGATGCTTTATTAAAGGCTAATAAGTTTTAAGGTCCTAGCTTCCTGAGGATTGTGAGAGAATTAAACATTATGTTTGTTAGGACATCATCCTCCAAGCCATCATCCTCCTCCTTCATCATCTTTAGCAGGAAGATAAAATTTTTTAGAGAATGAAAAATGTGACACATTGGTTGATCTAATTTGTCTTTTCCTCTTTCCCTTTCTCCCAGCATTGTAAATAAAGAGTATTCTCCCTTCCCAAAGATATCAACTGTTAATAATTCGCTACAATGATTTTGGACATTTTATTTTTAAAGTTTGCATACAATCTACTGATTATATCATATTATGAATAGTTGGATGAATATCTTAATTTAAAAATTACTTTCGCCTGCCACCACAAATTGTACTTTTGCAGCAAATGACTGGCCATTTTATTAAGAAGGAATGCAATTATTTTTACAGTCTGTGCTCTTTACAGGCTGGTGTACTTCATTTTTGTGTTAGAAGTCAGTGGGTATTATTGGAAAGGAAGATTTTTTGAAGTTGCTCTTTGTGTCTATAATTTAAAGAAAATTACCTTGCCTGGAAAAATAAATAGGATGTGGGGGGCTTCAGTGAAATCACTGAACTCAAGAAGACATCAGTCACTGAGTACTCTTTTTCTTTTCCATAAAACCCATGGTGATATTTTCACTTGTTATTTTATCAATTAAACCACGAAAGAAAACATAAGAAATGGGCAAAGAAATCCTGAAGCAAAGCCAGCAGAGTGGACTTAATTAATTCTTCCTCAGGATATGTGAAATCAGACTAGCAAATGAACACCTTAATTCTGCATCTTTTTCTCAGGGTTACTCTCTCAGATTATTTCATCTATTTTAAGAGCAGTGTACTTTAAGTTGCTGTAAGTCATCCAAACAGAGGGGGGCTGTCTGGATACAGCCTCTTTCCACAGAAACTGCAAAGAGTGAGAATCAGGTGAAGTCCATTTCACCATGCAGCTTTAGTGGTAATTCTCAGAACTCAGATGAAACATAATAAAACATTGGATCTGGGTAAAGATAGATGACTAAGTGACACATAAGAATGTAAAATCCTGAAGAAAAACAAGAGGATGCAGATATTTGTCACCGAAGCCCTAAAAAAATCCCTGCTAAGGCCTTCATGAGAACTGAACTCAGATTACTAAATTAGATCTTTTTGAAAGAAATATCTCTGATCTGCCTTGACCACAGAACCAGGCAGGTATAAAACCAATGATCACTGTCCTCTCTATGTGCTATACGAGCAACTTATGGAAAATCACTGAAAAAGAAAATGTTCTTTACTTAAGGTCACATTGGGTTTAGCCTATAGACCATCAAGTTACAAGGAAGAGATCAACTGTATGCCTGCAAACACAGAATGCAAAAGAAAGGAAGAATAGAAACTGCAGTGGTTCTTAGTTTCTACTTCATCATCATTAAATTTGATCCTGCAATGCCCTAATTTAGTTCCTTAATCATTTAATTGTGATGTATATCCTCAGTCTCTTCTTTTTACCTGCTCCACAATGAACAATCAAATGAGTATTTCCTGAGACAAAGAACTGATGCCACAACCCAATAGTTAGATATAGACCTGACTTACTGTAGTGGTTTGAAAGCAAAATCAGTGAGAGGCTCCAAGTCAGAAATACAATTTAAGAAGAAGAAAGGAAAAAAAAAAGAGTAAAATAAAATAAAATAAATGCAATAATTCAAAAGACCACTGACAGAGTCAGAATACAACCTGAGCAGGGTAATGGAAGCAGTCCAGATGAGGGGGTCTTCCTGAAGCAGTGATCCCATAGAAAGGTCTAGTAGCTCTGGTCCTCTGGGAATCCAGTGGGTAAGAGATGCTTATCCCAAATCCCAGATTATATCCAGGTGAGAATGCTTGGCTCCTCCCCCTGGGCAGAGCATCTCACAAGGGGTTGATGAGTCATAGAGGGGGTCCTTGATGGCCCATTAAAGAGAGATAACTCGCAGAGGGAGTTATCTATGAGTCATGCAGCAGGCATTTGATGGGCCATTAACAGAAGGCACATTAACAAAAGAGAGAGGGGTCCTGGGAGAACACTGCTTCAACAATTCGATTCAACAGTTGATGAAGATGGTGATAGAATACTTTGTGCACATCCTATACTCCAACCCAGGACGCTTACCAAGCTACAAAGCTAGAATCTCCCTGAATGACCGCAGAAATGGGTTGTGGGTCACTCATGTTTTTCACCACTGTTTCAGGGATTTTAACAACAAAGGGGATAGATGGGAGAGGAGGAACTTCAGAAATTCTGGTTTTGAGGGTGAAATACACCATTCTAAAAAGATTTTAATGAGACCGAAAAAATCCCATGATGTTGGTACGTACATCTCTGTGTGTGTACATATTGTGTATGTTTGTATATATATATACGTATGTGTGGGTGTTTATATTGTACCATGATTCTGTTTTGCAGCACAATTTGCTTGAAGTGGAAGCATGTGAAGATGAGTTTTACCTATGATGCTACTACTTCTGTTAACTAAAAAATTAAAACTTAAAAAACAAATACCCTAGGAAAATATACAGAAAAAGGTGTGTAGACAGGCTTCAGCCTGAAAGACAAAAATCTTGGAAACAGGAGTTAGTTGAGCCAAGCAGTCACACTCACTTTCTGCTCATTTTCAGGTCTTTATCACCCCTCCCTCCTTCTACATGTACTGCAGGCATTTCTTAGCTCAGTGTCCTAAAAACTGCTGGTGCATTTGATGTGACCTATTGACAATGCATTATTGATGCTTTAATTGGCTCAGATGAGCCCTGTGATTGTGCTGATTCCATCGGCCACAGCAGGTTATCTTTTTACACCTCAGTATTTGGAACATCGATAAAATTCTTGGTATTAGATTCCTAGGTAACTCAGTGTGCTTAAATGAGCAGCCTGACTCTCCATCAACCCAGTTTCACCCAACATTTCTCTGAAATTGTTCTTAGGTTATGACCTCATTGAGTAAGTTTCAATCAAGAGTGAATTTTCGTGACGTTCTGTAAAGCTGTGTAAATGAGTATTTATAATGGGAAGCATGAAACATCTCTACCTATAACCACACTGCTGGAAGCTGAAATAGTAAAAAATCTTACCTTGTTCCATTTCATATTGTATAAGCTATTAGACTGAGGAGTTGGAAGTACAATTTAATTCCTCTCTCCAAGTATACTAAAGATTTTTGGCCTTTTTTAGTTCCTTTTACTGACGCTGTTTTACATTTTTGCCCTTAGCATGCAATAAAAACAAAATAAGAGAAAAAGACAGAAGAAATGAAACTGCTGCAGAAAATAACCTCAGAGAACAAGACAACTTCATTTACAATCTAATAAAATATTTTTCATAGTGTGGAGGGGTGGAAAGCACTCTGTAATACCAACTCAGATCTGTTGTGTTATGAGGAAATGGAAAACCCAGCTGTCATCATGAGAGAGGTCACATGTACAACTGTGTGATCTGCACCTAGTAACTACAAAAACAAATTAACTGATAATTAGGAGATGAAGGCACAGTAGCCACTATGTTTGATCAATAACACTCCGCAAGGTTCTTCTGTGTTGACATTTTATTAGTCTTTCTTCAGTTTTGTGTTTTTTAGCTGACAACTTTCCTCTGAAGCAGTTCCTAACCTGCTCTGATCCAAGTCTGATGTCAGTCTGCCTAGCAATGCTGATTCACGCAGATAGTCCTAAAAGCCAAAAATTACTCTCCCTGCCCTGTAAAAATTATTTCAGTTTCTCTGCACTCTCAGGAAGTGAGTTCTGGTCAACTTAAAACTCATTTACTGCAGTTTCTTTAGTGCAGCTGAATTTTTCTTGGACAGTATAATGGGTTCTAATCAAAAAGAAGCCTCTAAGAGATAGCAACAGAAACAGCAATTTCTGTCTTTAATAATTTATGACACAGTTGATATTTTGTGCAAATACAGAAAGACCTTCCGAAGACAACTCAGTCACTGTGCAGGTACTGCTTAAAGCAAGTCACCAGTAGAATTAATCAACATGCAGATTATGTAATTTGTAATTAAGATGGGGGTTATACATTTTTTGATAATCTTCTCATATGTAGCACAATTGGGGTTTCCTTTTTATTCCTGCCCTCCACTGCAGGTCTAGTTCTTTGCATAAATTACATACAGAAGTGAAGGGAAACTGAGTGTTGTTCTCCTTAAACTGAAGTTTTATCCTCAAAGAAAAAGTAAAAACAGCATTTGGTTTCCTGTTGTATTCAGAATTATACACCTTTTTTTTGTCAACTCCGTTGTTAATCTCCTTCTATCCTGGTGAGAGTCTTGGTGGCAACATACACACATACAAACAATATGGCAGTATTTATTCATTTTAATGGTTGGTTGGAAATAAAGTTCAGGGAATTACATTCTTATGCTGAGTTTGGGAAAGTCACTCTTTCTTACTGACTAGTCTTGTTTCAAAATAGACAAGGTCCAAACAAAAGCTGACTATTGTATGAGGAAACTGAGCACACTTCAGAGCTGCTTTTTTGTAGTCTGTTTCAGGTCATGTCTTTACAAGACAGCAATCTGGGCAGTACAGAGGTTTGCAGCTGAGAACAAGATGAGACCCACTGTTCACCAATAGTACACAGTCAGCAGTGAGTATTGATCTCTTGTGCCTATCATTTACCTTCTTCTTGTTTCCTTTCTTTGTCTTTTTACTAGTAACAGCTGTCAGATCATTCTCACCTCTCCAATGTCCTTGGTAAGTAGAGCAACAGGAACAAACACAGTTTGTGTCTTGCCTTGCATTTTTCAGGAGACAAAGCTTGATTTCCTGGCAGTTGTGAGAGCCTTGGGGAAAAGGTCTGAGGCCACCCAGCTGAGCAGATGTGCAGTAGCAGCTGAGGAGCACTGTTCCCAGCAGCTCCTCCAGCTGCAATTGTTACCCATTAGTGAGCAGCAGCAGTGTTGCTCCATTACTGTGTTGGATCCAACCAGAGGCCTTCTGCTCCTTTCCCAGAAATGATTCCTTACATCCTGCCAGTCAGCCTCAGCCTTCTACTTTATTAATTACAGGCTCAACTGTGAGTCCTTCCACATGCCCGCTCTGGGAGTAATGGTCCGTGAGAAGTCTCATTAGTCTCCCGTGTGGACTGTCCACACTGCCAGATCCCTCAGAGGGAAGAGAGCAACTGTGAGCTAAAAGCTCCTTTCCTTCTTCACACAGGTGAGACATGGCAGGACAAGCAAACATGGAGCGATGGGAAAAAGTGGTGCTATCCTTTCTCAAGACAGTCCTTGTAATGCCATTAGCATGGTATCTACTTAGTACCACTTCGGAGCACTGCTTCTGTGTCCTCCCTGTCTATTTTCACCTTCAATATCTGTAGCAGCAGCTAAAAACTCCATTCAGCATTGTAGCTCTGAGACTGGTATGAAGCTACACTAAGGCCCAGTTCTCTGCTCCTAGCATCGAGAAGTTAATGAACAAACTCACTAATCCTGAAAAGATGTGGACAACTGTGCTGCTTTAAGCATGTGATGAGTCTGTGAATCTACTGGCAATGTCTCTCTGCATAAAATAAGTTTAGAATCATAGAGTCAAAGAATCATTTATGTTGAAAAAGACCTTTAAAGTCGTCAGACCCACTCTTAACCCAGCACTGCCAGGCCCACCACTAAATCATATCCCTAAGTGCCACATACATGTCTTTTAAATTCCGCAAGAAACGGCTACTCAACCACTTCTCTGAGCAGCCTGTTCCAATTTTTGACAATGCTTTCCTTGAAGAAATTATTTCCAATATCCAATATAAATATATCCTGGCACAACTTGAGGCTGTTTCCTCTTTTGTCACTTGTTACTTGGGAAAGGAATCAACCCTCACCCTGATAAAACCTCCTTTCAAGTTACTGTAGAGAGTGAGAAGGTCACCTCTGATCCTCCTTTTCTCCAGGTTAAACACCCCCAGCTCCCTCAGCTGCTCCTCACAGGACTTGTGCTCCAGACCCTTCTCCAGCTCAGTTTCCCTTCTCTGGACACACTCCAGCCCCTCAATGTTCTTCTGGCTGTGAGGGACCCAGAACTGAGCACAGGATTTGAGGTGTGGCCTCACCAGTGTTGAGTACAGGGGGGAAATCACTGCCTTGGTCCTGCTGGCCACACCATTGCTGATACAGGCCAGGATGCCACTGGCCTTGGCCACCTGGGCACTCTGCTGGCTCATGTTCAGCTCCTGTTGTTCAGCATCCCCATATTGTTTTCCACCAGGCAGTATTCCAGCCGTTCTCACCCAGCCTGTGCTGCTTGCCTGGGGTTATTGTCACCTAAGGGCAGGACCCAGCACTGGGCCTTGTTGAACCTCACACAGTTGGCTTTGACCTATCAATCCAGCCTGTCCAGTTTTCTTTGCAGAGCCTTAGTGCCCTCCAGTAGAACAACATTCCAGACCAACTTGATGTCCTCAGCAAACTGACTGAGGATGCACTTGATTTCTGCATCCAGATTGTTAATGAAGATTTCGTTCATAGCTCTCTGTGAGATGAGGGTCCACAAATTTGTTCACAGTGAAACATGGATCTGGGATGAATGGCAGGCTCAGTAACAGTGCTAATGGAGCCAATTTTGTTATGTCCTGCAGATCTGCTGTGAGAATTACACCTTTTCTGCCTGGCTCACTAGCCTTGTTCCTGACATGGCTGTGAATACCTACAGACATGCACACATGCCAAATGACACAGGCAGGAAAATGGAGCAGAGTAGAACCATATCAGAATGTGGGGGGGGTTGTTGTTGTTGATTTTTTTCTGTCACATTTTGTATATCCACACTGAAAGTTCTGAATTTTCATTTTAATTATTTTTATCTCTGCAGATATGCACTCACACATTGTGGGGTGGCATTATCCAAGATTAAAAATGACAGTGACAAGCTGTACAATCCTGGGGGTGATGATTTGGAGTTATTTTCATGGTTTTATGTGAAATCACTACAATAAAACAGTCCATACAATGCACTCTAATCGCCTCCTTACCACACTATTAAATCCTATAACTGAAATTTCCTTGCATTTCTGCTGAGAACTAATGCAGCATGAAGATTGAATTATCTCGTGTCCATTTAAAGATAACTCTTTAGGTCATTATAATGGGCTAAGCCACAATGAAATAGCTGCACCATAATTTAGCTTACAAAGGACAAACAAAATGTTTGTATTTTGGGCATATGTCCACAGCAAGAAGCCCATTTTGTCCTTCACCTTAAAACACCTCAAATATACCCAGAGGATGGCTGGGCATGTGAACAGGCTCCCCAGGGAAGGGCTAACAGAGTACAAGAAGTGCTTGGATAATGCTTTCAGGATTATGGTGTGGCTCTTGGGGAGGGTCAGGAGTTGGACTTTTTCAATGGTCTCTGTGGGACCCTTCCCTGTCAGGATATTCTATGATTCTATGACTGCATACACACAGTGTGCACACAGGGAGCCACAGCATGGCACAGAGCCTTGAATGCATGGAGCTGGGATCTCAATCAGTGCATGAATGGATGGATGCACAGATACCCCTGTGCACACACACCGAGCCACGCCAGAGGTGTGTCCTGCACCCAGCCATGCACACACGGCAGACTGCAGACACAGAAAAGTAGGACATTAAAAAAAGGGTAGCAGGCACTCCTAAATTTAAAATTCATTGCTTGCTCTTTTAAATTTAGTAGGAATTCATTTTATGTGTTGGACATAACTGTTCCTAATTCTTTTTTTTTTTTCAAACTGAGGTTGAGCCAGATGGGGGGAAATTGCAAGTGTCCTAAGCTCACACTGAAGATATGGAGATGGATGAAATGATGAAATATTAAACTCATTAATTTCAACAAGGATTTAATATGTGACATCGTTAGGTTTAAAATTTCCATATAGGAAATGATGAGGATAGAATAGCTGAAGGCTGTGTCGTATGCCTACATATTCTCCATTCATCTCTTCCCATTTTGTTTCCTAAAAGAATAACCACACTGACACTGCCTTTACAGCTGGAGCTAGGAGAAATGTACTAAAAATACTGATCCTGCCATGCAGCATTTTCCCTACCAATCTTATTTCCAACCAGTGGCAGCTTCCAGCCATTCTTTGTTTAATATCTGGTGATTTGGAGTCAAATGGGAGTCTTTGAAATACTTTACAGTGAATCTTTCTACTGATGGACAGATCCTTCATGATATATCTTTTTCATCATGTTGCCAATGCTTATGTGGAATGCATAATCATTGATGAGTAATTCCCATACCCATCATGCAATATAATTGGGTGAATAATTTATAGCAAATAATTTAAAATTTGTGCCCACTTTCTACTCACATATTATCCACAAATACATTTTAATTCTCTGAGATGAATTCCTCATTCAGTGTAACTTACTATAATTACAGAAACCTGATATAAAGTATATTAAATCAGTAGAAAGTATTTCATTGAATTCTATGAACTCTAGGTTAGACGTACAATTATTAGTCCGTAGATAAATCAGAAGTTCAATAAAAGTACCTGGAGACATAATTTTCTAATTCTTTTGACTGGAAATCTTTCATTTCTTTGTTTGGATATGCACCCAGGGAAATGGATATGCACCTAGGGAAACAGATATACTGAGGATATCCAGCCTCACATTTAATTTTACATGACTCAAGTGTTTTTAAAGATGCCATCAGGCCATTTTTTATCTATTTAGGCATCTAAATATCTCTCTTACATAATTCTTCAAATAACTCTAAATCCTATCACACTATACACGTTTCACTAGCTCTCATCTTCTCTTGCCTGAGGCACTGGAATAAGTTTTGTTCCCAAACTAAGGTATTAAAAGGCCTGCAATAAGAGACCAAGCAATCCAAGACAAATAAAGGGAAATCCCTTATTAAAAGTCTCATACACTATGATTTTAGCTGATTCCAATCCAATCCAAAGGCAGGGCAAAAAGACTAATATAACAGACAATTCATGACTGACAATCTATTCTGCCCCCAATAGTGAAAGCCAAAGCTGTTATCTTGCCAATATAAATTGTTTTTTTTTTTTTCCAAACCAGAAAATGCTACCAAGAAAAAGAAAAAAAAATTCAAAGCTGCTTTTTCCCCTCTATAGTAGATTTAGTTTCTATTTCTTGGAATTAATAATTCTGCTTTCTCTTTTATTTTGCCTTAAGCAGTCATCTGGCTTCAAAGAACTGCTGTGTTTGCTTTAACTCCTCTGCAGTAGAAAATACCTTATTACTGTAATGAGCTAATGGTTTAAAACAGGGCACTTCTAAGCTTAATGGATGCTCATTAAGTATTCGTTCATTAGACAATGCTGTTTGTGATAAATACACTATTAAGTCACCATAACGCACACTATCAACTATCAGCATGAATGGAAAGCAGCATCTGTATTGCACCATCTTGAACTCTTCTGCCTTAAAATAATGCTCTTTCCTGTATTGAAAGCAGTGATTTTTAATCTGCAGGCTGATGTTGTTTGATTTCCAATTCAGGTATTTGGTGTGCATTGGGGTTTGGCAAAGAGGTTGTCCTGGTTATCCTGAGTGGAGTTTATTGACACATTTCCTTACATAAAACCAGGTCCTCAAATGAGATGGGAACAGGTTTGTAGAAATGGAGATCAGAAATTAACACTCAAAGGAAATCATGGGATCAGTGGGAACTGGAATGATTTGGGCTACCTCCTTTGTGTATTCCAGACTCTGGTTTTGGTAGCCTGTATTAAGATCACTCCAGATAAAACCATGTGTAGTGTGTATTTGTGTAGTCCCATCATACACTATTGTTATTGCTAGAAACAAGTTATAGGCCTTTTACTGAGTTTGCAAGGCCTCAGTTGTGAGGCCTACCAGACTTGCTCTGTCTGCAACTCTATTATTTTAGCTGTGACAGCAATTTGTTTAATTTAGGGATGTCTGTGGCTAATTTCTTTTGGTTTTGTTATCTTTGTAACACATGACAATAGTTTTATACATATAGCAGAAAGAAGCAATCATCAAAGATGCTGTTTAGAGAAATACAGGCTTGCTATGAAAGATGACATCTTCTGAAGTAGAGATTAAGGATGGCACAGAGAGGTGCAGACATGGGATAATAAGAGATGGGGCACAGCCTGACACTGGCTTTATAACCCCATAGTTATAAAAATACACAAAAGATCAGTCAAAAAAATGCAGTCCTGGGGTTGGTCAAAAATAGGCTTTAGGGATTAAAAATAGAGGAATATTCTCTAGTGCATGTAAAAGGCATCATCTATAGTAAATTCAGATGTGATGAGGAATTACAGAATAATGTAAAAAGAACCAGGTATAAAAGTATGTTAACAAAAATAAAAATAATCTAAAATGGATTGTAGAGTGAAAAAGCAAACATGAAATATTAACTCCTGGTGAAAAAATATGGGTGCTGACAACTCCCTCAGTCCACTCCCAAGTGGAATCACTGAGCTTAGGGCTTGGAGGAACAACAGAAAGAGCTCCAGAAAAAAGGGTGTGTATAGCAATTAGAAATTACTGTATTTGTTTATTGTTGCTGGTTTTGTTGTTGTAGTAACATTTTCTGTATTTTCTTCTCTATGTATAGTATTAACATCTGAGCTAACAATGCTAAATTGCATAATAGACTGTTAAGACTTCAATTATACCAGTAATGAATTCTTGGCTCTTAGTCCGTTAACAGGTATTTGAGCGTGACCAGGGCATTGCCACTAGGGATGTCAGTACCTGAGTTGTATTTTCCTACATCACATCTCCCAGTGTCTAAAATCATGGTGGGAAACACTGATTCCATGCAAACAGTTATTCATATTTTGCAGATTGATGTTCTTACAGCCAGTGGTGAGTGTGGGACTTTCTGTGCTACAGACAGGGGCTAAGTCAATATTTCTTTATTGCTCAGTGTACCATCAAGGTGTGCATTACTCTTAAAAACCAAATCAGTCTAGAGGTAACTGTTCACTGGGGCATCCCTCGATGCTGAAGTCACGCGTTATCAAAAAGAACCATATGACTGAGAAAAAGATTGACCTCTTCCTAGTATGAGTTATATAGAGTCTGTTCTGCACTGAGGAGTGTTTATTTCTTCTAAGACCTGTAATGTATTTCTGATGTTGTGTCAGATTAAAGTTGGATCTCATTTTTTATGATCATTCTCATTGATCATCTATCATGAACTCAGGCCAGCTCATACACTGGCTTAAGCTTGGAGATAGACAGCTGTCTCCCAAAAGAGTAGAGACATATCTGAACCCAGCACACCCCTGTCGTGTCAGTATGATACAATTACCTGCAGTTGACTGAAAGGGAGATGTGGAGCCCTTACTTGGACACTGCAGAGATGTAAGCTGCGTTCTTTTATATGACATGAAGGTTTAACAATAAATTCTCTTGCCTCACCTCTGCCCTGTTCTTATCCTGCAGTGCACCTAGTCCTTCCTTGCAGTTCATTTCCACCCCTCACACAGCCACCTGCCTGAAGGTCGATGAAGGGCTGTGCCAGTAGCAGGACCTTTGTAAGCAGGACCACAGGGCTGGTATGCAATGCACATGCACTTCTCTAGCTCAGGCAGAGGGGGGTAATGCTCCTGGGATCAAAGGGGAAGGAGTTTTATCCCTTCAGTCTCTGTGCAGCTCCTGATGGTTTAAACTGAATGTATGTGGCAATTCCAAAGGAATTACAGTGTTTTAATTTGCATAACATCTATTCCTTTGGATCTGAAGCACAGATTTTCAAAGACACATATGAAGGATGAAATTGCTGAGTAACAGGGATGAATTTGTTCTAATGCTGCTTGAAACTTCTTTGAAGTGCAGGCTAGTAAAAGTCAGACAAGCAAAGCATGATGCTATGGAATTAGTCAAAATAAAACTTGAGTACTTTCTTCTAGTTGATTTCTTGGAACTTCCTTTTAACTTGTTGTGTTCTTGGGTGTTAGCTGAATGGCTGCTGTTAGGAAACACATGAAATACTTCCATGATGTCCTGAACAGGTACCTCAGTAGTATTGTGGTAAGCAAACAGATTTCACAAGCAGATGGTTTTCTTCTTTTTTGCTCATCCTTTTACCCCAGTGAAACAGACAGCAGGCTCTTGTACTAACACAGAAAAGATAAAGGAGTAGAGTAGGTAAGGTAATGACCTATTTTGTATTTTCTGGGTGCTCTCTCACTGTAGCCAAAAAACATTTTCCCAAGGGCAAGTTAATTATTACCTCGGACCCAGTCTGCTTCCCTCCTGGGTGTGTTCTAGACCATCTAACTGCATCTCCTTCTGTACCTGCCTCTTGTCCATGAGCCAGATGTAAATGTAATTGATCCAAACTGCAGAAGCACATTAATGAATCACATATTTGCACTTGTCTCGCAGTAAAACACCCTGAGTAAAGTCCAACGTATACACTTTTTCCAAGATTCTTCAGTGGTCTGATTTCATCCAAATTGAGGATCTCTGTCAATGACCATAGCAAAAAGCTCACCTCATGAGATTGAATTATGTGACTGAAGATCTTCTCCTACCCCTGATTACTTTTCTTCTTGTGTTCTTGATTTTACTTATATTTCTTTGTTCTTAGTGTTAAATTCACCAAACTTCTTGCAACTGATTTTCTGAGTGTCTGTTTTGTGGATCACATATTGATGTATTTTGGAAATCATTAGAAGGAGAATTAAACCAAAAATTAATCACACACCTCAATCATGTAAGTCTGCTGCTGCCTAATCTTTTGTTTCAACCTTAATATTTCATTGGAATTAAGTCACAAACCAGACTTCTCTATTTATTTCTCTGCCTTCCATCTCAGTACATGGATTATAGCATGCATGGATCCTTCTATTTATATATAATTATATGATATATAGAGGTTTATGAGAAAGGACTCAAATGAAATAACTAAGCCTATGTCAATTAAGACTAATGTTGAATCCAAACCAGTATCTCAAAAGCAAGTGTCTTGCTAAAAGTGCAGAGAGAAACTGTTCTCTGTGAAACAGTCTTAAGTAAAATCAAATCCAGTATAATCCTCTTACTAAGTAATATTTGACAGTTCAGTCATGTTTCTCCAGAAAGAAGGAACTTACTTATTTTAAGCTCCCTGAGAGACATTTTGCATAATGATGATCTTCTCATAGAACTAGATTGATTTATCTTTTTTAAACAAGTATCTCCATAAACAGTGCCTGAAACAGGTGTTTACATGCTTGTTTCCTGAGTCTATTGAGGCTTACAGCAGAGTGAGCTCCTCCCCTGCATATATTTCTGCCCCAGCTCAAATGCTCTCAGTCTCAAGACACAGCTGTACTCTTTGATATGTTTTTGCCCAGTCATCAGTCCCATATAACCTACTGCTGCAGGTCTCTAGAGAGAAAGACAAAGCTGCAAGATTTTGACTACCCAGAAAGAAATTGTGAACTTTCCTTAGAAAAGAATCACAGGAGTCTTCCTCTGCTTCTGAAGAAATATTCATTCATTCAATCAATATAATGATGTCTATAGTCTTTAAATGTTGTTCAAATGGTTGTTTATCCATAAAGGAAATGAGATTAAAAAGAAGAGATGGTGGTAGGAAAATAAAGAGAGAAGATTAAAGCTTTGATGACACAGTCAATAGCAATTAGATATGGAAAGACCGATTATATCTAATTACACATCTTCTTTCCTGTACTCACTAGTTATATGCTATAGTTCTCTATTCTGTGACTATGTTGCAAACTTGCAAACTACAGTTAGTTTTAGAGCCACTAACATGAAGGTTTCTCAGCCAGGCTTCCCAGTCTTTGTAGCTATGTGCATTTGAGCACACTAGAGGTGGTCTGTAGCCTTTCATAAATATGTCAACAAGGAGTGGTAAAAGCTCTGTAGTTGCTATGCCTCATGTTTTCAGGCACATGCTAGTTATGTGCTCCCTATGCACTGGCCCTAAAATCAGAAGATATTCCTTGCCAGATGGAAAAAAGAAGGGAGAAGAGAAGACCTGTTTCAAACCTTTTTCCTCAAGTATTACAACATTTATAAGAATAAGACCATGGTCATCTTATTTAGTCTGACTGGTACTATTTTTTAATGTTGAGACTAACTTCAACTCATGTGAAGTCTTTAACCTTCTGACAAATTCCTTGACAGCCCTTAAAGTTGCTGAAACCTAAGCAGTTCCCACTGACTTTCCTTTCAGATCATGTATCAATGCCAAATGAATTAACCTGCAAGGGTGCTCAAATCTTGTATTTGTAGTTGCAAGGGTAGACCATCTCCACCCAATGAAAGGAGAGACTGAGCAGCTGCACATTTGTTCCCATGTCAGATACATAGATATATGTAGGCTGTAACAGGCAATACCCGCAGTAAGTCTGTCTAGAGTCAGATGTCTTTGGCAAGACCCTTAACTGTAGATCCTACTGAACAAGGTGGCTCTGTCGCTTGTGCTAGAGACTTCACATGCATCAGTGACCATTTCTGGGACTTAGTGTTTGCTGTCATGGGCACTAGGGACACATAAACAATCAAGGTGGTTTTTATATTGCTTCAGAGCATGAAGTAAAATTGGTAAAACTGTCAATGTGCATGATTCCAATTAGGTGCCTTGCTGAGGAATTACAGCAATTTTTGTTGGCTCTGAATTGAGACCATTCAGTGTTGACCTTCTTGTCTCTGTGCTACTTTATATGCCATGTAGGGTGACTATTGTTCTTCAATGCTTTTACCTATCCTCAAAGGAGGTGTCACCTAGGTGATTTAAAAATAAAAAAAGAGGTGTTTACAGCTGCTTCCACTTGTTAACATTTAGACACCGTCATTTAGCCCCAGCACATCTGAGTGTGCAAGTGCGTGTGCACAGGTTTTTCAGCTACCTGCATGGACACAGTGCTTGGCACAAAAAGGCCTTTGCACTCCATGTTGCACAGTTGCTTTAGTGACACTTACACACACAAAGAAATAATTCCAGAAATAAACTTAGGGAATGAAAAATGTTTAGTCTGTATAGAATATTACACTTTTTCACTCTAACACATTTCAGTGGCACTTAACAGAGATGACTGTAATGGTTTTGGCTGGGGTAGAGTTTATTTTCTCCACAACGGCCAGTATGGGACTGTGTTTTGGATTTGTGCTGAAAATGGTGTTGATAATACAGAGAAAGTTTTGTCATTGCTGAATGACTTTTGCAGAGCATCAAGGCCCTCTCATGCTGCCACACTGGTGAGGGGGCTAGGGGAACAAGGAAAGTTGGGAGGAGATACAATTGGGACAGCTGACCCCAATTGACCAAAGGATATTGCATACCTTGGGATATCATGCACTGTCTTTACCTGAACTCATGAGTTTTCTTATTTTCTCACTCTCTCATGTGGGGCTGAGTTGCCATTAAACTCCAAGCCTGCTGGGGAAGTATCAGGACTCTACAGAGACAGTGGTATCCATACAGTTGTTGACCTCCACTAAGAACTCTCAGACTGTCTAAGGGAATATCTTCAGTCAGGGTATTGTCTTCCCTTGGCAGTTCAAAACCACTCCAAAGACAAAACTTTTTTTTTTTTTTTTTTTGAGGAAAAAATTGATTGTTATGAATAAGAACTACTCTAGTTATGTCTTACATTCTGTCAGCTTATATTTACTTGCATGACATCCATGTTAGCAGCAAAGTGAGTCTGACAAAATTGTTCTACTTGATATGGAAAGAATGATCTGGTTCTGCACATAAACTACCAGTCTGCTTCAGAATTGTTATTTGAAAAATAAATATTGCAAAGAAAATTGATTTCTTATTTCTTCTCCTACAAGAGTACAAGGACATAATCTCTATAGTACTTCATACACTTGATTTGATTTTTTGAAAGCTCTCTCTAGCCTATAGCTCTTACCTAGCAAAGGAGTTTATTGCTTTTGATTGCAATATATTCTCTGCTTTTAAAAAATCCAAAAATAAAAAGAAATACTCGGTGCATAACAGAAGATGAGAATATAATAGTTTCTCATTAAAAAACTGCATGAAAATACACAGCAATTTACATCTGTGTTGCCGTGCCTGTCCTTCAAGCCGGCTAGCCTCTGCACAGGTAACAGTCGCTTTTTGGATGGGCTCTTTTCCGCTCGGGCTGCTCCTGCGTGGCGATGGTGGAAGGAATGAAAAAGGGAGGACTCCGGGATGGCTGGATTGCAACGAGTTTATTGGAACCCTGGCATGGGGTCCTCACCTCGAGAGCCGCGTGCCGAAGACCCCGGCTAGCTCTCGGTTCAGACCTTATAACTGGGGGTGTTACAGAAAAAGGGGACCAATGAGGTTTTACAGGGAGGTGG
>JBBMKD010000001.1:35599442-35615857 GCA_037834095.1 Argya squamiceps
GGGGGTAACAGAAATAGGGGTACAGAGAACAAACCATTTTACAAAAGAACATTAACTTATAAATGAAACCTAAAATTTAAAAATTCACTCCCACACATCTGGGAAAAACATTAAAAAATAGTCAGTAACCTAGCTTCCTTTTCTTAGACAAATTTATTTATGGATATAAAAAAAAGACATAATTGTTTTAAAAAGTGACATGTAGTGAGGCAAATTGATAAGAGATGTTGAGTTATAAGATAATTTTCAGAGCAGAACTGTCATCAATACATGATATTGGGCTAATATAATCTGATCAATGTTATTAAAACTGTTTGAAAGTTTTCTCTTAGATTTGTGTTGTCATACATGAAGAGACTATTTAAAGACTTGCCTGTTTTGGAAATCTTGTCTGTCTGTGTCTTATTCCAGAGTTTCTACTCAAAGACTTCAAAAAGTCTTTGGGTTTTTTTTCCTACCATGCTGTCACTTTTTTTCATTTCTGCTCTGCTCTCAATTCACTCCCTCTCTGGCTATTAAGGGAAAGCATGATGATCCCCCCCAACAAGACTTTTAATGAGATTATGATTTCTATATTTAGCAATGGATCAGCCCTAAAACAGGAATTACAAAAGTTAAAAGCAGCTGATTTGTATGTGCTTGTACATTTATATATGACTCTAGAAATAGACCAGGCTTAGATTCCTCATACAAATTTTAAAAACCTAAGCAAGCCATAAGAATAAGATAACACAGGCATTGGTAATTGGTGCAAATATCATAGACATTGTAGGCATCACTATAGACAATGACAAGACCGTGGTACCTTCAGAGGGTGGATCATTCCTCCTAAGACTTGAAGTTTTTTCTGAGTGCACATTTGGAATTTTGTTCCTCTAATATGCAAACATCTTGTTCAAATTACTCTACAGTGAACACAGAGCAACTGCTCTCACACACTCATCATCTCCATCAGCCACATAAGTGACATGTGATAAATCCAGGCCTTAAAGTTGCAGAAAACACATCTGTAAAGACTGCCTAAAAAGAGAGATGTTTAATGATAAACTCTAGAAATAGGCATGTGAAGGCATCTCAATATCCCTAACTTCCAAACCATGGCTGAAGAAACATCCTGTAAGACTGTATTGGAAAATCTGAGTAGAATTCCAGATCCAGGACAAGAAGTCCAGACTTCTTCTAGGTGTTAAAAAGATCACTTTCTCCTCTGTTTCTTAAGCTGTTTCAGATTCCAAGTGATTGTTGATACTGAAGAACTCAGAAAGCAGGCAGAAGGCAGATATTTTTCCGTATTTTAACAGAGAAGGTGAAGGTACATTATTTAACATACCAAATGAAAATGAAAATGAAAGGAAATGAAAATTATGCCAAATGAAAAAAATGCATAAACTATGTTCCTGAGATTTTTTCATTCCTGTTTATGAATTTTTTTTTTTAAACTTTGAAAATTAAATTGTAATCAAAGCCTTAAGGATGACAATGACTGAGTTCACATATGGAAATAAATACATGTATGTTGCTGTATGGTAGAAGTCCTTTCAAAGCTGAGGTCAAGAAAACAATGTAGTTCTGGGTTTATAGAAAATGCAACTGAAGCAGAAATTAAAAAAATAAAATCTGCAGCAACAAATGATAAATTACCTCAAGGAGAGAATTAAGACTTTATAGGTGGTAGAACAAGAGATAGAGAGGCAGAGGAAGAAATCTTAAAAGCTCTTGGAACATTTAGAAGATGATGTTAAGGTAGTGGTCTAGACAAGTGTCTGGCAAAGCACTGAGCAGAGACAAAGAAAAGATGCATGCTTATGGCTCTTTCAAGGTGGTTAGGATGGAATGAGTGATATCATATGGGAAAACAGTGGTGAAATCTAGTGAGATGCCCAAAGAGAACAGGGGAGCTAAGATCTTACACAGTATGCAAGACAGGTCAGCCAAGATGCAAGGGTTATTAGAGGTGTTTTATGTCAGAGAAAGGTAAAATGATGAGGGAGAAAACCTGAGCTATCACACAGTGGAGCTGTTTACATACAGCTTAATTAGCACAAGGACTTCAACAAATCTGAAGGAAACACTTCACCTCTGGGCTTGTTCTCATACCAAGGTTATCACACTGTGATGTGCTACATAAAATTAGCTGTAAAGAGTAAGCTTGCCTGAGGTTCTCTCCTGCTCTTTCTAACAGAGTTTCTGTTACTCCTGTCACAAGCTGATTAAAGATTATTCTCCTTTCCCGAATCTTTTCCTTGCATTTTCTTATCCAGCCATTCATAATACCAGGGTTGTACAGGTGCCATACATAATCTTCTGTGTTATCAGGAAACAGCACTGCAGGGTCCCATTTAAGTGGCACAAGCTGTTGTCTTCCATTGCTGAAGCTTTATAACTATAAAAAGACAATTATAGATATTGTGAGACTGCTAATGACTGCACCTTGCAAGGCTGAAAAAATTAATAGTGACTTCATTCACCTGGAGTTACGATAGCTTGAAGGTGAAAATTTGAAGATCAGTGTTTAAGATGTAGCTACACTTCCTAAATTATTTATTTTAAATAAATAAATATATATATATATTTATTTTTTTTTTAAGAGGAATATCATCAAACTGTTGTTGTCTAAATATTATAGATGTGTGCCCTTGCTTTGGCATGCAACTCAGATGAAAATCTATTGTATCTCTTTAATCTGCTGTATCTCTTTTGCTATTGTGGCTGATTGGCCTGGCAGCTCCAGCTAAGGACAAAACTGGAAATATACAGCTATTAATTGCATTAGCTGTCACAACTGTTGTTGCTATTTTTCTTGTAGCTATAAACTATTCAGATAGATCATAATTATTCACATAAAATCACTGGCATAATCAGAAAATACTGAGTCTTCACAATATTGATAGATTTATTGTGTGCAATCTTCAGATTGACTTCACACATATTGAATCATCACCTCAAGACTGTGGTTGCAATGTCAAGTAGAAATTTCATATTAGCTTCACACTCTGTCTTCATCTGTCTTTATATATTATGAAATTTAGTTTGTCAAAGAAATAGTAAGACCTTAGTCACCCTTTCAGCCATTGATCTCATACATTACACATTGTGCCATGTCTTCAAAAAGAAACTGAATCCAGATAAAATTAATAAATAAAAAATAACACCACTCAACTGATCATGAAAGCCCCACTTCAGGTTAATGTGTGCTCAGAGAATTGAATCCTACATCTTCTTTCCTCAAATGTCATTGGAATTTGCACATACTAGTTGTCAAAAAGTTTCTGCCACAGTGGCAGTATAAAATGCCTAGTTCTGTCTCTAGGCATGGTCCAGCATGAACATACTGATGTTGATTTCAGAAAGGATCTAAACATTGGTTTAGAATCCATCTTAGGTCTTTGTGTTGCTGGAGACATTTAGGAGAGAAGGGTTACACATTGGACTTCAGGACAGGGTGAAGGAAATCAGTCTCCATCCCTAAAATCTCAAACAAAATGTGTGAATGAATTATCATTATCATTTGGATTTTTGACAGTGTAAGTGAAAATTCTAGTGAAAGATTTTTTCTTTATGCAAGGCAATCCTATATCCCCTTGGTACTCCCATATTCTAAAACTAGGGATTTTTATTTTCCTTTCATGAGCTATAACAACCATATATTTCTCTCAGTAAAGGACATGAAAAATGTTGAATAGGTACATGGACACATGGGATTTTTTCATGATCATTTCCTCCATTATAAATCATAATAAAATGGATGAAGGGAATCCTTATGTTAATATTGTCCTGTTTGATACAGGCAAAGTTGAAATTGTAGGTTTTATCTTTTTCGTGAATGCTGTCCTTATAAATTAAAACAGCCTGTAGGCAGCTTTAGCCTGTGCACCTGACAGAAAAGCAGATTTGTTTGCATTGTAGACAAGAATTGATGCATTTTGCTTGATTTTGATTAACTATTTCCTATTCTGTTCATCTCTCAGGAGTTTACTAAGCAAAAGTTTCTCTGTGTCTACTGCATCCCAAAATTAAAAGAATAATTATATCTGAGGGTCATTGTAATCATGCATGTTTAGACTAGTCTCTGAATGAATTGAGATTCACTTTTGGCCTTCTGAAATCTTAGTCTTGGGGTTGTACTTGAATATATATTCAAGCTTTTTCAGTTTGGGGAAACAGTGATTTTATACACTCTATAGACATACAACCACTGCATAGGAGGAAAAATCATCAGTACAACATCTAAAATCAGCAACAACCAGCAGACTTCTTTAAAATTCAGAGTACATATCTAATTTCGATTCATTTTCTAGAAGACCAATGTCTTCTTGTTGGCTACAAAGGGAACATAGAAAGACCAGCTATCTATTTTTGACATCTAATTTATATACCTGAAATAAGGTGATGTGATTACCTTCTGAAACCTGAATTCATCTACCATAAATTAGCCATCTGGAGGTTTTAAATGATTAAGTACCAATGCATGATTCACACTGCCTATCCTCAGCCCTCAGTCAACATCAGCATCTGCTATTCATCCAGATTTAGGCAAGTGAAAGTTCATATCATAGATGCTTAAGTGCCTATTTTGCTTATCTGCAGAACCTTTCCCATATTAGACACCCAGCCTTCAATAAAGTCCAGTCCCAATTAATCCCTTTAAGGGCAGCTGTCAAAATCCTACGACTCCCTAAATGTGAGATTGTTCTTAATTCCTGCTGGGGCTCAGACCTACATAAATACCCAGTCAGGGAGGGTCTCAGACAGAAACCCTCAAGATGTTGCACTCAACCCTGACCTCCTCTATCATCTTGACCTTGGAGTTAATAGGCCGTGAAATCAGAGCAGCAGAAGAGGTGGTGAGACAATAGAGGGTTGTTTTGGGTTTTTTTCCCTTAGGACCTTTTAAAACTTCTCTGGCCAACTGTCCTTGTAATAGATTGGATGACCTTTGTGTTTTGATTAACACCTTCTTTTTTTTAACATGATGAGACACTGGCATAAATTGCCCAGAGAAGCTGTGGGTTGCCCAAGCCAGAGGGATTTAAACTAGATTATCTTTAAGGTCCCTTCCAACACAAACCATCCTATGATTTCCTAATCTCTTTATGGGCCTTGAGATAACTGCATTTTGTCACCAGTAGTGTCAAATTCCAGTACTCATTTAACTTTGGTACTGTTCTGTGATAGAGTATGGTGAGTAGTAAGTGACTTGCCTTTTTTAATGCATTTTTTCAAAATGTCTAAACCAAGGAAGATCCAGAGTGAGAAATGGGTCTTGGTTTGCAATAGTCTTTTCTAAAGCAGGAGAGAGGAACACTGGCAGTCACAAAAAACTTTTTACTGGCCTTCAGCTGTCATCTGCACAGGTCAGACAAAAAGCCAGATGCCTCATTCAGGATGAAAACATTTTGATCCAAAGTATGGAAGTGGCTAAAGAGGGGAATTGGCTGTTTGGCCTGGGGAAGTGGCAGCAAAACAAAAAACAGTCATCTGCCCTTCAGGAGATGATTTATTACACTTTGGCCATCTGACTTAGGAGAAGGGAATCTAGCCCTGCATTCATGTAAGTTTTCTCTGATTATTTCTGGACTGATCAATTCCTATAAAACTTAATCTGACAAGTTTTAGGAATGGTTTACCATTATGTCACAAAGTCTTGTGGTACTGTACATGACATCTGTTTGAGGGATCCAATTAAATAATAAAATTCAGGTACATGGTAAAGCAGAACACACTCCATCAAACTTCTGCGCAACTTTATTGTTATTGAAATGTAAACAGAAATCTTCATATCTCATCTACAGAATGAAAAAAGACAAAATACTTAAAAAGTATGTCACAAATAAAGATCCAAGAATATAACTTTGTTCTTGAGCTTTATCCTTAGAGCATACTTATGATAAGGGATTTCAGGTTATGAGGTGACAGTGTTTTGAAATTGGTACATAAGGTTTACCACACAGACAATAAGAGCATAACTCTGTTACAAGGCAAAAAAGCCCAGATGCACAGTTTCAACACAGTATGTTTACATTTACCACTATCCCAACAGAAAAGACAGTTCTTAAAACCAAATAAAATTACCTTGATTTTGATATAAGGAATCTTTTTTTATTTCAGGAAGAGGTGCAACCATATGGTATTCAGTCAGCATAATCTAGATGTAATGGGACAGATGTGGAGAATGAGGGCATGGTTATAACAGCAAAAACTGTTCCTGCTGAAGTTTATAAAGTAACCTGAATAAACTCTTCATAAAGAAATTACCTAGTAGCAAAACATTGCACAGATCTTTCTGAATCCTTGAGACACTTTGTCTGGATATTGCCACCTAAAAAATGGTAATGTTTAGGTAAAATGCTAACTAAAACATTGCTGGCGTTTCTATTCTTTTTTATGTGCATCAGCTTGTTTACTGGATTTTTTTCCCATGAGATAATAAGTACCACCCTTTTTGCACAGTAGGCACAATCCTTGGGGGGAATGACAGTAGCATCTTTCTTTAGAACCATCAGGTTCAAGTTGTTCATTTATGCAATCTGAGTTAGCATTACTTTCATTTTCTATAAAAATCTGATTTTTTAAAAAAATCAGGGTTTTTTCCCCTCGTTTGGTTATCCTTTCTTCTGTGATCAGCCAGAAGTTATTCTTTCTAAACAACTTTTTTAAGAAACCTGGTTCCCACCAGTTAAATCACATCCTAAGGAAAAGATCAGCAGATTGCTGTGCCTGATGTTGTGCTCCCGATGAAGGAAAATGCATGGAGTACTCTGTATCTGCAAAATATGCAACATTTTTTGAACTTAGTATCTATTTAAGTTTTTCATTAACTCATTTACATTTGGTGACCTTCACTTTTTATTATTGCCTCATTTGTCTGTGAGAAAAGGAAAATATATTAAATTGTCCCATGGCATTAAGTTATCTTGGTGGAATCAAATAAGTACCTGGGTTTGTCATCCTGAGGGTTAAATGCACAGAAAGATAAGGGGGTTTTGCTCAGAGAAAAGTTACTTGCTTTATTGTTCATGATAGTGTCAAGGTAGTGAGAAAAGAAAATGTTTGAACTTTGAGGCACTGTATATAAGGCTAGAAAGCTCTAAACCAGAAGTTCGTTGTTTTAAAAAAATGTTTGTAAATATACATGTAAAATAAATATTCTTTGAATTCATGTTTCTTATTATTTGAAGTCCATCAAATCATGAGCCATTAAAACTTAATGAAATGCCTTTTTCTGAGTACTAGAACTAAAAGAGGGACAAAATAAGAAAGAGGTGCAAACAATGCTGAGTGATCTAGTGAGCACTAATGCTTCCATGATTTAAGAGAAACTTGCTTTATGGTGAGAACTAAAAGAAGCACTTCCAAAGAAATTAGACATTTATTAAGACTGAAGACTGTGCAATTAATCCAAACTCAAACAGCTAGTGGCAAAGGACTAAAGGAAAGCTTCAGTGTTAAACCCCTTTATTTTACTCTGGCTGCTAGGCAAATTCCTAGAGAATTATGCTGGAAATTTGCAGCCCAGGATCCAGAGTGAAAGCACAGCCGATTAGATGAGCAATATAAAAATACTAGTATGACTAAATTATGTCTTGATCATGCTATGAAACCAGGAACAGTGTTAATTTCCATTTTAAATAACATACATAGCTCAGCTCTGTTTGTTTTGTTGGACAGTGAAACACAGATTTAAAAAAAAAAATAGATAAAGAATGGGAGCCTGTACTGTTGGCATGGCAAAGTACTTGGCTACAGTAAACCTCAAATTTCATCACAAACTTAGTGTCAACAAGTCATCCAGCTGATTAGATCCTAACTTGTACAAGACGGTCTAATAAACAGAGTGTTCTAAACACAATGCAGCTTCTCAAAGTTACACAATGCAGGTTCTTAACTACATGGCAGCCTGTGTGAAAGGCTTTTCAGTGAGTCAGAAATCTGGCAAGAGGCTTTGATTCCATTAGATGAAAAACAGAGGACACATAGGAAACCTTGCAAAAAGCAAAGGAATAGATTTAAATATCAACTCAAAATAAGACACACAAAGTCTCAAAAATGGTCTCTGTCTACCCATGATTTTTGTAGACACACAAAAATACATTTTATTGTAGTTTATTTCATTCCAACAGGTATATAACAATCGAACTAAGGTTTAAGAGGTCAACATTTATATTTATCTCAAAGGGTTGTGAAACAATGGCTCTCTTTTGCAGCTGCCAAGCTCTGGGAAGTTAGGTTTTGCAGACCCATTAAGCATTGAAGTGTGTACCAGTTTCTTCCAGTTTCTGCCAAAGATTAATCAGAGATGCCAGGTGCCTATGGCACAGAAATGAAACCATGTGACAGCCCAGAACAGATGAGCTCACCAGAGCAGTACGGTTGGGAACAGGCACTAGGTTTTCATTTGCTATGTCTGGAAAACCTAGGGGATTGCACCAAGCTGCAAAACTTTTTTTTTTTTTTTTTTTTTTTTTTTTTTTTTTTTTTGAGGCCACAGGCTCTGGTTGGTCCTTTCTGCATGAAAAACTATGAATTCTGCTGACTATTTCATGCTGAAAGTTGCTGTGCATCCCCAAATCATCAGGCAGTAGGAATCAACAGTAGGAACAGTTAGTACAATGCAGCTCTTATGTTACTGAGAACTAGCAATTAATGTCACACCTACATATGGATATGGATAATTTTTCCAGTGTATTGTTTGCACACTCAAATAGGAAACATGTCTAACTGAACAGGAGAAGACATAGTACTATTGAGATCTGCTCAAGGTGAGCAGGGGGTCCTTTCTTTGTATCCTAGATTGTTCATACCAAGTCAAGTCTTGAAAAAGTGTGGAGAAAATTATGTTGCTTTTTCAAGTGTTTAGTGCTCTGGAGCTAAGAGAAAGATTCTGTCTTCCAAGACAATCAGTCTGGCAGGTCTCACTGACACTTTATAAAGAATTAAGCTTGAAACAACTAAGTAATGTCTAGACATGACAAATTGTACATCAACATCTTTTAAAGTGTCCTGAGGGTATAGAACAAGAGTTAGGAGTTTTATGCCCCTTGATTTTTTTTTTTTTTTTTTAATTTATGGGGAAGTAAGATCACAGAGCTGAGAGACACAAACCTAATATTCTCCTAATGTATAAGTGGAAACTGAAAAAAATCCTCCAATAAATATTATCACCTTGCTTGGAATTTCAAGAGTGCATTTCCTGATCTAAATTTAGCCAGATACATAAAACTACAGCTTTTGCCCAGTACAAACGTCAGACTGCAGGCAGAAAATTTTCAGCATAAGTAATTTCCACTGAAGCATCATGAGACAGTCTTTCTTTAACATTCTCCAGGCATCATGCATCAAAAAAAGTAATTCACACAATGTATTTTTAACAAAGCACCTCCCTTTTTTTTTTTTTTTTTTTCTGGGAGAGGGACAGGCAAGGCATTTAATACAGCAATCAGAAGTAGTTCAAGCCTTCTAATAACAACTGAAGCATACAGTTAACATTGTAAATTAAGCCAGAAGCATCATGGGCAAGTTCCTGTTGACAGTATGTTTACATGATGGCTTTGGGCTCATGTCAGTTTGCACTCTTCATTACTGATATAAGCAAAAAGAGTATTGTGAAAAAAAAAATGTCATAACAGAAGACAGAAAGCCTCTGTGTTAATTAAAGTTCTGTGTACTTAGAGATCCATGAAGATGAGGCTACCGAGCTGGCACTATTCTGTCCTTCCCTTCAGTACCTGATGGTGAGCTCACCTGGGGTGCCTTTAATCTGAAGACCAGCTGCATCTTTGCTGTTTTTCCATTTACTTTGTTTCCTCCATCATTAAAACCTTTCATCCTAAGGAGCATTGAACTTCAGAAAAGCATTTTGGTGTCAAAATTCAGCACAATTAACACAGAAATTTAATACCACACTAATTTTGACAGTAAACTCTAATAGTTAAATGGCCAAAATAATCTCTTTTTTTTTTTTTTTGCTTTGTTTTTTCATCTGCTATTGCACTGAGAATACTTGGACCACTAATATAAAAAGGGTTGAAACTCACTGAGCCAGAGATTTATTACTCACACCGTCTATAGGAGAACAAGGCTCTAAGCTAAGTCACTGGGCTCTTCAACTTTAAAGGATTCTGAGTGCACTCAGATCCTTCCCAGAAAGGTGTGTGGACCCAGCTGGAAATATGGCACACACACACACACCCTCACCCTTTAAAAACATGCAGCCGGTAATGCAGTTATTGTGCTGAAGGGGGAAGGGAAAAGCCAGAGAGAGGGATGGAGTATTGGGGGGCAGAAAACAGGGATGTATCTGTGGCTACCCAGGGAGGCATGGGTCCAACCAGCTGGGTTTCACCAGCAGGAGCACCTCTGCTGCAGAAATAGACTCTTTAGGGTACAAATTCCCCTGGAGAATCTGGCTACCTTTCTGTGCTCTGTGCCCCCATTTCACACAGATATCCCTGACAGGGAAGCACACATTCTGTCACATCACTGACATTCAAAATGTATGAGCAAAGCAAAATCAATAAAAAGAAGCAAGACTTTTGTAAGACCAACTAATATAATTGCAAAAACAATTAAATAGAAAGGCTTTGAGTCACATGGAAGCTTGAAGAACAGTTTCTTGCCTAGAAATTGTCCGCTTTTTTCCCAGTAACTTTTCAAACCAACATCAATTGATTTAACATGGAGGATTACCTCCCAGCACAAAACAGTGATTGTCTTAGATTTGGCAGCAAAGAGTCAGTAATGGTTGGGAGAGAGCTGAGACCGAAGGCCTATCTAAAACACAGAGACATTTTCTGAGATCCAGAAATGAACTCATAATCACAGGACGGGACATACTTGTCAAATCTTATATTTCATTTGCTTTGTAGAAAACATTCATAATTACAAGTCTTCTAGAACTGCATGATAATGTGAAAACTGATAATAATAAAACCCCCCAAACAACTATTTTCATTCTGAATCTCAGAATAGATGGGTAATAACTTTAAGGAAAATTTATGCCACCTATAATATGCTGTTTTTATCAATTTAGTTCAGACAACTTCCTGAAAATTAATGAATGTCACTGAAATTATTTACTTGCTGACTTGGTGTCTTGGGGATTACCAGCCTGACAGAAAGAGGAAAAATATATATACACACACTTCTGGGTACAGAAATTATTTTCCTTTTATCATGTATAAACAAAAAGCAGCAGCATTTTAGACTGCAATAATTTATGAGCAAATATCTTCACTGACACAGTAATTTTATGGCTACCCACATGAGGAATGATTGCATGATGGGATTTTGTTTGAGATGTATAAATTAAAATTTTGTCATAAACCCAGAATATTTAGCAAGGCTCTCTGTCTTCACTAGGGTTCATTTATATATATTAAAAGAAAACAAAAAAAACCCCATAAGGTTCTAAACTAAGGGCTGCATATCAAAAAAAGGGATATTCAAGTATGGCTGCCTGGCATTTCAGTGTACCTAAATTAAAAATGAGTGATAGAAGAACAGTATCACCTTGTGTTATGCAAGTCTTCAAAGCAAAAATATGAGAAACAAGAAAACAACATGCACTTGTGGATTTGCAAATTATGTCAATACTGTATGAAGTGCTGAATACACTGTGGATGTAGTGCTGGATTTTGTACCCTTGGTTTAATCATATAAACCATTATATGTTTCTTTGTCCATATCTGTTGCAAAGCATAATTCACAAGCTGCAGCCAAGAGACAGGTACTGAGCAAATACAGTGAGAAATATCTTAACCAAACCAGATTTCAGCTTAAATACACAAAACAAATGCTAGAAGTTTCCAACAGTAAGATCTTGAGATGGAAATAAAGTATTTTTCTCATACTGAGAGTGGAAAACCTCCACAAAAGATACAATCTTTAGTACAACCACTAAATTAATTTACAGGATGTAGACAGATTTCACATTAGTTTCTCTGCTGGACATCAACAGCAGTCTTGAGGAGGTTTCTAGCTTTAGATTCATTCTACCTGACTTCACACTGTAAATATCTACATCTGAACGTGTATTCTCAGCTGCCCATTTTGACAACAAGGAAAACTAAGGTTTTTTTAGAGCATGATTCATCTTATCTGTTGTAGACATCTGCTGTAGGCTAAACTGAATTGCCCTGGCAATGACTCAGTCTCTCTGGAATTGTAAAGGGAGTCTGAGAAGACCCACGAAGGTGAAGGGATTTACAGAGGAGGCATGTAAATCTGAATGGAGAAATCTTCCTCCCTGCATCAAAGGTGTGGAATGCCATCTCCCTGTGTGCTTCCTTGAAGCAAGAAGCAGAAACAAAGTGGGAAGTGATAATTTGTTTCTATAGTTCTTATTTGCACACGTGTCAGTGCAATGTTAAAAATGTAAAGCATAATTTAGAGCACAGATCTGGTTGAGATGAACTTCCTCTCATTTCTTCTGCTAAGGAATCTTAGCAGTCCATAACAGCACAAAAATGAGCTGTGGGGGATGAAATAAAGGCAATATGCAGGCTGCCTTCTTATTTCTACTCTGCAGAGAAACTGGGTTTGCTGTTTACAAAAAAGACTGGCTCTAAATACGATCCCCTTGCATGAATTTGAGGAAGATAATTATTCTTAAATGAGAGTTTGATTTTTTTTCTTGCAGAGCAAAAGATAAACTGACCACTATAGATTATTACCTTGAGACTAATTGTATGGGTTAGATGTTTAGTGGATAAATCAGAGGAGGAAGTATCTTCTCAAAGAGAAGAAATAAAAACAGCAGTGAAAACTATGTACAAGACCACTGATTTTTTCCTAGTTCATCTGGAGAATAAGAGCATGACTAAACAAATACATGAAATAGGAGGTAATTTGAAAATTAGAGTGAAGTTGTAAAACTTGTAAAGGTCAATAATGCTATAATGAAAGACATTAAAATTTGGTGAAAATATTTGCAGTAAATTATACTTCTGTGACAGTTGTCAGTGGGTGGTTCTTCAGTTATGTACTTGGATTAATCTTCTCATGATTCCTGTATATTTCTTTTTTCTTCTCTGAGACTATTTTTGGGTTCACCAAGTAAGTTTCTCTGATGAAAAATAAAAGTTAGAATATACTTTGCATGGTAACAGGCTTCACAAACCTTTTTAAGAGCACAGAAGTCATGATAATGTTCAAAATACACCACCCTGTGTTTTTTCCACATGAAACATTTACCTATGACTGAAGACAGTCTTCTTAACCACACTAGAGGCTAATTTTACACAGAACTCAACTAATGTTCGTATTTCTAGCTTCACCGCTGTTGTAGCCATTGGCTGCACCTACCAAAACAGGAAGGAAAGAGCTGTCAAAAAACAAGTAATATGCCAGATACAAGACAGTGCAGATTTGAGGCCTCGTGCTTTCAGAGGTCCCACAGGGGCACATCACAGCCCATTCTCTTCCTCCTTTGTTAGTAGGGGAAAAAATATTAATAGTAAAAATGGAAAATATTTTAAAAAGCAAATACATAAGACCCAGTAGAAAACAAAACAAAAAGTATTTTTAGTCACAAATGTAACAAAACCAGTTAATCATGTCAATCAATAGGCATGCCAAGAAGTGATGAAGCACGGCAGGTTGAAAATTGCAAGAAGTTGTGTAAAGCTGGTTCTCTTTGTGAAGCAGAAAGTAGTGTCCAACATCCTCAAGTATGCAGGAGAGAAATTTGCTCCTGAGCTTGGCTGTGTCTAAAAAAGGATCTCACAAAAAGATCTCATAAGAGACAGAATATCTATCATCAAGTGCCCTAAAGTGCCCATCAAATGCAACAGTCTCTTCTTGAGGGTACAGTACCACCACTACCCCAGCTCTCCCCACCAAACAGAACCATGTGGAGAAAATGGTGTTGAAAAGTCTACTTCAGGTAAGAGGGAGTGACAGGAAGGAAAAGAAACCCAAATACATGACAGTTATGACTCTGATCACCATCCTTACCCATTTCTAAAATTGTAACTAACTTCTTACAGATAAGAACAATATAATGAAGACTCATAATTTCCTCAGAAATATCTTTAACATAACAGCCATTTTTCACTGAGGATATTTGATGTATTTTTGTAATGTTTTTGTCGTGTTTTTTAACATATTCCTGAAAAGCAGTTCACTGAGGACAAAATAGAAATCTGAATGGAGTAATACATGGATTGCTTCTTCATCTCTGGAGACTCAGATTAGGACTCTAATGGGATTTCTACAAAAACATCAGGTACAATATTTGACTAGAATGATATTTCAGGTCATGATTATTTAGATCTTTTAGGACCTATTCAATATGCTTTGTTGAATATTTTTATAATGCCAAAATCTTCCTGTTAATGGATTTTATCAAACTAGTGCAATATATAATGTCAGACCCGAGTAAAGTACAACGACTGTCAGATTATTTTTTCTAAAAGGGAAACTCAGAGCAGTCTTTTTCGTCTTTTCTCTTGTGAGATTTGGAATGACTGAAATCCAAGTCATTAGCATTCAGGTTGTTTATGGCACTACAAAATGATGAAAGTAGTTTGAAATGAATAGTATCTTAAAGTGTGAGACATTTTGTGAAATTATGCATCTGTTTCTTCCTTGGAAAATTTGTATGCCAGCCAAGGCGTAGCAAAGCAGAGAGACTGCAATTAAATCAGATAAAATTTTATTATGTTGTCCAGTTCAGGGCCTCAGCAGTCCAGGTAAGGAATTTTTAGCATCATCCGTATGCATAAAACACACTTTTAAAATAAAAAGAATATAAAATATCTATTATAATCTTCCCATATTTTATTAAAATAACTTGAATTTGTAAATTGACAGAAATTTGAAGATATTTAGAGAAGGCTCTAAATATCTAATCTTGTGATCATGTTAATAATCCAATTATTATAATACTCACAAGACAAATATTTACCTGAGAGACCTTAACAGCTTAATTAAACACAAAAATGTTACCACGCAAAATAGAAGAAATACCTTGTAAAAGATCCTAGACACATTTTTTATGAATTAAATATAGATGGCAGTCAAAGAGCTAACCATTTTTGACCACATGTAAAAGCTCTTAATTTAAAACCTTCCCCAAAAAAAAGCTTAATTGCCAGGCTGGGAGCAGTCATAGTAGCAGTTTGTCCTCTTTTTGGGTCTTGATTCAGAAATTAGTTCCCAGTGAAGGAAAATATGCACATACTTACATTTAATTTCAGAAGCATGTTTGCATATACCTAAAATTAAACATGTATTCAGCTAATGAGGTGAAATGCATTTTCAAGGGCTAGAGTCCAAAGTCCTGGTTTGCATATCATACTCAGTTGCCTAGACACACTAGTTTCATTAAATATTACCACTGGATTTTGTTCCTCTTGCTTTCATTACTATATCCATGTTTTTTTACATGCATTTCAAGTAGCTTATTTTGGGTCAGGTATGCATCTTGAAAATGCTGGTTTTGTCTCTAATTCTGTGTGATCTCTATAAAGTTTTTAACTATCTGATTATTGGAAAATACAAAAATTGATATATTAAAATACTTGGAATTAGAAGGAGGTTTGTATGTTAAGTTAAGCCCTGTAGTAAATTTTACAAAGTGTTAGTAAAGGTTTCTATTTTATTAGCAAAAGTCCAAAAAATATAATTTACTGCTGATAAAAAATGTATACCCTACTGCTGTTTTGAAAGGACTGAGGAAGGTTCATACAGATTTAGAGAGACATTGATGAAGGAAAATTGAAGATATTGCTGCATTTTATGTGTTCTTTAGCCACAGGGAAGTTAAAGGGCTGAATTTAGCCATGTTCCCAAAAGACAGGTGACAGCAGAAAAAAAAAAAACCCAAAACACATAACTCAGTAATATCAATGGAACAAAGATGTTAGTGATAAACTAGGCTCACATCCTCATAGAATGGTTTTGGTTAGAAGGGACCTTATATATCGTGTATTTCTAATCCCTCTGTCATGTGCAGGGACACCTTCCAGTAGACCAGATTGCTCAAAGCCCTGTCCAACCTGGCTTTGAATGCCTTTACGGTTAGATAAGTGCTACATGTGTGAGGCAGATCCCACACATTGCATTTGATGTGATATTCAACTTAGGAATGACTCACATCACCTCCATAAACATCCACCAGTATAAACATCCACCTCCAGTACAGACAGCTCACTTTACTGAGTTGTTTATTTTGTAAGCATGGAGCAGGGAGGGAGGGGTTCACAGGAGTCATGATGAGTGTTGGGACGTGGAAAACAGCTGAGAGACACCAGGTTGTGGCTGCAGAGGCATTCCACTAGTTCCTCAGCCACCTGTGGGATTCTGCAAATCAAAGCCTTTTATTTTGTGATTTAGAGCACTGTAGTGGTTTGAAAGCAAAACGAGTGAGAGGCTCCAAGTCAGAAATACAATTTAATAGGAAGAAGAAAAAAGGA
>JBBMKD010000001.1:35617765-35730274 GCA_037834095.1 Argya squamiceps
CCCTTCCCTTCCCTTCCCTTCCCTTCCCTTCCCTTCCCTTCCCTTCCCTTCCCTTCCCTTCCCTTCCCTCCCCTTCCTCAACAAAAGGCAGTTCTGTATTTCCTAGGTGTTCTAAGTCATTCTGTTTCCACAGGAGCTACATGAACATGTCTGACCCTATTTCACTGTGGCACTGAATAGCATGGCAACAAGGTTAGACGAAATATATATTAAAAAAAAAAAAGAGAGAGAAATAATAAAAAAACAGACAAACATTTTATAATAGAAACCTTAATCATGTAGTTATAAGTTTAAAAAATGTTTGAAAGTCTGTTGCTTTTTCTTTCCCATTTCACATGGTCCTGCTGCTAAAAAAAAATTCCCTAAGGTTCCTGCTGCATCTCTCCTATAAATGATTCTCTTTGATCAGAATCCAGTGCAAGCAGGGCTTCTTTTTCAGTCTTACAGAGGCAATGATTCCATATCACAGCACTGAAACCCTTGACAGCTCAGTGGGGGTGAGAAGAAGAAGCAGGATTATCTAAAAAAGAGAGAAAAAAGAGGAAGCAATTCAAAGTCAGGCCAAAGATGACAGGAGAATCAGGATAGGCAGCTGTACAAAATCGTACTTGATCTCTGCCAGAGATGTGGTATGTAGGGGTGAATGACAACTTCTGATTAAAGTTGTGACTGATTACCATGTAAGAAATGACACAATTTGTTGAAGACCTGGATCTGAAGATGAAACACTTTTATTTGTGGAAAATGCTAATTTAAAGTTATGAATTTTTAGAGGAACATCTGTGGCTTTTTTTTTTTTTAATAAATTCGCTCCATAATTAAATCTTTCCGTACTTCTACTGAAACTTTTAAATTGTCATTTATCCAAGCACTGACTGTGCATTACACTATGTAAGGAGGAAGAAATACTGAAAACAAAATTTGGAAGAGACCTAATTCAGCAGCCCTTATTTGAAATTCCAGGAATGGTGCAGTTTTAACACACACTATCTTTTGTTGTGTAATAGATTCACAGATCTCTATCAAGCAACTCAGGATATTATTTTTCAGAGATTTTGAATTGTTTACTTGTCACATATGCATGTGAAATGAATTCATACCCTTTTTCAAAGAGACGCATGAATATGAGCATTATTCAGACACATGTGCTGACTCACTTGAAAGCACATTTTGAAGCTAGATTCACACGGAGATTAGCCAGTTTCTGTGCAGTTTTCTCTTGAGAGCTGTCTCAATTGTTATCCAAATCGATATTTTTCAATACAGAAGACTAAATTTTTGTCACCTTCTACTGGTTGCTTCACATTCCTCAGGCAGGGCAAAGCCCCTAGGAATCCACTTGGTGCAGAGTTTTCTCAGCGTGAAGTCTTTGTATGGCCAGATACTGCTTTGCCACCTGTTCTGATTTGATCTCACATGGAATTTGTCTCCATGGTATTTTTTATCTTTAAACACCTAAAACAGAGTGTTTAACATTTTTAATAAGATCAGTATCTTAAAACACAGTCACATAGATAAATATTTTCCAAACACCTTTCTTTACTGCCTTGCTCCAGAATTCAAATTACATTTTACACTTAAAGGTAAATCTGAATTCTGAGGCATTAATTATCACATTTTCACACTATTCAGAGTTATTATATACCTCTAGGCTGTTGTCAGATGATCTTAGCTTTAAAAACATGGGAATGAAGAGAAAAGATTTTGCATATTTGCTCATGCCATCGTTTATGCTTATAGTTAGCTTTACAAGGAGAAAGTTAAACTGTGCATTTATTTTGCAACTCTTTATACTTTGTCTTTATGTAAATCACATTTGGAGAACAGGCAATAAAATATGAAAGTCAAATTTTATGACTTTTTTTTTTCTGAAGTAACACATTATTATGAGTTACCAATTAAGTTACACATGTAAAAGCCATCTTTCCCTGTGAGATTAAGGAAACAGGTAATTGAGGTAATTAATTAACGGTAAAATTAACACGCAAATATGGATGTACTTCTGCCCAATTCTTTTCCTTCCATTTAGCAGGGGAAGCGTGGTCTTGCAGCTGTTATGGTTTTCTGTATCAACACGTCTCAGAGCTATGGCAATAAGATGTCCAGAGCACCATTCCCTCTTCAGCAAGGTCTGTACTGCACTATATTATGATGCTGAAGCAAATTACAAAAAAAATGAGCCTAGAAAACTTGCCAAAATAAAATAAAAATCTGGTCAGAAAAGCAATGTGCCTTTTCATGTCACAGAATCACAGAATCATAGAATGGGTAAGATTGAAAGGGAAGAGAGTGGGTTCACCTGGTCCGACTTCCCCACTCAAGGGAACTTGCTTTTACTCAAACATTAAAAAGCCCAAGTGTTAAAAACCTACAGAGGAGAGAGGACAAGAAATACTCTGTATTCTTAACTGGCAGCTCTGCTATCAGAATCCCAACTGCTAACTTGAGTTATGCTCTTTTAAATCTCATCACTGATGTAGAAGCTTCTGTAGGTGAGTTATCAACCCCGCCTCACACATTCCCCACTTTTCAGTAAGTTTTTACAGGTGCCGTTGTTTTGTCCTGCAGTTTATATTTTGTCAAGCAGTCATGGTATGATGTTGGCACCCAACAACAATCCAGCATTCTAAATAATTTATGGATTTTGTACTCTCTGCATTAAAGGCATCCTTTCCCAGTAGCCCCAGCAAAGACTATTCTGGCAGCACATAGGAAAAAACTTTGTTCAGTACATTGGCGTAAGCACTAGAGATGGCCTGCCCTTTAAAGAAGACATGTAGTTTTGCTTACTGACTAGAATTAGACTTGTTCTAATACTTTAGATCTTCAACCGAAGATCAAAAGGCATCACTATGGAAAAAGACACTATTTAAAAAGTAGTGAATATGGATAAATATTGGATAAATATTGAAAACACTATTTTTAAAAGGATAGTATTCTCCAAAAGTTGTAAAATATTAACTTTTCCAAGAATTAAATGCTTCTTTTAGGCTTTTCCTGTATCATAATTTAAATAAAATATGTAAAGCTGACATTTTATGTCATCTCTCTATAAAATAAGGCAAGCTCATAAACCAGTCTGACTGCAGATGATAACAATATACAACTTTGGTTCAGAGAGCACATACTCTTAAATCTAAAAGTGCCTTTTGAAGTTCAATCCCTTACACTTGTCACAGCCTTCTGCCCTCTCATGAGATAAGTCTCTCCTCAGTTCTATGAAAATAAAATTTGGTGGGAAATGCAATTTTGACAGCTACCATTCTGGATTACATCACAAGGAGCTGGACGTTGTGCAAAGGTGAACTGAGGAGGGCAGACAAACTCCCTTTTGTAGCATTGTATCAGGCTGTCTTCAGATCTGAGATAGGAAAGAACTCATTAGCCTCACTAGCTAACGAGCAGTGCCTTTGGTTTCATTATCCAGGGACATTTCACTTTCATAAAACAGTGCCAGAGCACTTCAATCAGAAGAGCATGTTTGAGAAATTTGGTCTCACATGGTTTTGCTCCTTCATTTTCCACTGATGGAGGAGATTCCTGATGATGGGAAAGATACAGTGTACCCTGCAGTGAGACTTAAACACCAGGAATGTGAGATGGTAGAGGCTGATGACACAGCTGCATGAACTACAAATATCCTTGGGGAAAACCATGAGTCCCTTGCACCAAGAAGATTCCCACCTAGACCCTCTGATCAGCAAGCTGGCTGATTCAAATACTTCTGCATCAGAAAGAATAACCTCCAGAACAGGGTAGGGAGTAGTTGGCCAACTGTCACCCATGAGAAGTATCAATGGCTGCTGGGATTCATTTTGTTCATTAATATCTTGCAAAAAGGTTAGAGGTGAACAAGGAATAGTTTGATATCTTTCCTGGACCCAGATAATGCAGTCCTAAAGAGGCCCACCTAGAGATGAGGGTAAGTAGTAGGTTCATATCCCAGACAGTGATGGGGAAATATCCAGATTGTCATGAAGAAATTTCATGGTTCTAAATGACTTTGAAAAAAGGTTTTGTGTCCCTTGATTCAGAGCTATTCTACAGTTTGTGCTCTCTGTAATAGCAGAGATAAGGGAGAACAATCTCCTTTAGTTCAAGAGTTCAGGACACTAGCAAAGGACTTCAGTTGTTGTAAACCAAAGAAACTGAAAAATAGAAATTTGCAGCATGTTATGAGTATGTGCAAGGCAAGAAAAAAGGTTTTAGGTGATATATCCAGCTGACTTTCTGTGGCTCACATTTCCAGCTGGTCTTAAGCAAGCACTGCTGTCAGCAGAAGTGCATCACTTTCTGGTAGCTGATTCTCAAACAATAACTCCAGTAATGCAGTATTGATTTTCACCAGCTGATGCCTTCAAAAACAGACTTTTAGTTCATTAGAAGTTAAAGTCTTTTATTATTATTATTATTATTATTATTATCATCGTCATCATCATCATTATTATTACCAGAATGGACATGACAGTGATAACCTGGGAACTTCACTACAATCTCCATTGCTGCTATTCTTATTAGAAGTGGTATACAATTGTTTGTGAAGCCTGTTTTCATGCAGGTCTTCAGGTTTAAAAGGGTCTCACCTAAATGTAAAGCTAAGGTAATGATATTATTTTCCTGAGAAGTCAAGTTAATTAACTGTTGAAAAGAATTTTGACATGCCCAGATAGAAGGCAGGTACAACCAGAATTTATCTTTTTTTCCTCTAGCCTGGTCTAGCCCCACAGCTTGTAATTATTCCACCATGTACACTATTAAAACCGCATGTTTTATTATTGTTCATTTTTATGTTTTCAGTTTAAGTTTTATAAATTTTATAACAGGCAATTCTTACTTTAATGATCTAACAGCGGTGGTAAACGCTTAAATCAAATTGACTGTATCAGGGAACTGTAACCAGGCGAGAAAGTATCAGTTACAGCAAATATAGGACACAGATGTTTATAGAGAAAAAGGAGAAAGAGACAGATCTTTAAAGAAGGTTAAGTTCATACTATATTTTATGATTCTTTTAGAAAAGTTCAAAACATTTCAGGTAATGATATACTCTGTAAGGCACTTGATCGTAACAAAAATGGTTAACAACTGAATGATAAGTAAACAGCTGTTCCAAAGCCACCAAATATTATTCTCAGATCAGCATTTTGTTGATAACAAAATTCTGGCTTAAGGAATAGGACAAGAAAAAAAGCCATGAATGCATGCCTTAAGGGAATATGAGATTATATTAACTTTGGTAGGAAGCAAAACTAGAATTGGTTATAGCAATGAAAAAAATCCACAGATTTGAAAATTATCCCTTTATTCCAGCCTCCTAAACAATAGGCTGTGATTGTAACAATCTGGAGTGCTTCATGGGAAAAAAACTATCTATTTTCCCCTTTAACACAGTTGCCAAACATAAGAAAACTTACCCTGACCAAGCTGATTATAGCTGTTCTGAAGTCATTATCTGTAGTTACATTGCTGAGCAAAATAGTATGGAGTTAGGCAAAGATCAGCTAGTAATAAATATAAGTCAAATTAATGTCCTTGATACAACCAATAGTTTAAAAGAAATCCCAGAAATTGCAGTGCCATGGGTGACTCATTTGTATACAAATAAAAAAGCTTGCACATAGGGGTGGGAGATGCTCCATTCCTGGAAACATTCAAGTTCAGGTTGAGTGGGCCTATGAGCAACCTGATCTAATTGAAAAAACCCCTGGTCATTGCAGGGGTTTGGACTTGATAGGGTATGAAGGTCCCTTTCAAACCAAACTATTTTATGTCCTTCTGTGAAGGATAGACAGATGTTCTGTTTTTTCAGGTTTTTTTTCATTTCAATTCATAAGAACCACAGCATACTACAGTCCCACCTATAGGTGGTGTTACAAAGAAATGTGCATATTCTAAAGGAATGTGCCAAAGTAACCTTTCCTAAAATACAAAAATTTAATCAGAGCAATAAGAATCTTCAATTCTATGACTGCCTGCCTGTAATCATTCAACATCCATCTATCTTTTCAGTCTTAGTCAGAATCCACATGGAGCTACAAGAGAAAAAGTCCAGAGATGATGGATTTAAGTCTTAATTATATATTCCTGTTGTTCCTCTCTATACAGAGAGATGTATATATTCATATATATATATCTCTATATATATACAAAATGCTAGTCAGTCCCTCACTGACTAGCATTTCATGAACATAACTTTTTTTTCAATATCATCTGGTTAGAAGAAACTGGTTTATCTTGACAAGAAATCCCTTAGCATTTCCTACATTTATAGCATCTACTTTGGAATACAGAAGAATAAACAGGAAGGAAATCTTCCAGACTCAGCAATTGCCATCTGGCCCAGATCACTGAAGCTTGACTCTGGGTTCCTGAAACAGTATCTTGCTTGCCTAAAGCTATCAGTTTAGATTCGTGGTCTCCATCCTTATCTTCAAAGCCCACAGTATCCCGGAAGTGCCATTTGAACACCAAGTATTCAGTGTTCTTAACATAATACTGATATAAAACTCACACATGCTTGTAAACGGGATTCAATACAAGCCTCTGTTCACAGTGTGATTAGGACAGAAAGGTGGTGAATTTAGGCAATATATTTAATGCTGTCTTTATAGCAGCCAGATAGTTTACTGAACACCATAAAGCCCATGTAAAAAAATTGACAGTTACTATCAGACTGGCTTCACAAGCACTTGAAAATGATATGGTCCTTTAAGATTTCCTTACAAACATAATAGCAGAACATCTTGTCATATTCCCAAACTCTCCTCTTGCATATGTTATTCTGTAATTCTTGAAAGAAACAGAGAAAATAAAACCAAGATTAGTATTTGAGTACTGTTGATGGCAGAATACATTTAGAAGCATTAAAAAAAATCTGTAGTGCAATAGTTGATACACCAAAAATTAAAGGAAGCGTGGAATAATTTATAAGACAGCAAAGAGTTTCCATTATGGAAAAACACAATAATGACTACATATGTTCTACAGAAAGGATATTGTAAACTCTGCTACAGAAGATTGAAGTTCCTGAATTTTTGGTTTTGGTTGCTCACTTGTTTTCATATGAATTGTCATTGATAGAAAGCCACGCATTCTGTACTGCATCATAAAAATTCCTGCAATGAAACATCCTTCTCAAGCATGGCTTGCACTAGGGTAAACACAGTATCAGTAAAGAAGATCCTACATTATTTCTTAATCAAAACCTTAATAGGTCTAATACAGATATCTTTTCCTAGGAAAGGACGGTCTACAACTCAGTACCTTAGGCGTTCTGTTGAAAAACAGATTAGAAATGGAGGTACAAATCCATGTCGCTCAAAATTAAAGCATCCATGAATAGTAATAATCAAATGTATATGACACCTGGGTATCTAGAATCACCTCTCACAGATGAAAGATCAACTAATAGGCAGAAATGACTCCACAGTTTCCAGAGGGAAGTCCTGGTCTTGCAGATTAGGAAAATTTGTCATCTCTCTGGAGCTTGTAGGAAGCTTCTATGCCATAGGCACATAAAGTGTAAATACCCAATGGGCAGCATTCTTATCTCTAAGGTTCAAGCAGTTACATTTCAGTGAGGTATTACAAAGTTAGGCAGCTGCTGTAGGATTAACTTAATTTTTATGTCAGATGGTAGGGAAAGAGTAGTTTGCACTGACAGCAGCTCATTCACCACAAGGTTAGATAAACTGATGACTCTGCCACAGTTTACATAGGTCCTTATGCCTTAAGTGTATGCATGCCATTTAAAAAACCTGAACTAAAATCTCATGGAAGTTAGGGTTATGAAAATAACAGCAGCAGCTCCAATTTATTATAGTAGCATTATAATTCAGTGTGTTGGTCTAAATCCATCCTCCACTGATAGACTCTTTTCATCCTGTCACTGTGTTTTGGCTTACAATATGTAACCAAAAATGTGTATTCTATTTCCATCTGTTGAAACTGGTTGGGGAGGTGTTTTCTTTATTTCTTGTATAACCCATTCCTCAACTCCAGGTGGGAGGAGGTAGCGTGTGCCTTCTGCTAATGGGTCAGCTGTTACAACCAGGTGGAGCAATGTTCCTTATCTCTTCCACAACCCATCCTCCTTCCAGGGGATTATCTCCTGTTAATGGGCCATTACCGCATGACTGATATAATTACATCATCCCATTGTGAGATGCTCCACCCAGTGGGAGGAGCCAAGCATTTCTACCTAGATTAAAACTGGGAGTCCTAAACACCAAGGCAGCCTGTTTTCCACTGGATTCCAAGGGAAGACCGGACCCATCTCACTGGACCCTTTCTACAGGATCATCTCTACTCCAACAGAACCACATCTGTTACTGAAGGAGGATTTATTTGGACTGCTCCCAACACCCTGACCAACAGGGTGTCAGGTCGTATCTCTGACTGACAGGGTTTTCTAGGATTTTTGTTTGATTGCTTGCCTGTAATGTTTTTTTTGTACTACTACATTTGTATTTGTAATATTCCTAATAAAAAACTGTTATTCCATTCCCATATCTTTGCCTGAAAGTTCTTAATTGCAAAATTATAATAATTTGGAGGGAGAGGGGGTTTACATTCTCCATTCCAAGGGGAGCTCCAATTTTCCCTGGCAGATACCTGTCTTTCCAAACCAAGACACAGTGATGCAGCAGTAGCTCAATCCAAGAGAAACTCATATCATCTATACATCTTAATCTCTATGATCATATATATATGATCACAATCTTATGCATTAGGATAAAAGATACACAAAAACATAGAGGAAGGACTTCAGCCAAGAGTTATCAGACTCTGTATCAATGGTGGAATGCATTTCTCACAGTTGGCTGTGAAACTTTAGCAACAAACTTCTAATTGAAAACACTTTAAACGATATGCACATTTAACTAACATGCTTGATGTGATTTTTCACAAACTTCAATTGGAGAACTATGTTCTAACCTAGCACGGTCTCTCAAATGAGAAGCGAGTGACAGCAAATTCATGCATACATCTAGATGATTATATCTAAAACATGAATTAGTGTCACACTAATTGACAACCTTCTCTAAAATTAAACCAACAACAGTCCTTCTCCAGCTGTACTTCTGCTATCCTGAACAGATTTGTGTTTCAGAGATGGGCAGCTCTGCTGGTTCCAGGACCTGCATGTTGAACATCTCACTTCATCAAGTGCCCCAAAGCCATAAATGCCACATAACCACAGAAGTGAAATGGTGTGGTCTGGGCGTACTTCACAAACTGGAAATGACTACACTGTCCTTGTGCTATAATTTGAATGCCAGGATCCAGCTGCAGGGATCCTGGCATTTAAATTACAGGACAAGGACTATGTAGGCAAGCCTGATGGAGCCAGCCAACCATGCCAACCCAAACAACCTCTGATTGCTCCCTTTTCACATCCAGGCAGCCCCTGCACCTACTGCCTTTCCAGCATATGTTGTACAGTGTAAGAGGCCTAGTCGTGGGTTTCTGTGTTGTTTAAAAGTCTCAACTTCATCACTGTTTTAATTTCTTTTTTTCGCCCTTTCTTTCCTTTATGCCTAAAGATCAATAGAGTATTCAGACATACTGCCTTGTAACTTGATAGTGACTTGCCCCAAGGTGTGATGGTTCAACCATTTTTTCAGTCTGAGGGTCTCTATTAGCACCAGGATGTGACAATGATTAGGGGATCAAAGCCCAATATGGTAGAAGAGAATCTCTCTTTTCCTGTCAGAGGTAAAAAGAATGGAATCATAATGCATATTTCTTGTCACCCTCATGCTTTCTCCCTGTAAATAATTATAGCTCCTGTTCACTTATTCATATATTTAAAAAAATTCACTGGTTTATTTATTTTATTTGAATTTATTTGCATGTATTGTGCCCTCTCATCAACTCAAATGCTAATAGAGATTCTTTGTATCATTTGCAACAATAATCATATTTTCATCCTTTCATATTTATTGGTGAGCCTGCTTTGTCTACTAGATTATACATATAATTCTCCTCTAGATTCACTGGTAAGAAACCATGGTATGATGAAAATAATGTTTATGAAAATGTAATTTACACTCTTTGTGACAGGGAAAGTCAGTCATACTAAGTAATATGCATTTTAGGGAACTTATCAGATACCAGGAATGATATTCATGACTTAGAACTCCCAACTGATGTGCTGTGAAAGATTGTTTTCTATCATTTGCAGAATGCTGATGCCTAGGACTGGATTCTCATTTCTGCTATATCTAACATCACTTAAATTATGGTGAAGGAAAAAAGGAAGTGATTGTTGGTGTGGAGTAATGGGACCAGGTGATGACTGATTTATTGTGTCAGAGATGAAGCTTGACTCTGATCATTTAAAATAGCTTTCCCATGGAAAAATAACAGGCATTTAAGTACTCCATTTATCTCCTAAATACAATGAAATTGGCAGTACATTTCTGGTATTGAACAGCAATGTTCCATTTAATCGAAGGTGTCTCCATCTCCAGTTCAGTTAAGTCTTCCAATGAATTCTTCCTCCTAACACTTTTGTGGTAAACTGGTTACACAGGCATCAAAAATTATGAAATTGACCTGAAAATTCTTCTTTTCATAATAATTGTATATTTCTATGAAATAACAGCGTATTGGAAGGTGCAGTTCTGTCTGACCTTGACATGTTAATAATAAAAGCTGTGAAGCTTGTTACCTTGTTTCATCATTCTCTGGCCCGGGGGATTATATCTCCTTTACTATGCATTTTATGAAAACACTAGACAAGGTTCTGTGTATGGTGGGTGTGATGGTTGGAAATTTCAGTTGAAATTAAAAATACAGATTTCATCTAGTTAGTATCTTGCCAAAACTGTGATTATAAAAACAATGCTCTCCAATAGGAAAGAAACAATTATTATTTCTTAGATTATTTTCTAGGTAGGGAAAAGTTTGAAGAGATTTTTCTTAGAGAAGTAGTCCAGAATAATGGTTGCTCTTATTTTCTCCAAAATGAACAAAGGAAACCAAAGGATGAAAAAAAAAAATGTTGGAAGATGCAAGAGACTGTCTGAAGATCCCTCATCTGCCTCACGACCATCGTCAAGGACAGAGACTGAAACCCCTAAAAGGACTCTAAAACCCAACACAGGAGTTCTGGCCTGGCTGAGGTGGGATGTTTGCCAAGTGTTGCCTGCAGGTGTGTTCAATGGAAAAACCCAGCACACATTGCCATGGGAACATCAGAACCTGAGCAGGAACAATGGGCAAGTCACGGTGAACTGACTGCACTTGCTGACGGCCATACCTGTTCTCGTGAACACTGCACTGTCTGACAGCTGACCTGTTCTCGTTAACACTGTGCTTGCTGACGGCCGACCTGTTCTCAGTTCTCTCAAAACGAACACACTGTGATGATTTCCCCACCTTTTTGGCCAATTGCCTGTCACTTTGGAAAAGACTATAAGGACCCCTAAGTTAACCAAAGACTTTGTGATCACCCCACGGAAGAAGATGGATCTATTGGCTGGACCACGAGGACTTCGTCTCTCCGTTGGTAGCTATTACCCACCCCCTCTTTCTCTTTTCTCGCTATCCTCTATTTCCCTTCAAATCCTTCTATTGCATTTGCTGTTGGCACTAATAAATATGCATTTGTTTTGATGAATACTGAAATCCCCTCTGTGTTGTTTTTTGCACTCTGAGATCCTTAAAACGAACCATCACGAACCCTGCTTGCATGAGCAGATCGTGACAGAAGACAACAGCTCACTGAGTCAGAGGAACAACTACAATGGTGAAATAATGGTGATAAGAAATCTAAATAGAGGATCTATGTGTTATTTCGAAATTTATAAAGTACTTGCATCGACCCACATGCATAAGGACATGCATCAATACCTGGATGCTTGTTTTCACAGCATCCTGTTTAGAATTTCAAGGCTCGCTTTGAGAAGTTCAAACACTAACACTCTTCAAGGCCATTGTGGCCATTGGTCTTGATGGAAATAGCAGCATTTCCCACCTCTGTGACAGGCTTCACATACACTTAGGGAGTCACTATTTCCCCCCTCTCATACCCTAACATGTGCCCTTCACATCTTATACCAAATAGGATCCAATTCTATCTCCACACTTATTTTCACCCTCTCACTTACCTGGTTTATTGAGTTTGCATGGCAAGGTTTTGTTAGCAAAGAGTTTGCAGAGTCTTCTGTGAGAAGCTTCTGGAAGTTTCCCCCATGTCCAACAGAGCCAAGGGCAGCTGGCTCCAAGACGGACACGCTCTTAAGTCTGGGTGGAGGGAAGGTGTTTTAAGGTTTGGCTTTTATTTTCTTATTATCCCGCTCTAATTCTGATTAGTAATAAACTAATTTCCCCATGTCAAATCTGTTTTGCCCATGGCAGTAACTGATAAGTGATCTCTCCCTGTCCTTAACTTGTGAACCTTTCATTACATTTTCTGTCCCCTGTCCATCTGAGGAGGGGAGAGATAGAGCAGCTTTGTTGGACACCAACTCTCCAGTCAGGGTCAGCCCATCACACCTTCTCACATTCCACCACTGTCTTGCTATGTATCATTCCATTGGTGTGTCAACACCCTTCCTCAACATTAAAACCTGACAAAATATAGGTAGCAAGAAAAGGGAGGTAGCAGGAAGGTATGGGATGATATACAGCAAAGCACAAATGATACAACTTCTCAAGCTACACCAGCTGTGACTCCCTTCCACCTGCTTCTCAGCAGGATAAGGTTAGCCAGTCTGTTAGAGCCTCTGTTAATGATTCCTAATTCCCACCCCCAGCAGCTCATTTAGGAATTTGCACAGATTGCAGGATATGAAGCATCATATGCCTTGTGTAGAGGACAAGGGTAGTTAATTTCATAAATCAGAGGGAAGTTTTGAAACTTGTCAAATTCCTGAAATAGAAGTATTTTGAAAACCTAATGGATAAGTTAAACAAAACAAAACTAAACAAAATGAAAAAAAAACACAAAAAAACCCAACAGCAACAACAACAATAACAACAAAACCTACAAAAAACCCCAAAACCAACCAACCAAACAAACAAACAAACCCCTAAACAATAAAACCACCAACCACAAGACATTTAAAACAGAGACATTTGTTTTGTAAGGGACAGCAGTAAAAACACTGAAAGCCTCGATTCAATCCTCAGGCGTGGTTGAGGGAGTCCAACAGTCTTGAGGTGTTACCATGTAAAATGAGCAGAAAGCAAATAAAGTTTGTTTTTGCTGTAATTTATGACCAACACCTAGTCCTAGGGGCCTTCATTCAGCCTAAATTCCACATAAGCCTTGGTACATCTATGTTGGCTCTGGGCTTTTAGAGGCAGGCAGCCAATGGGAAATACCAGGCTCAGAGATTTAAGTGGAATTCAGGCTGGGGGAAATTTGGCTGAAGTACAATTTTCATAGATTTGTTTTTCCTTGATATTAAGATAACTTTAAAAATATATTTGCTTGGATTGTAGAGTAGTTTTTTCTCAAGTTTTCTCCATGGGAAACCCAAAAATATTTTCATTCTTTTTAATTTATTAAAAAAGTCAGGCAACACCAGTTAAAATAATGACAAAGCCATATGATATGTTCGATTATGTTTTGAAATATACTTTCAAGTAACAGGAAAGAAGGACTAATTTTTTTTTAATATAGTTTCTAATAACATTGCAATGTGTAATAGAAATTGCAAGGGGATTTTTATGAATTTACAATCAGACCACTGATAAACCCTGGTCTACAACAAATAATTAATAGCCATTTAAAATGTACACAACAAGAAGATGCCTTGTCTCTGGAAGTCTACTGAATTCTCAGTTTTGTCTTGTCCAGTGTATTGTAATTTTGAACACTTAAAAAAAATTCTCTCTTCAGTGTCACCCTGATTCCACTATCACTGCAATTTATTGGCAAGTACAACCGTCAATATGCAGATGACATCTCAACTGAAAATTTAGTGAAATCAAAAACCAAAAAATGTTGAGAATACATTTTGTTCTGCAGTCACTGAATTGTTCAGAATGTGGAGAAAAAAAAAGAAGAAAAACCCCATGGTCCAAATTTGTTTCTGTAAAGTGATTTTTCTTTTAGTGAGTCCATATAAGGTAACAACAACTAGAAATACCTCAAATATTTCAGACTCCAAATAGTCTTTTTTTAAACAATTGAAATTTTTGGGGTTGATCCAAAATGCCTTTTTTTTTGGTCACGGATCAGCAACAAAAATCATTATTCACCCTTCTGTGTTCTCAGGGTGATGGGATAGCATGGCCAGCTCACCACAAATTCCAATGAGTACAAAAGATACTGATTAAAAATGGTAAAATATGACTAATCTAGCAATAAACCAAAATGTAAGTATTCAGATGAAATTAACACTTGTTCTTAGAGCAGTCTGGGAACACTGAACAATGCCTGAGGACTGAAATTCCAAAAATCACTTTAAAAGCTTTCAGGCTGTTCTCTCAGCTAGAAAAGCTTGTTTGAGAAGAGAATGATGTAGAGGGAAAAACAATAAAAGCCACATTTCTCTGGAGCCTTACACAGTGTGTTTAACAATAGCTGGGCCTCCAAGGATGTCACTCTTTTATTTCATGATATCAAATCAGTACAGTAAAAGTGAAAATGTAGAAAATTGTTTACCCAGAACTGGAATTATTTCAGAAGCCAAAAGGGATAATTTCATGTTAGTAATTTTCTGTCTACAATAATGACCCATATTTAAGCAGTTGGTAAAGTATTTAAAAACAGTTATGTGGGTACTCAGGGTAACACTCTTTTCCAAGGAATCTGTAGATGGGTGGATGTCCACAGCAAATCTGGGGAAAGCTTGCTTGGCTGATGTGCCACCACAAGGCACTAGGATAAAAAACAGACGTTGAAGCTCCAGAATGGGCCACTGACTCTCCTAGGAGAGATTTGATCATGGTTTGGTAGGAACGTGTTCTAATTCCAATGGAACAACACATAATTTTTTTTTTTTTAAACATAAAAACTATAACCCTAAATACTGATGAATGAATCACATAAGGGAGACCACATGTTAGCAACTGGAGGAGTTCAGCATTGTGAGAAAATTGAAAATCTGTGTCACTGCCATGTGAATCTCCATATGATCATGGATGATTCTGGACTTTACACAGACTACTTTTAATACATCATACGGCCATCTTCCTGAATTTTGCTTGATTCAGAAAAACTTTTTTAGTCATTCACTTCTCCACAGTGGATATCACAATCTTTATAGTACACAGTACAATAAGAGATAGGTGAACAGGAAGGTGGGGAGCAAGATTTTGCCAAAGCAACACATTTTTGGACAGTACTTACTATCCATGAATTAATACTTTCTTCTCAGTAGTCATTCCTCCAGCATTTCTTTGCAAATGACTCATAATCAATCTCAAATGGATCCTTGAAGTACTACTACATTGTGGGTTGAAGGATTATGCCTCCAACAACAATCAAGAAGACTTGCTTATCTAATGCATTCTATCATTAGAGGAGGATGATACAGAGGGAAGGTCAATAAAAGGGGCTGTTTGGACACCAATGAGCCACTCAGAGCACTTCAAAAAGAAGCCCAAAGTTGTAAGACAAGTGTTGGTCAAGGATTCAGTAATAGCAAATTAGTTTTAAAACTTGGTGTAGCACAAAGGTGAAAAATCCCTGAGATAAAAAAAGAAATATCTTTATTTCTTTTGGGAATGAGAAAATTTTATAGCAACAGAGACCAGACTCCCTGGGCAGCAAGGCAGCATCACATACATCTCAGCTTATCCACATACAGAATTTCTCCAGTATTTGCCATATTTCCCTCAATCTGCCATTGAGGGCTATGAATTGCTCCCTGTTTTCTGGAGAGTTTTTCAGTAAGATCAATTACTGGAATAGAGTCACATTTCAGTGTGACTTCAAACACTCATTTTTAATGTGAAATAGCAAACTTGCTGATGAGTAATTTTTCCTTCCAAAGAGGCTTAATTATTTAGCCTCCCCATTCTCTTTGATGGATACATATTCCTTTTATTGACTACCATGACAATGAAGAAATACATGATGGGATGTAACAAAAACTTTCTGTTCCCCCAGGTATATATAACTTTTCTCTAAATTTGCTCTGAAGTAGCTGAAGCAGCAGCAGAAGTCTGCTGAACTACATAAGCCAATTATAGAAGTACTGTATTAATAAGAACAATTTCAATGAATTCTGGGGAACATCTGATAAATTGATGTGAAATCCTCGATCCTTCTCCTAGAACACTTTTAAACACCTGTTTGATCTGTGTTGATCACCTCATTATTGTGTGAGGTTCAAAAAGGTCGAGTGCCGGGTCCTGAACTTGGGTCACAAGAATCCCAGGCAGTGTTACAAGCTGGGGGAAGAATGGCTGGAAAACTGTGTGGTGGAAAAGGCCCTGGGAGTGCTAGTCAAGAGTGGATGAGCCAGCATGGCCAAGTGGCCAAGAAGGCCAATGTCATCCTGGCCTGTATCAGCCACTGTGTGGCCAGCAGGACTAGGACAAGCTGTTGCTGTTGTGCGCCTTGTTGAAAAACAGCTGATCAAGGCTGAGATGACTCTTTCCATTCAGGATGACCTCCAGTTTCAGAGGCTGATCTCCTGACTCTGGATTCAGCTTTTCTTTGAGCAAAACATTTTGGTGTGTGTGATGCACTGTAAGCATTGTAGAAAAGAGGCTATCTATCATATTGTGATGCAATACACAGAGTTTCTTCTCTCCCACAGTATGCAGAGTACCAAGATATCTTTCATGATAAAATACATGGATGTCTTCCTCTGACCAAGTCAGTGGAAAATGAGTCCTGGACACTTTCAAATATTCAGTGAAACAAACAAGCAAACAAACAAACAAAAAAACAGTAACATTTTTTAAAAGAAAAGTAACAAATTTCCATTTTTGTTGTTCTCATAATGCATAACAGATAATTTAAGATTTTTTTTCCCTCCAGGACTTTATCCCCTGGTAATCAAATCCCTGAAGAGTTCAAATTCTGCTCTCCTGAAGTCCAGGGCAATCAGCTCTCTGTGTGCCATCCTCACTGCCCTAAGGGTCTCCACGATTTCACAGTCACCCTAACCCAGACTGCCCTTTAGCTTCACATTCCCCACCCTTGTTGGTGAGAATAAGGTCCGGTGTCGCATAAGGGGGAAAAATCTATCACAGCACCTCTCCTTGTTGACTCCATTATCACTTGGAGAAGGAAGTTATCATAAGTGCATTCCAAGAGCCGTGTGGATTGCCTGTGCCCTGCTGTGTTTTCCCTCCTGCAGGAATTGAGGTGGTGGAAGACCCCCATGGGGAAGTAGAGTTTGTGAATATGAGGCTGTTCCTGTCTGTCTATAGAGGGCTTCATCCCCTCAGTCTTCCTGGCTGGGTGGTGTCTAGCAGGCCCCCACTATAATGTTACCTGTCCCTGTCATCCTTTTAATCCTGACCCGTAAGTTTTTGGTTGATCTGACCTGGAAGATCCTGGTAAACATGGTGTCTGAACTTTTTAAAATTATTGGCATCACATATTTAAGCCCTACCAGCTTTATTACTGTCTTTTCTATTTCTGAGGAGGACATGTTATGTTTCATGTCTGGAAAATGTTCTGCTGAGATTTTAAACCCTAATCCAATCATCTCAGCATGTTGGGATGAGGCAATAATTTCTTTATATTAATTTTCATGGTTGAAACAGGCTAATAGATGAGACTTTGTGGTCCAGTACAGCTGCAAGAAATAGAGTTTCCTTTCACATAATACTTCTTGTTTTCAGTATAACTCAAAACACTTAGCAGAGTATCCCACTTTTGTGCAGTGCAACACCATATGTGAATGTGAATACGGCAGCTCAGTAAAAGCTGATAATTATGGTTAGTTTAGCCTCATAAACGTCTGGATTGTGCTCAGTCCTGAATGAACTAAATTCTAAAGCACATTCAGTGTTCTAAAGCAGCTGAATCTCCCAATTTGGAAGTAGTCCTTTTGCCTGTTTTGCCTGGAGCCACAAATTTTGCTTACCAAAGGATGATACAGGGTGAATGATAGATGTTGGCTCATACCTAAAGTGTCGTCCAAGAAAAGGAATACATAGAAAAATGAATCGACTTCACCCTGTCACTTTACATGCAGAGACTTTTGCCAGCCTAGAAATTAAAATAATCCTTTAATAACCAGTTTTCTCTGCTCAACCCTTCATACGCATGTTTTAAATGATGCACCACTACCCAGCAAGTTGCAAAGGGAATTTTCCTGAAGGGCTGTATCTGTAACAGGCATTTAAAGAAATTAGTGGTATTGCATATTTCCACTGCCCTTTGACTCAGAACTTGACATTCATAGGAGAAGCTAATTCAGAGCAGTTTATATTATTTCAATAAGAAATCTTGTTCATCAAATAGAAAAATTTCAGTTGAGAGGTTGTTTTTTGGTATCTTCTTTTGTGAAAGATCTGTTTTGTTCCAAATTTTTTAATTCAGTATTTTAATTTTCTCTTTCAAATTATTTATTTCTCTCAAATGTGTGATTTACTATGTAATAATAGAAATAAAATTTCAAAAGATGAGGTGAAATTAATATTTTGGATATTATAAAAAATAAATGCAATGAATTATGCAGACTGGAGGCACAGCATAATCTGCTAGGATTACATTATTTTTCATAAATTTTGCTTTCTTCCTGTGTGTTGAAAAATAAATATATCTTCCCATCTCTGCTTATTTGGGGAAGGACTCATAGGAACAAACACACAGAGAACATCCCAAAAAACTGGAATTTTTCTTGCAGTTTGTACTGCAAGAAATGTTATTCTTGATGTACTAAAAATGCCATCTGCTTCCTGCTGTGCTGTTTTAGTTTCTCAGTGTTTCATAACTCAGTCAGTTTCTAATATGGTGACAGTTTACCTGGTAAGGACAATAATTAATGATGTTTATTAAAAGTGTGTCTTTGCCATCAGACCAAATTCTAATGCTGTTCTTAAGGCACCCAACTTCTCTTTATAGTTTGCAATGAGAAACACATTTTCCTACAGTCTCCACTGGATTCTTATAACAAAGGCTCTTGGAGTGTCCTCTGGATCTACAGAAGCCTGGTTTTCCCTCCAAGAGAATAGATGTCTGCAGTGTGCTTGAAGTATTCTGCACCTAGACCCTCAACACAATGCCAGGTTTTTGCCTTTCACTCCCCTTTCATGAGCTGGCAGTAAAACTGGATTCCCCATGGAGATGAAAGATGACTTAAGTGTGTCACATGCCCCTGTGTGGACAGCTGTCTCCATTGCCATCCCTCAATAAAACACCTTCCAGGAGGAAGATACAGTCTAAGTGGCATTCTTTATTTTCTTTAAATGTCACATAAGAACAAAGTTATATAAAGAACTGTAAAGAAAAAATTCTGGGTTTAGAAGAAATTTCTTCAACTGAGGCAGCTTTTCAGCAATCAGTTCCCTAAAACTAGGAGGAGTGGGTAGTATTCCCCAATATTAGTTTCTTCAGGAAGTTTATTTATACATTTCTTAAGCTCTATGCTGTCAAAAATCTATTAGAACAACAGTCGATTAATTAAAATTGTTTTGTATTCCAGCTAAATAAACAAAAAATTGTAACCATAAATTCTGCAATACATTTAACCTCTAAAAGCAGCAAATATCATCTGATCATTTTGGGTTAACAAGTCCACTAGATATCTAAGCATAGGGCCCTTTCCTGTTCCCAAATTTCAGTAGTTCTTGCTTCTTTCTAAGCTGTGTAAAGGCAGAGAGAGAGAGTTTGATAGAGAAGTGTCAGATCTCCCTCGGATTCCCTGGAGGGACAGGTGCCTGCAGTAGGCACTCTGAACAGCTCCATTCTCCTTTCTTCTACTTCCCGTGTGCTACATCTGTGAGACTGACAGACAAGCTCATGAGGACTGTGGTGGAACAGCTGGAAAACATTGCCCTGGGCTGCTAATCACAACTCCTCAGGAGAAGATGGTTTGCCGACCCAGTTTATGTTTGCACGGAAGTAGACCAAACATGTTCCTAAAAACATCTGTCACATCTCAGCTCTTGCGGCTGGCACCTCCACCTACAGGATAAGTAGAAATGATTGAGTTCTCCAGTGTTGACACTGAATTGAGGTGAAAGCATCACTTTGGAACAGAGTCTGGAGGAATTTTTGCCTGACTATTTGAATTACACAAAGTGGTGCAAAAATAGGACTCTTAGGTCTGCAGTAAAGCTCAATGGCATGGATGCCTTTGTGCCTTAACATCAGTAGTGCTCAGGGACTGGAGTTCTCAGTTTTGTACCCGTTCCACTAAGGTTTCATAACAGTGGTTTTCCAAAGTCTCTGTGGCACTTTCCCCTTGTTTCTCCTTGTTCAGGTGCTGTTGCCCTCACAACCTTGTGTCTGCCAAACCCTGATGTTGCTGTTCTCACAGGTTTTCATGGGGGAAGCAGCTGCTGCTAGCCTAAGCAGCAACACCTGGCTTCACTTCTTGCTTTCCAGATTTCAGTTTACAGAAAAGAGAAACAAGAAAAGTAGATAATAGCCAGTTATATATTTGATAAATACTATCCAGAGCTGCATAGGCAGAGTCTCAGCAGCCAATGGATGTGCAACATCTGTGCCCATTTAGCATGCTCAAGCCAGGGCTAATAGTTTCACAGGCAGAAAAAAGGAAGAGGAAGCTTGAGCCATCCCTGATTAAAAGTATTATGATGCTGTGATAAAAGCATCATGAAAGTGTCATCATTCTTTTCTTCACCAGCCATTTTTGCTGTTGCTTCTTGCTGCACTGAAGAGAGCCCCTACTTGAAGACACTCATTCTGGGGATCCATCACTGTTCCTTCCCCCTGGCCACTGGAGAGTTCCCCCTTTCCTGTTCCCTTTCCTCTTCCTTTCTCATGGCCTTTTGCATTCTCTTCTCTCCCTCTTCCTTCTTTTCCCCAAATGTAATTTCCAACATTGAAGTGGACATGTGGCATGTGCCAAGCACCCTGCTCACACATCTTCATGCATGCAGACCTGTCTCACCCTCCTGTGTGCAGCAAACATCCGTGCAATTAACCATGGGCATGTGAACATGATACCAGCATGTATCAGTCTCTAAGTTACAGGACACCATGGTCCAGAAGTGTTAGAACAAGAATATGGAAGATTTTACTATGTCACAGACCATGTAGATTTTCAGTCTGTAAATCAAACCCATCCTGTGAGCACCAAATTCACTTAATGCATTAAGATATACAGGTACATTGCAGTACTGGAATATTTATAAATTGCATTTTGAAAGGCTTTTATTGAACTACCTCTGTTATGTCTTTTTTTTAAATACACTTTCAGCTCTATCTCTTTTGTTAATTCAAAATATTCCCTAGGTGCTTTTAAAAATAACTGAGATTATTAACCTCTAGATTTTCAAGGGTACAAAATCTTTTATTATGAAACTCTTTGCACTCGGTGTTTGATGTGAGCCCTGATCAAAACCAACTATTTAACAATGTATTTTAAAGTTTCTGTAACTTAAGTTTCATTGAGCTCAGAAAAATTGCAACTATTTTAAGATAGGAAGTATGGGAAGCAGCACCAAGAAGGGACGATGTTTTCAACACAAATATTTTTTGGGTATTGTGCAGCTTTGGCTGCATTTCACTCTTTAATGAAGTATCTGTACAGTCCTGTTCCAGCTGTAGTGTGCACTGCAATAGTAGACTGCTACTTACGTCTTTACTTCAGAATTTTTACTAGTTAGTCATTATGTGAAGACATAGCTTGACTGAAATTCTAAATGCAGATCCTTTTGCTTCTCTCACATTTTTGTTGCAACTTCCTTTCCCACACCAGTCTTTACCACAGATCACCATGAGATCAAACTTGTTATTTGTGAAATCTGTGAAGCTAGACTTCATTTCCATCATACTTTTTTTTTCTTTTTTTTTTTTTTTTTCTTCCCAGATGATGCATGAAGCGGTTAGAAATGAGGATAGGCAGGTTCTGATCCTGGTACTTCAGAATTTTATTATTTTTTGCACTGAGATCAAAATCTTTTAGAAATAGAGGTATTGATGAACTCAAAGTACATCTTAAATTTGAAAACTAAAATTTTAAATTATTATTTACCATCTCTCTCTCTACATTTTCACTAATTGGTTTCACCTCTAACTACCAGAATCCTAGTGCAGAAAAATAATTCCCATTTGAGGTTTCACAGACATTTTATTTACTAGCAATTGTGAAATGATTTCTACCTCCATTCTTAACTCGTCTGTTGCTGGTTTGATGCTGAAAAAGTGGGAGACACTTTGGAGAAGTTCTAGAAAAATATCGTCAATTTTTTTATTGGGATCTTAATTCAATAATAGGCTCTTTCTGGTCCTTTGAAACCTATATCCTAAAAGCATATAAAATAGTCAACAGAAATAAGATCCTCATTTTCTCTTTTCATTTTGTGCCTCTTTTGTTTTTGTTTTTGGTTTTGGTTTTGGTTTTGTTTTGTTTTGTTTTTCCCTAGGAAAACTGCAACATTTAACAGACCCATTACATTACAACAGTGGACAGCATGACATGTTTCCTTTATCTTAACAAATCCAGAGGTATAGCTGTTGCTGCCCCTGGCAGCAAATTGTCTGAGGTAATTGATGCTTTTCAGAAAGTCTGGAAGAAATCTTTGGCAGTTCCAAAGTGAGCCATGTATTCTGTTCAAGATACCATTTCTCCATTTGCTTCATGCTTTACGTTCTAAAAGAGCATTTCTGAGTGGTCATAAATGTATTGTGAATTAGTGAAGATGCCATTTACAACAATAAATCAGAAATCTGCATTGGATGTTTTAGGTTTGACTTTTGTTTCCTCATTATCTGTTTCACATTGATGTGTTTCTTCCAACCTCAGTGAGCTACAGTGTCAGGGAAAGGTGAGATGTGTCCCATGTCTGTACCTATGCTAAGGGTCATCTACATCCACAAATGCAGCTGGAGGCCCAAATTATGAGAGCATGGATCCTCAGTTCACTGGTGACACCTTCATGCAAATGACTAAATTTAGCTGTCTCAAACTGAAGTTGCTTTCACCGATTACTTCTGATGGTGCTATGGGACATCAAGCACCTGACAAGGGCGGACAGCAAAATCTATTAAGTTGCTTTATTGTTTCATCAGGCTTCTTTCTTTCTCATGTCTTGTTTTATACTGAGATTTTGACTTCTGTCAACTAGGAACCATTTTATTTTTTGTAAATGAACAGCACTGGCACAAAGTCCTTGGCTAGGGTTACTAAGTGTGATAATAATGCAATTATACTCTCTACTTTCCTGGGCTGTTACAGAGTGCAACGAAGTAGTGCCCTTCAGTCAACTGAAAAGAATCACTAGGAGAGAGGCTTTGGTGCATGGATGAACCCAAATCTTGTGTTGTTCTTATGCTTTTTTATACACTGTCATGAATTTTTCAGCAAATTATACAGTAACAGAAATTATAGCAGACATTGCTGACTGGAAGTGAATCTTGGAAAATATTTTCAGAAAATATTTCTAATCCCATTTTATGGAGGAGTAGAGTGAAGCAAATATTTCGGGTTTGTTTCCCCATTTATGTTCAGTTTTTGCCCATCTACTGATGAACACTTACTTGACAAAAGTTATAATGAGTGCAGAGCCTCAAATAACCAGGACAGCAAAACACCACAAAGTAATTTTTTCACCAAAAAAGGAAGAAATTACAGCCTTCATGTTCCCCCTTCAAATCCCTCAGCTCTCAGTGTCCAGAAGTGCAGATATGTCTCCCTATAAAAACTTGAGCAACAGCCCAGAAAATTGATTTGTTTGCACTACAGATCTCTCAGATGGATGAAAGGGGTGGAAATTGCTGAAACCAAGCAAGAAGACTGACTCTGGTAACAGAGTTAATAAAGTTCAAAGTCAAAGTGCAATTCTTTAAATGTCTGGCAAAAGAGAACAGTATATTAAATGCAGCATGCAAATGAAAATCTTTTGCTTTCCTATGATCCATCCCACTGGCACAATGCAATCGTGATTTCTTAGACCACATTCTAGTCATGATACTTACAACCAGAAAATACAGTTCTGAACTAAGAATTAAGACCTGGTGATTCTAAAATCTGCAAGAAACTCAAAAAAAGATGATTTTACATATCTGAAGGCATAGAGTTTTGCTCTGAAATTACTATACTTACCCTATATCATGTTCTCAAATTTCAGTAAATTTCAAGTAAAGCATACAAATCACTGTTAAAGAATTGAAATGCTGGAAAATTGAACATATTGATATTTAACCATGTAATTCTTAGTGACAAAATTTTCTTGGATTTTTTAGTGTGAATTTCTCTTCACTTTCCATTGTTACAGTTTTGTATTGTCTTCTCATTCTGTTGATAAAAGAACCTTCAATCTTACAAATTAAGCAGCTATGGAATTTAAATAGACAAAAATTTTTACTCCCCCATGGGTAAGCAACAGTTCAAGCATGTTAGAAGTCAGTTTCCCAAACATCAAAAGATTCTTACTGCTCTTTCATGATTGATTTCCAAATTTCTTTTTATATTGTCCATGAAATTTGAGAATCAAGTTCACCTATGACTTTCCAGGAATGATTTTTTTACCTATCTATTGCATAGAGATCTTAAGAAAATTAACTTTTTAAATTTTTTCACAAATACTGTGACTTCCACTATCTAGAAAGATGCATTAATCCCTCCTTACCACAACTGACAATTGCTATTTACTTATTTAAATTATTTAGCTTGTGGGACACAAGATCCAACCCAGTTTTAGCTAAGTTCGTGAATAAAAAAACCTGCAAATAACTTCCAGACATAGACTTCTGCATGGAATTATTATAATTTGTGACTTTGGTCACCCCTCTAACCTCATATCCTTTTTCCTTTTTAAGTTTAAGAGTTGTGCATCAGAAAGACAATCCTAAAATTATGCATCTAGAGCAAGTTTTCAAATGTCAGGTTCCCCCTGTCACAACTCCTCAGGAAAACAAGAAAAAATGTTATAAAACCAAATTATTCTCCCTTTTCATTATGGCCAGTTTAGTCTTCTCATTTTATTTTTAAGTTGTGCTATAGAAGAAACAAAGACAATACTATGTCTAAAACTAGCAGCCTGCTGATCCAATTCTTTTGTTCCCCAAAATAATGGCTGAGATTAGATTTTTCAATTTTAATTATAAACTCTCTAAAACACACAGCTTTAGAGATTCCAGGTTCTGGTTCAGTCTAATTTCTAAGAAGAATGGAATTCTTTGGACATTGGTTCAAGGTGGACTTTACTCCAGTGTTTAATCAATTGTAAATGCCATGTTTTGTGTTATACATTCCACTGCTATCTTAGCCCTTAGATGCAACAAGAGGACTTCATTTCCCTCAGATGTGTCACAGTGAAAACAAAGTCAGCTATTAAGGAAAGGAATCAGGGAAGAATGATGCCAAGACTAAAACAAAATTAGGGATTATCAATCAGTGTTTTTTATAGCCCTCTTTCATGATGCTTTAAAGAACCAATGGGAAATGATCTCAAGGTGTCAGAATTTAATAGTGATAATGTGCTCTGACAATAAGAAAATTTTAAAAAAAGCCACGTGGAGCAGTGTAATCCCATACAGGACAGAAATATTTGAACAGGGTTATCTTGCATTAGTGTGAGCAGCAGACATGCAGATGTGTGAGTGATGCTAAGGAAGTGTAACTATAGGCTGGTGAACTTGGTTTGAAAATCTGCTTCCAAGTGTGGTTATGTTCAACTTGCATGTTTTACAACATACAGACATAGCCTAAAATGCCTCAGAACATTTCTTCCAGAAATGAGAATGAGTTGGTTCATCCCTTTTCTTTGTATTTGTTTATTAGTGAATGTGATACTGTCTTTACTCAAACCTGAATTTTTCATCACTAAAACTCACATATAGCTATGAAAGGGAACTCAGATGCAAGTAGAATGCATCCTTAATTTACTGAACCCTCTGGAATAAAAAATTTGGCCCAAACCTTTTATTTTGTTTCATCTTTATACTTGGCAGAACCACCTCCCTGGACAAGACCCACAGTGTCCTCTCCAGACACCTATCAAGGTCTTTTCTGGGGTCTGTAAAACACAAAAATATTAATCTGACAATTTTTAAAATTCAAAGGTGGTTATAAAAAATATCATTAAGTGAAATAGCATGTTTCTTTCTGTCCTTTATTTTTATGTTGCACCTTTCCGAACATGCTGCACCCACTAAGCCAAGTGAATCATATAATTACAATTAGTGCTCCCAATAGCCCTGTCAGAAATGAAGGTTTATGTAGACAGTCTGTGATAACCATTTATTATTTTTCTCTAGCTCACTTAGCTGTGAATTTTTATGGGAAGAATTTAAATAAGTGTTCCACTTGACAGAACTGACTGTCTGAAAAAAGACCCAAAACACAGAGGAAGCTCAGAGGGATTTATTAGAACAAAAATTTTCACCATTGTACCTCAAATACATCAGTTTTTATATTCTTGTAAAGCATTTTGTCTTTAATCAAGATCAGATGGTACAAACTGTAACATAGACAAGACTAGATAGGTAATCTGAAGCAATTATACCACAAAATGTACCTAATAACCATATTAATAAAATAAAAAATTAGCAATCAATGTTTCCCTCCTTCTGTGTAGTTGGGTTTCGTATCTTCCCCTTTTCCTATTTCCTTTAGGTTTAAAGGCCTCCAAGGGAGAGATTTTTCCCCTGCATCTATAAAATAATAGCAGAGTCAAGCACAACTTCAGTTCCCTTTGGGATGTTGGTGTGTTGGTTAGAAATATTTGTATAAATCCTTTTTTTTTGGCCATTATATTCTTTTTATAAAGTTAAGATTTTTATGCAGTTTTCTTTAAGTAGTCTGTAGATGTTCCAGTTACAGTTTTAACTCTATTCCTTTTGGGGTTTTTTGCATTTTATTTGTATTAAAGAAAAATATTTTCTAATATTTTGTTCCCATCAAGACTTTAAAGGGAAGAAAAGAGATATTTATTTCATTTAACCAAACAAAGTAAATTGAAGTTTAAAATTAAGATATTGGAGTTCCTCTAGTACAACACACAAAAAAATAGTAATTGGAAAAAATGTATTCCTTCTCATCATTTATAGCTTTCTCAGAAAACCATCTTTTTCCTTCAACTCGTGCTCTGCCATCTTTAACAGAGATATCAGGGAATTTTCTTTTTCTTTAGTTTGAAAAATTCAGATTTTTTTTCTTTTCATTAGAAGCAGATTGAAAAAGAACCTAATTTCATGTGACAAAATATTTCAGAAAGTCTTTAGGTGCTAATCAAAACATTCCTGTTTTGATTTTGTTCTCCCAACACATTTTGAAGTGAAAAATCAAAACATTTCTTTAAAAACACCAAAATGGGACTTTTCAGCACTTCAGAAGTCTGTCATTGCTGGTTTTGATTCTCAAAATGATTTCCCCAGCCCACGGACACAAGCACGGCTGAATTGGAGCACAACGGTGCCCACAGGAGGGAGCAGTGAGTGCCACGATCCTTTTCGTTCTATTCCACCTATAGTTTCATTCACATCCAGCAGGATATTTTCTAAGAACAGATTTAACTTTAAAATCACATGCAATTCACTATGAGGCAAATACTTAAGCCTGCCCTGCTCCGACCTCAGGAATTCATGGATACGTGCTTCAGCTCTTTGCTGAGTGGGGACACACTTCAATTCCTTGCTAGCATGTTGCAGGGTTGAGGCCTCCAGCTTTTAACAAGGGATGATGCACAGATATGAAACCAAAGAGTGTCAACCATCATCAAAGGCTTGGATTTTTCATTCCATTGCTAACACACGGGAAAACATGCCTTAGGAAGATCTATATCAGGCTAACTACTTCAATGGTGAGCTGATACTGATGTGGTGCTATCTGTCTTCATCAGTTACAGAAGGCCTGAATTGATTTATAATACACTGCATGGATTCTTTTACAAACCATCAGATTTCTGACAGGGATTTAAAAACTGGGTCAGTTCCAAAAGAAAAAAAATAAGAGAGAGAGAGAAAATAAAAGATTAAAAAGAGAATAATGTTTAACATATGTATATTTAACAACAGGTATTTTCCAGTCAAATTCTTATGATCAGCTGAGCCATAGGGGATTTCTGGGGGGGTTTTGAGTGGTTTTTTTTTTGTTTTTTTTGTTTTTTTTGGTTTTTTTGGTTTTTTTTTTTTGTGGTGGTGTTTGTTTGTTTGTTTTGTGAAAGGCTTGCTTTATCCAAAGGGAGGCAAGATTTCTTTAAAAATAAAAAACAGAAACATGAATCCATCAAGAAAGAAATTATGATAGCGTTATTTCATACTGGCTGTATTTCAAAGCCCTTCTTTAAAAATCCAATCCTGGTCACTTAAACTGATTGGACAGTGGGTTAGATGGACCTTTATACAAACTTGATATGGCCAGTTTCATATCTTATTGAATAAGTCATAGAGTAGGGATCTGACATGTTTCATTAATAAGCCTGTTCTTTAACCTTATTTTCCTGTTTAAGCCATTTTGAATGTTGGAGTTTCTTTTTTTTTTTTTTTTTCCATTTTTTAAAAAGGCAACCTGTAATTTCCTAGTCTATGTGTAAAAAGAGGCTGCAACTGTTTGGTGAAGGATCTCCCAAGGTGTCCTTGCCCCTCATCACCAGTGAGGCTCACCTGGCTGGTGTGGTTTAACCAATCTGGAAAGTCAATGCTGAACGACTTCTGTACAGTCTGGTACTCATGTAACCACTAATGTAAGTCTACAGAGACCAGAGAGAGACTACAGAGATAAATGAAAACTCCATTAGACACTATTGGGGGGGAGGGGTTCATGTCTTTATGAATTGCTTAGAGCCCAATTCATTCTGTTCATTTTAATTTCAATTCCTTTCCATTCATTTTTTTTAGGTGCACACTATGTCACAAAAATACCTACAGGATCAAAGAACTCACTATACTGAACCCACCAGTCCCATTCCCAGCTTCTAACCAGAGCTGGTCAGAAACAGAAGATACAGAGAGGGCTTTAAACAACTTACATTTTACAAAATGGGATAATCTGGTTCACATTTATATCACACTCTAATAATACTTGTTTGTTTTAAACACTGACTAACAAGACTGAGCATAATTTTTTGTTCTGGTTATTCTTGTCCTACAAGTATATATCCAAACTATTTTTGAAACTTGTGAAATTCTTTGTCTCAACAGCTTTTTGACAGTGACTGCATAGCCTGTACCCTTGAGAAAAATATATTTTATATTAATTTTGAGTTTGCCTTGGATGGTATTTATTTCTTTATAATGTCTCTTTCTTACAAGCTCTTTTGTTTTCAGTGTCTGATTCTTTCCATCAGGAAAGACCATGAAGTTATAAGAATATCTGTAAACCAAGACAGAGTAGATTAGGCCAGTAGCTGTCTCTAGTAATGGACAGCTTAGAAGGACATGAGAGGTTTCTGCGGCGTTTACAAGCCTGTAAAAATCTTCTCATGGCGACCTCTTTTTTGCTTTGTTTTGAGTTTTGGTTTAGTGTGGTTGCTTACTTTCATTTTTTTTTCCCTGAGGATTTTATTCCACATATTTGGCCCTTTCATTTTTAACTCATACATGTTTTATCAAGTACAGTATTCTGAGTTTCACAAGTTATGTGAAGTACCACTTTGTTTTGATTTTCCAGACATGCCACCTGCAAGTTCCATTTAAATCTCTTTAGTCCTTGTATTGGTAAAGACAGTAAAAAATGATTCCCTTTTGGCCGGTTCCTTGACTCTCATCATTTTATAGACTTCTGGTGTATCTCTCTTGGTGCCAATTAAAGGCTTGTGCTGACCTGCAAGGAAGAAGCCCTCATGCCCAGCCAGTTAAACACAACCTCCTGGACAATTCAAGCTCCCACCCAGAATGGCACAGGGCCATCTGAAAATCCAAAAAACCCAGATATATTAATACGTGCCTTCTTTGTTCCAGCTGACTGTGCCAAGGCTCAGGATATATTTACTTCTGCAGAGCACTGTGCCCTGAATTCAAGGCTAAATGAAGTATCTTCCACTGGAGACATAACCCAAAAGCAATTTCTCTGAGAAAAGGACAAGTCCTACAATCAACATTCATGTCATTATTTCTGATGGGTTTTTTCCTAGAGAAAGAGAAAAAAAATCTATTTCTCTGGGCATTTTTTAAACCCCAAAATGCCCCCAGTAAATGGAAATGCTTACGGAAGCTCAACAAATGTCATTGTCATTCTGTAAATATGCAGAGAACCTCACAACCAACAGGAAAGAAAAAATAAGTTTGTTTTTTCATACCCTGGAAAATATAAGCCAATGAGCAACTCTGGTGGACAAAGAACTAAACTGTGCTCCTGACAGACTAGTCAGCTTTGGGCTACCCCGTGTCTCATTTTCCTGTCTGTACTGTGGGATGCCCTCTTCAAAAGACAGTCCGTTTCTTCACACATTTCTTATACTTTACTTCAGTAATTTTTTAAGTTTGCAGATGTGATGGGTTGGTCCCTACAAGTGGATTGGTGGACCTGACATGCTGACATTTAATTCCAATATTTAACTTTTTTCCTCTTCTGCTTCATAATAAAAATTGGATACTGAGGCTAGTATAGCCACAGGGAAGAAATGCAAACAGAATAAAAATCCCTCTTTTGGGTAGGGCTGAGAAAATGTTCCTATTTTTTTTCAATTAAAAGAGAAATTCAATATAAATTTTATTTTGTTAAAAAAAAAAATTGCATATATGATTTAATGTCAGTCATTTCATTATTTCTTTATCTTTAAAAAGGTATTTCAGTCTTTTTAAGCCAAAAATATTGGTTTGATACCAAAGAATTGGCAGATTTTCTCAAAAGTGTGTTGAAAGTAGGATTCTCATGTTTCCATGATAAAATATATAATTTAATGTTAGATACTTAAAAATGTCAAAATTAAATGATTCAGCATTTTCATTTCCCTCCCTCTTTATTTCTGAGTTCGAATTATTATGATTTCATTCATTTCCACCTACTCTCACTCCAAAACCTTCTTTCTGTTAAATTTTCTGTTCCTCAAGAGCTTCCTGATTGTTCTGGGTAGAGTGGGTTGTTCCAGCCTAGCCATCAGTCTCTGCACTTCACTTGGAAGTACTGGTACTTGGAAGGACTGCTATTGCAAATCCATCACACCAGCAGGGCTGTTTTAGTGCCCGACTGCATGGGACATCGAAACATCGGAAAACCCAAGGAACTCCCTGACCTCAGTAATTTTTCTCAGCTTCAGTTACCACAGACACCAAAAGTCTATCACTGTTTTGGTGAATGAGAACTTAGTTTCTTCAGCTGAGAAATCCAATTTAAAACTCATCAGGGAATACCGTTATCCTGTAAACTACATACAAGGGAGAAAGCAAGCATGAAGAAACTGCTCAGCCAGGGACTAAAGTAAGCAGGTTATTTTGCAAGTAATCCATTCACTGATCAATTTTAGTGGGAGTTGTGGCTAAATCAGGACAGAAGGAGAAGTGCACAATGGGTCTAAACCACCACCATCTGTATAGTAATGTTTCTGAAACAAGTACTTCATAAGCTTTTTCCAGCAGCTGGACAAAACCTATACAAGTAATTTCTCAAGAGATTTGTTCCAGAAATACTGCTTTTAATATGTACCATTCCAGTTACTACATTCTGACCTTGCATATTTCAGGATCTCTGGCATATCCTATAACATAAAATAAATATTTTCCCCTGTAAAGTTGCTGTCTGTTTTAGATTTTGTGCTTTATTTGAAAAACTGTGCAGTAAGTGATTTTTTTGTCCTATTTTAATTTAACAACCTCAGGTTTCTTGGTGTATATCTTGTAATACAACTCCATCCAGGTAAATACCTATTTTTGTCTGTCTTTAATAAGGTCATTCAGATCTTTTGCATTCCAAGAAGGCCTTATTCCATTCATTTAAAGGGTTATTAAATCTTATGATTTCTCCTTTTCTTTTTCCTTAATGACTTTTAAAATTACTGCCCTTTCAAGTTCCTTATTTGTTGCAACAACTTTATCAGAACTCACCATACTTTTTACAAAGTAGCTAAGTGGCTTACTTTTTGTGCAACTCTTCCCCTGACCCTTGATACCACAGAATCAAAATTCTCAACGAAAATCTCCTTCAATTTTCCTTCTGGACAGTTAAGCACTTTCCTCTCTCCTTTTTTTAATGCAAAGACACGGGGCACCTCTGTTCTAGCTCTCATTTCTTAAAGAAAATTATCAACTTAAACCGGGTTTTTCTTTTTTTAATGTTCTCAGTATTTTATGCTGTCATCTTGAAACACCTCATGGGTTTGATTGTCCTCCTTATAGCATTACCTATACCAGTATTTCTCAGTGGAGTAGTGTCCAGAGCAACCTCCCCTGCTCTTGAACTGATGGGTGAACCTCTGCAATGATCTGAGGCTGAGTCTGGAGGACTCTGCTGTGGCACCACATTCAGACACCTGCTCCCTGGCTAATCTGTCACAACCTCTGCAAATAACTAACATATGCTCTAACCCAAGCTTTAATCCATCAGCTTTCAATATAAAATTTCATCCAATCGTATTACCTTGACTTGATCTTTCCATCTTGGACTTGCCACCAAAGAAAGAAAAACCTCATGGGTAAAGCATGAAACACTCAAGGAGAGACTGAGAGATCTGGACCTTTTCAGCCTAAAAAGGAGAAAGTTGAGTGGATACCTAACTGCTGTCTTCAACTAACTCATGGAGGAGTTATAAGGTAGTCAGACTCTTCCAAGACATGGCCAGTGAAAAAAAGGAGAGGCAGGAATCCAAAGTTGCAGCAAGGGAAATATCAGCTAGGAATAAAGACAATACAAGTCACAATGAAATTTGTCAAACTTTAGAACAGGCTGTCCAGAGAGTCTGTGGGATCTCCATTTGGGGATTTCCAGAGCTCAGCTGGAGAAGTTGGAAAGCATTCAGATAGAAAATCAAAACCAAAGCTAATTATAGCTTTGTATTTGTATTGTTTGATTTATCAAATACAATAACTAGTTACTTACACCTGGTAGTTAAGCATAAAAAAAATAATTTGCTTTTACCTTCTCTCTCTCTCTATCTCATAATAAGAGAGTGAATTCATGTTGATCAGAGTGGCATTTCAGTACTCCAGAACTGGTGATTTAAAACACACCTACTGTTCCCACACTGTGATCAGGAGGCCCAAGGAGTAGCAGGGTGCCTCTCTGCAAAGTTGTGGGGGAAGGAATTTTCAGACAGGGTGATGGTGAGTCATGCCCCAGGGAAGGCTCTGGCTCTCTATCCTTGCGTCACAGCACCATGGTGGGGAAAATACCTGTACCACAGGGGACTCCTCAGAAAATAACAATCGTCTTTTATTATTCACAGTATAAGGAACTTGTGAATCTTGTCCCATAAAGGGGCCTCTTTTGTGCTACAGCAGTAAAAATGACAATAAAAAGTAGATTGCTCTGCATCAAAAGGAAAAGAACATTTGTTGAATAAGCTGCTATACCAACATAAATAATGATGTAATGGCCTAACTCTTTGTCTCTTTCTGCTCTTTTTTTAATTACCTTTGCCTAGTTTCCTTCTCAGGTATAGGAAAAGGGTTTGTTTGCTGTTTTTTTTTTTCTCTCTCTCTGTATTCCTTTTACCTGTTGTTATTTTTTTAAATCTTGTTTTGATTTGTTTTATAATTTCAGATGTCACTAAACTCCAGTGGAAATTCTGTGTGGTTGATGGAAAGAGAAGGCGGGATTCTGTACTCTGCAGGGAAGCAACCCTCGAAACAGCTATTCCTCTTTCATTTATTTTCCACTGCATTTAGTAGCTTTCCTGGACTAAAAGTGATGAATCAGATAAGAGCTCAATTGCTATCTGCTCATCAAAACGATGCCAATGTTGGGAACATAAGGCAATTCCATCTTTTGGGATTATGTGCAAAGCTGCACATATGCATGTGCAAGAATAGGCTTGGATACTTTTAGGCAAAGGAGGCAGCTTTGAAAATTGAGAATGCATTAAATCTAAAGCACTCCTTTTGCTTCTCAAAAGAGAAAGAGAGAAATGCAAGGGGCAACATTCCTGCCCTTGACATGAGAGTGCCATGTTCTTCCCTTTCTTGACAATATTTTGCAGTCATATTCCTGCAAGAGGGCTAAACATTTTTGAAAACATCTTTCTAATACTGTGACAAAGTTGTGTCCCTGAGCTGCTCTGAGTAGCTGACTGTCATGTGTGCCAAACAACATACACCCACTATAAGAGACTTTTCTTTCAGTGAGCCAAAGATAAATGATCCTTACCACCTCTAACCTAGATACAAAGGACCCTATCTCTTCACTTCTTAGTACCAGAATAATAATCACTTGACACCACATAATGAAAAAAACCTACGACCTCTCTTACTGCAGACAGTCACAGTGCTCAGAAAAATTATTCCTTCTAGCTAAAAAGCTAGTAATTCCCATCTGTTTTGTCCATTAAGTATTAGCAAAGAAATGTGAGAGTCCCATACATTTTATTCTCTCATTTCCACACATAGACCCCATGAAAAATTGAATAATGTCTGTGGCAAACACCCAACACCCGCTTCCCCCCCTCAGTTTTGTATGATTTCTCAATCTATGGAAATTAATTGCAAAATGTCTTCTTCCTGCAAGTAAGCACAAGTCCAACTTCCTTCACATCAGAAAAAATGTAATGCTTTAAAACAAATGGTAATGTCTGAACTGTATGCCTTTGACTGATTATTCAGACTGATTTTTTCCTTACCAATGCTTGTATAAAGTTATAATAAATTCTTTGGCTTTCTTGTTTTTCCTTGAGTTTGACTCGATGAAGAGCAGAACCTCAATGAGGAGCTGATATCACTCTGGCACAACACCATGTAATTCAGTTGATTGTAGGAGAGCAACACCTGGTAAATATGTGCCTGACAACAGACTCAAGTCCAAACTGTAGATTAAGGTATCAAAATAAAAAAGAAAACTTTTACCCTGCTAGGTTATTATGCTCCCTTCTTTTTGACTTTAATCTCAGAAATATTAACTGTTTAGATAATTTGAATAAAATTTCAATACATTTACCCTATCATTATAAATATTTCATCTGTATTACTAATTGGAAAAAGTACTTTGTTTTATTTTTTTTAATTTCAGATAAATATGCTTTTAAATCTTCACATAAAAAAGAAAGGATTCTGTTAAGCTCCCAAATCTTTCAAGTGATAAGTATGGGTATAATATTTTATATTACATTTCTGTGTTCAGCCATGCCACAGATGGGACTAATTTAAAGTTTTTAAAGGTACATGATCCTGGCTGTCTTTATATTTTGTTTTATGTTCTTTTTTGAGTATTTTTGGGGAAAAGGTAGACTACAGGATTAACTTTCAGGACACTGAGGATTAGATACCTCCGTGAGAATAAACCCGTGATTTGCAAGCAAGACAAGATGTGATATTTTGTAAATGAAAATATCTAGGGAGAGAATTATATTCATAGAGGGTGCTGACTTGTTGAGTACTGAGAGAGCCAAATTGCTGTCTTTGACAGCCAATTTATTGTAGTGCTATATAATATTTACTAGCTTAAGGCAATAAGTTTCTTCCAGTCCAGGAAAGGCACTGCAGCAGGTAAGTGCCTTTTTCTGGGCAGGCTGGAGCACTGGCTGGTAACTGGCATTGGAACAAGCAGACCAGCCAAGATCTTTAGCTTCCCAGAAACTAAAAGGGATACAAGGGACTTTTCTCATTTGGGGAAGGGTGGTAAGAAAGGCTGATAAATAGCCTGCAATAATGCAGGAGAAGGCACAGACCACCTCTTGTCCAGAGGTGAAGTCAAGACAGCCTGCCCAGTCAGGAAAGCTCCCACGTTGCCTTTTTGACCAGAAATATAAAGTTATCAGGCAGTCTGTGTGACTGTTCCCTCATGAACACCCTTAACCTGCAATTAATGCCAGGTGCTCTAACTGAGCTTCAAATCAAACTATGCCCCTACATTCCCTGTCCAGAAAAACTCTGAATGACAAGCTTTCCTCTAGGAATGGAATACACTGCCTATTCACTCCTGAGGCACCTACATGGGGCACTGATGCCCGCTACTCATTGGCTCAACTAAGTTGCCCATGAACACAAGGTTCAGTCCTTTTTTCTGCTCCCCTCTAGTATAGAGGCACTGAAGTAGAACATGCTGGCATCCATCCTGGCACAGCTATTTGTCACCTAAACTATGTCCTGTGAGCATGTCCTTTGGAAATAGACCAAAGAAAACCTGCTGAAATCTCCAAAGAAGAAGGAATATACCCAGCCAGATATATTTTTAAGATTGGTGGGGTGTGGATGCAGAGAACTATGAGACACCTACCAGAAAATTTTTTGCTCTGCTCTTTTTGATTAGTCTGTTTTTAATTTGTTAAAAATATCTCCAAGTGGCCAACCTCAAATGTAGGAATGCAACATACAAACCCGTTTTAAACTACCTATGGATACACCAGACAGAAAAGAAACCTTAATAGCAGTCATTCACCAGAAGTCACCTAGATTCATTGTGAGGAGTGGGATGGAGAGGGGCATGCAGAAGTGATCCAGGGTTCCCCTGAGCAGACAGGAAATTTTTGTGCTTTTTGTGACCCTTACAAGTTTACTGCAAGTTATGGGGCACAGGCTTACAACCTTTGGTTCTCAGTATTAGCAGCAACCTAAGGAACATGGGGGAAAAGGCATATGAGTTCAAACACAAGTTATATTGAAGTCAGTGGCAAAACTCTCAAAGAGAACAATGAGTGGAAATGGAGAATGGACAAAAGGCACATGGAGAGAGCAGACAAAGCAAGAGAAAAATATATGTTGGTAAGAAAAGAGAAAGACTCTTGAGAGAACAAAAAGCAAAAATGTAAGGTCGGTTTTTATATATATATATAATGTAGAAGAATGGTGGCAAAAGCATAAACTTTCATTAATGTCCTTTTGGTTAGTTGACCCAGTTGGCACATAGAGACATGAAGCAGTGCAAATGGAGGAATTTTATAATTACATTTCTACCATGGGAGTAAACAAGGGAGTATTCTTCTATAGAGAAGAAAAAGTACAGGTGTTCAATTTCAGTGAAGCAAGCTTTGTTAGAACTGACATTGTTGGGTAAAAGTGAAAGAGAATCATGAAAGGAAGGGGCAAGTGAGCGAAATTGGAAGGCATTCAAAGTAAAATTCATGTTTGCCTCAGGGAATGTTGTGTATGTGCATGCTACCTACCCAGTAAATATACTGTAAAGGAAAAGGTTTGCCAATGTGAATGAAAAATGCTCAGTACAAGGTAATCAAGGTTACAAAGGGACCAAATGTGAGAGATAAAATGGGGATTATGGAAGGGAGAGATGAGAAACTGTAGAGAAAAGAGTAACACGTGAGGGGACAATAGAAGCGATAGAAATGTGCTAGGGCAGGAAGGTCATCCAAGGAGATTACAGAGGAGGATATTGTAAATGTAAGATATTATTAACTAAAAAATAGATATGGCAGTGACACAAAGTTAATTCCCTGCCTCAGTTTTCACAAAGTAAAAATAAAGGACAAATGTTAAAAGCAGACATGAAATTTCCCCAGGGAGGAAAAAGAAGTATTAGAAATAATACAGGAAATCTCAGTCATGCCAGAACAGGTAATCAAAAATAATGGTCAAAACCATATACACCAAGAATATATATAGAAAAAAATCCCCCTCAAACTACCTCTACTCAAGCATACTTTACAACTTTCTTTATAAGGAAGAAAAAATAAAAGGTAAAAGAGGTTAGAGGACAGAAGAATAAAAATTTCAACTCACAATTCTCTTTTAAAACATATTGATGACAAGTTAAAAGCTGTATTTAAAATACCCAACCCACCAATTCTTTGTTTTTCTGATAAAATAAATATTTTTGGAAAAGAACAAAATAAAACTATCCCTCAAAGCCTTTACATTTCACTCTTTTATAATCCGCATACCCATTAAGGACATAATCTGCTACCAGTGAAGCCATTGGAAGCATGTAGTGCTGATTTCATTTGGCATTGAGTGATGGCCCAGCTAACAGAACAATTTGCATGCCCATACTGGAGAAACATTATGGGCCTTCACAGACCTGTATGCTGACAGTGTCCCCACCGCCAGCTCATGCATGTTCATCACTTCTTCATGTCTCAGACTTTCCAGGTGGAAAATGGGACATTGGTGCTGAAGAGTTTGAGATCAGTTGGTGACAACCTCTTGATTTTAGGCATTTGAAGACTGCCTAAAAAGCTTCTTCTTGGGGCTTACAGAAGAAGAAATTGCTGCTATGTACCTCTGTATTTCTCTTTGGATGCCCACTCTGTATGGAACTACAGGGCAGAAGAGCAGCTACCTCTAGGCTCCTGCACTTTTACAGTTACTCATGTTCCCTTGTATGTACCAAAGTGGAAGTCAACAGGAGAGAAAAGTGCTTCTTTTGTCCCCAAGCCTCTCTCTAAATTCTTGCTCTGCTGCCAAACAAATGAAATTATATGTTGCCAATTCCTCAGGGAAGATTGCAACTGCAGTGTTTTCAAGCAGTGCTGGGTGAAGATATCTAAGATTCCTCAGGATTGTAGTCTTAGGTAACTCCTCAAGGCTCTGGGTTCTTCTATTTGACACTTCAACTGAGTCTCTCCTTCTAAAGCTACAAGAGATTTTTTTTACCCCTTTTAAAAATGTTCACCAGCAGTAGGCCCTCTTCTAACAAAGCCACAGATGGCTCCTTGGTCCAAGGTGGTCTGGAATTAATTCAGATTAATCTTCTTGACTTCTACATGCATGTATGTAGAAGTCTGCATCCACACCCCACCCAGTCTGGCCTTGAACACCTCCAGGAATGGGGCAGCCACAACATCTCTGAACAACCTGCTCCAGTGCCTCACCACCCTCACAATGAAGAATTTTTTTCCTAATGTCTAATTGAAACCAGCCCTCTTTCAGGGTACAGTCATTTGGCACGGTGCTGTATTTTCAAGCTCGGCCAGCCCCGGCACAGCTGCCAATGCCGGTTGGATTGGGCCAGTCAGGAGCGTCAGCGAGACAAAGGCAGGAGGATGAAGGAGGGACTCTTGAGAGGTTTGGTGACAACAAGTTTATTGGAACTCCAGTGTGGAGACCTCACCTCGGGACGTCTGCCTCTGGAGAGACCCAGACTGACCCCAGGGAGGACCTTTTAAAGGGGGGTGTAACACGGGGGGGTTCAACCAAGGGCCAATAAGGTACGACAGGGAGGTGGCTCATAACATAACAGACATATATAATAACCATACATTAGCCAGTAGGAGGTGACAGCCTGGATCCTGCCCAATCAATCAACGCCTCTCCTAGAATCTTCCAGAAGCATGGAGAGACCCCCAAAGTGATGGACAGGACCAGGGGTTCATAACAGGTGATGGAGAGATAACTGTCTCTGGGGGGGAAATCTTAGGAAAAAACAGAAACAATCATAAAGCTGTTGCTGGGGAGAAGACAGGGAGAAACCAAAAGTGGATAACAGAAAGGGTACATGGAACAAACCATTTTACAGAAGAACATAAACTTATGAATTAAAATTAAATTAAAAAATGCACTCCCACAGTCATCCCCCCTTGTCCTTTTACATGTTCCTTTTCACATGCTCATGTGAAAAGTCCCTATCCAGCTCCCTTGTAGCACCCTTTGAGGTACTGGAAGGCTGCTAAAAGCTGTTTCCAGACCCTTCTGTCCTACAAGCTGAACAAGCCCAACTCTCTCAGCCTTTCTGGGCGAGATGCTTCAGATTTCTGATCACCTTGGTCACCCTCCTCTGGAATCACTCCACAGGCCCATGTTTTCCTTGTTAGGGACCCCAGACATGGACTCTTTTGAGAGTATTTTTAAATGCTAGTAACTAACTTAGTTGCACAGTACTCTTCTCTCTCTCAATTCCCTGGATAAGATGCCAGGCAGAAGCACGGGATACAGTTTTTGCTCACTTTTATCTTAAATATAAATGGTGTATCATATCTTGCCAGAAAGGAGAACATAAATGTGGAAATGAAAATATACATGGAAATGGGACAAGGAAAGCAGCAGGAATAACACTTCCATGAGTATACTAGCTTAAAATTTCTACTGAATCCAGAGGAATAGTTGTCTTCTGTCTTTCAGGTATCAACAAGTCTTCTCTGATCCATCAAAGAATTTAGCCAATGTGGTTTGTGTGTATATTTTCAGAGGTGTGAATCCCAGCCAGTGGATTCACATTGGTTGTACTGATATTAGAATGATTCACACCAGATGAGAAAAATTAAGCAGCAAAGAGGAAACAAGAAGCAGAATCCACTGCCTTGAATCACATTCCCACATGCATCTTGAAGGCCTTTAACCTTCCCAAGTGGTCAGTTACATTGATTAGACCTTCTGGTGTATTTATTTAATTATGTATCCTATATTTGAGACTATATTTAAGACTCTACTGAGTCGTAAGAGAAATTCCAACTTCAGATTAAGAAGGAGCTGTACAAATAAACCGACTTCAGTTCAAGAAAAGCAGTCAAAATAAAGTGCTATTCCATAAATAAGTGACCTTTTCAGCTAGGTTTGCAAACAGACTATCGTCCAAGCTTTTGTAGAAGAGGCTTCCCTGCAAAAGCCTTTTGAAACAAGCTGAAGATACACCTACAAATGCTAATACATTAAAACACTAGAAGGCAGAAAAAGAGTATTTGAGCTGCATTCAAAAGACAAATGAAGAAGATACAAGAAATATAGAACAAAGGGCCACAGTATAGGAAAATGCTATTGAGCATGCTATCCTGCTTGGGAGGAATCCAGATCAGCACCTGAGCAGCTGCATATTCTTGACAATTTGTTGATGATTAATGGAGGGAAGAGGGGAGGCCAGTTACCATCATTTCTGCCCAGTGCTATGAATGCAAAGCATAAATCAGTTTTTCATCATCTTTTTTAAAGAGCCTCTGTGGAAAACACAGAGCAACTCTCAGGTGGCAGGCAAAGAAGGTGCTGTGGAAACTCACCTTCAGCAAGCAGGCACAGTGTTCTACTGAAGAATTAGTTATAAACAAAAAGATACATTCATCTGGCAGTGAACAAGAAGCTGAGAAACATTTTGGAAAATATTGCTGAAATATTGGAGGAAGTGAGTGAGGCCCTTCATCAGCTCAGAAAATCAGCATTTGCACAGGCATAAGACAACCTATTTTGTCATCTGAAGTAGAAAAGTCCATTCCTGACATTCAAGGTTTCTCTCGTATTTACAGAAGAAGACATTTCTAGGATGTGTTTCTCTGACCTGTTCTAGTTGTCTACATCAGGATGAGTTTAACTGTACCTACAAATGACCATTTCTCTCCTTTGACCATGAAGTGGATTGGCAGTCTGAGCTATATAAAACAATCTGAGTTATAGATGATTGTGCAAGTGTCTGGTTTAGTCAGATCACACACCCCACAACCATCAGTAGGAAATGGGCATTGGGCATTAAATTTTTCATGTTAAGGTTTGGAATTGAAGTTAAAGATATTTGGGATGGAAGATGCTGGCTGATTTTCTTTGCTTCTCATGAAGGCTCTGTAGCTCCCCTTCACCAAGCCATGGAGCGTGATCCAGAGATCCTCAAGCTGTCAGCAGCACCCCATGTGTGTGAATACGTTCCCACAGCAAAGCCTCTTGCTTAACACCTCCTCTTCAGAAGTGGCATAATCATGCTGCCAGAGCCAAGGAACAACCTGGGCAGGGAAATACTGTTTGGGCAGCTCAGCATCATCCTTTCTAGATTTCAGGAAGAGACAGTCTGAATTTCCCTGTACACAGGATGCAAGATACAATCTCATCCTTCATCTCTTATTGGAATGACCTGAATATGTTCTCCAGTCCCTTATTTTCTTCACTAGACTAGGTCAACAAGGACTTTAGGAAAAGCATGTATTATATAGTATATCCTATATTATATTAGGGGTGGAATTTAGAAGATATTTAAGGTCCCTTTCAACCCAAACTTGCATACAATTCTAAGGGTTTTTTCTGCAACTAAATGAGATATTTTAGCTCTATGTTTTAGTGACTGAAAACTGGAATAGAAAAAAGAGGAAATATATAAAGATGAAGTTGTTTATCAAACAGTTCAGCTAGTGAATGAATCAAAATACAGATTCTTAAATAAAAAACCAGTCTGCTTTAATTTAAGGTTTTGGAGAAGTTTTCTCTTCCTAAATTTGCATTGCATTTTTGAGATATTAAAAAAAGCAAAACAAGCTAATATTTTAAAAAGTAAATATTTAATCTGAAATAACATATTTTAAAACTTTTAAAATTTAATATTAACCCAATTATGCTTTTAATATTACTAATTCCAGTAAAAAATGAAAAATTAATATGAATATATTCATATATTGAAGTTTCAGATAACAGGCATCATAATGGAATTCTTTCTGTGGCTTAGACTAACACAAATTCTTAAACAAAATTTTCACATGGTGGCGTTATGATCCAGTATTCCATCTGGAGAGGTTCATCAGCTGATTGACTGGTGTTTTATGTAACGTTACCGATACCCTCATCTGGTGTTCATATATATTTTTAAATATGTGTAATATATTTCTAATACGTATGTATTCATATATTTCATAATGTTTGAGGAGCCAAAAATGGTCATAATGGAACTAGGCTACTAAAAACACAACACAATGCTTGTGTTTAGAAGCTGCCTAAACTAATAAAGAAAAGATTCCTGCATCTCTTCTCATATATTCTGGTTTTCTGATTACAAGGGTGAACTACTGTATATATCTAAACATCTGCTTGGTTAGGCTATACAAGTATGACAGGCAAAAATAGTCTGAGTTATTCTGAAAATTACTTATCACTTTGGGTTTTAGTGACTGATATATGTTGTATAACTGTGCATTCTATCAGTGTCGGAAACTTACGTCCTGATATAATTTAGATGCTGCAAGTAGAAGGTGGACACAGGAAAGGGTCTGCGCATATTGACAGATGTAAGTTGTAGTCATGAGTCTGCTTCAGGTACAATTATTCCCTAGGAAGGGGAAAAAAGAACATCTTTCTCATGCAAATTTTTGTTAGAACAGAGCAGAACAATTGGAAGGCAGACTGAGCAAGGCTATGCAGGTGGCTATCCAGCCAAAAGATTAAGTTTAAATGAGAAAAAGGGCACAATTTGTCTTCTGATTTCCAAGCTTGTAGGGTTCACTTGGTTCACATTATCAGGCTTTTCTGTACACCTGTGACCAAAGAAATTTAATTTTCTTAAATAAAAAAGAAAGCTGAGAATCATATTTAACCACATCATTTTGCAAGCTAGATATGGAACACATAATTCTTTCCTTCTAAATATTTTCATAGGCTTTCAGGGAATGTTCCTGATTCTTAATGCAATGTCCTGCAGTTTTTGACTGTAGTATTGACTGCAATTGAGTGAGATCACCTTATATTGATCCCTTCAATATAAAAGAGACCTTCAAAGCAAAAGGATCTCTTCAATATAAAAGGGATCTTCAAAGCAAACTTTTTTGTTTAATCTGCCTCACCAATTTTCTAACTGATCATTTCTAGTCTGATGTTGTGTTCTTTAACTGTTCACATTTTTTCTCTTCAGGATGAATTTGGACATACTCCAAAATGCATAGACACTTTTAAAAGGCTGGAGATAGTTCATGCCATTAGAAGTAACCATCTCTGGGAAACATGCTTTCCTTTCCTGATCCTGCCTCCTGCTCTCCTGCAGAAAATGCTTTCAGCTTTCAGAGTCGTTTCCCTGAATATGGTCTTCATTCTTCATCAAATTACCCATTCATTGCTCCCCACAAGCATGTGGTCCCACATTGGTCTGGAACACATAGAGAGTTATTGAATTACATGGTTATTTGTGACCTGTAAAATTGATACCAAGTTTATTATAGTGCAGCTGACTTGGTTTCATATTTCAGACATTATTAATCATAATAGAAAAGAGTGTAACAGCAGGAGCAGGTCTGGTGGAGGAGACTTCAGACTGAGATTTGTCCTATATGTAGACTGAAAACCAGGTAAAACTATACATATTTTAAGCATAAATTCTAACTTGTGAGACCTCTAATTCATTACATTTGCTTTTCAGATGTCTAAATACGTAAGATGATTTATGCCCTTGGAAGTTTACCATTGCTTTTATCTGGGAAAAAAAAAAATTAAAAATTGAAGCTCAAAATAGACAGACAAGCAAAAATCCCAGTTCAGAACTTCTTCATTCACACTAATTGTTGAAATAGTTTTGTGAAATGAACTACTGAAGGATAGATTCTGATTAAAATTACCATGGGGTAAACTGGAATTGTTCCCATGATGATAGCAAACCTATATAAATGAAAACAGAATCAGAGTTTTGTGATATCAATCACCTAGAGATGGTTTATATCCATCCCATTGGAAGTCATTAGTAAAATCTAACACTTGAGCAGGAAAAAGCTCAGACACACATAGAGTGGGAGCCATGGTTAGCTTGTCTTCCAGTGCATTTACCAAAGTTGTTAGAAAAAAACTGCTCAAAACTAAAAATTATACTACAACAAGAAGTGATTTTTCTTCTAAGCAAATATACATTCTTGTGACTTCTGGGAAAATCATCAGGTAGGAAGTGTTTAAAGAGCTGTGGCTCACACAAGAGCCCCATTAATACTGTAGTGTGGGGCAACAGCTGTGCTTCTAGGGGCTACATGACCACTTTTGTTGTGGGCAGCTAATCCTTAGGTGACCTGTTTGAGCAGGGCAGTTGGTTAGCAGGACCTCTAGACATCTTTGGTGCTGAGGCGCATCAGTAAAACTCCTTGCTGCATAGTGACATTGAGGCCAGAAGTCAGGGAAAGACTTGCAAAAACTTAGTGGGTAACCCCAGCTACTAGTTATTATAATATTGAAGGCAAAGTTTTGGAAGATAGAAAACATGTTATGCTTCAAAAGCACAGGCTAACAGAAAGCAAGGAAAACTTCCCAAGCTGGCGGATACCTTTAAAGCTGCATTCTTGACCCATAGTTTGAATTATGCAGTGCTCACTGTCATTCCAGGGTCTTTGCACAGAGAAAATACAGGATGCCCATTACCATGCTGCTATGCTGTCATTTAGCCAGAGTCACCATAAGAGGCCTCTGCATACACTAGATGGGGACTAGTGACCCACCACAAAAATAGTTTGGTGCATTAAATTCATGCTTATTTTCAAATCTGGGATTAGTTTTATCAAAGGCAGAAGGCAGGGTTTTACAGAGTATGTGAACACTTTATTGAAGAGGCTGAGCTCTGCAGCTTACCTGCAAACAATAATATTAAGCAAAATTTATGGGGTGAATCACTAAAAATTGTTTGCCCAGGTCTCCTCAAGAGCTCAAAGACAATGTGTTGACACTACAAACACAGGCATGAGGGAGATCATAGCACAACCATTTATACTGTGTTTCATTACTCTGTCAGATCCTCCAGTCTGCAGAAGCTTTTAGAAACTGTCAATTTATTTTTAGGGGTATGCAGGGATATTCAGCCCTGATAGCAAATAATTTTGCATAAAGCTTAAAATTCTAGTACATACACTAAGGCTAAATCCCCAGAGTATCTCTCAGCTTTGAACAGTGCTGCTTAGGAAAAGAAGTGATTGCACATGCAAGAGAAAATCAGAAATAAAACCCATCTATGCTGAAAAATGGAATACCAAATGGGGAGATAAATAATATGCAGCTTCAAAGTAAGTTTTGCCACACAAATCCTATAACCACTGTGAGAAAAAGGGATTATGTAAATATATTTGGTGATTAGAAAAATTACATATTCAAAATTATTTAATTTAATTATCCACTGAAAATTACACAAATAAATACCTACTGTACCTGCATTTTTCCAATCTGTCTTTTTGCAATTTTTGACAATTATTATCTGCAAGCCAGACAATGTGTGACCCATGTGACAAACTAGATTTTGTTTGACAAACTTTTATCATGTAGGTTCCATGAATTATTTTAGAGCAAAAAAGACTGATAGCTAGTGTATGAATGACAATCAAGAAATTTCTTCACTTTCTTGCTTGCAGAAAGGCCATAATTTTTATTTCTCGTCTTCGAGGTATGAAAGATGTGCTGAGTGTCCAGCCACAGGTCCCCTCGGTCAAAGTGTACTGCATCAGATGTGGAAGTAGGGCACCAGGAAGGAATAGGAGCAGAGAGAGAAGATAATGAAAACTGTAATAATGATGTTTGATGCATGCATAGCCAGGTAGCCAAGGCCAGAAGGCAAAAGGGACACCATCGGAACGTCCCTTTTTCCCAAGAAAAGAAAAGGCAAGTCTAAATTTTGAAAGACACTCAATCAGCATCTAGTGAAGCTATAGGGAGGGAAATAAAAAAGGCTTCAACATCCAGTGGGTCAGCATGGATAAGGTGCTTTTCTGTTAAGAAGGGATTTACAAACTGGAGAAAATAGGATATCAGTAACAGTCTGGGTCAGATAACTCTGGATTTGCATAGGTTGAGTGGTGACCCAGGAATGAGAATAACAACCTCCAGTACTTGTAAGAAAAATATATGGGATCCTAAGATGAAGAAGAGTCCTCCCTGAGAAGACAGAAGACAAAGAAAAACCCCACCTGGAATATGTGACACGAGAGACTGTCTTAATTGTTTTTTTTTTTAGAAGCAAAATAACTACTTTAAGGTCTGTTAGAGTGAGCCAGAGCAACTGCAAAAGTAAGGCAAGGAATGGTACAAGACAGAGCTTGCAATAAAGGGCGAGCCTAAATCAGCAAGGAACTGTATGAGGCCAAGGGAGAGGTGGCTGATGGACCCTCACCAAATGATGAGTTGTGGCCTTGCTCCATGGAAAGGCTTAACAACCTCTAAGTGCATCAGAAAAAGTATTTGGGAAGGAAAATATCAGCCTGAGATTACGTAACTTCTTGGGCTAGGGAATTGCAAGTGATGCCCTAAAATTTGAATCTGATTTTGGTGCTGCCAAATAAGTCACAAATAAGGTTCAGTGTGGGTGTCTGACCCACATAGCCATGTCCAGTTATTTCAGAGCACCAGTCTTTACTGAAAATGTCTTTACAACTGCTCCACAAGGCAGGAAAGCATCATCCTGTAGCAGCAGGAGCATGGAGAAACAGGCAAACTCAGGGAGAGGTCGCTGTAGTGCAAGGAAATCAAACAATACTCCCTTGACTTCAGAAAACACTCTGATCACTGAAAGGCCCTTCATCTCCAGCCAAAACTCACATAGACTAACAGTGTGGATATAGAATTTGTAGGAAGTGTGACTGAGTTTTGATTCAGTCAGCTGATATCTGTGGTATTTTACACTGAACCTAATCCAGTGGCTCTTCAAGTCATTGCCAAAGAGACAGTCACCCTCTCCTCTCCTTTGCCCTCACTGCACCCCATCAACTGGGCATCATGTCTCCTTTAACACGTGAGACCGAATTATCCCCTTCAGGATTTAGATAAACAAGGAGATTTCATGGAAATCTTTTTGGTCCATTTGTGTGTTAGTAGGTTAGTTTTCCACTGATCAGCTGAACCAGCTCCAGTTGCATCTCTGATGGGAAACAGTAGAGGTGAACAGCTGTGGACTAAAAGCAGAAGGAAACATCACTTTGGAGTGCACTGGTAAGTCATGTCTGTTTGAAACATTCATCAGATTACAGAACGTGTCTCTCTAGTTACAATTTCTTCTCAGTAGCACAGAATTAACATATTTTTCCTTCTATGTAAGGAGGTGGGAAAACCACAACTCAGTAATGACTGTGGACCACTAAGCAGTGAGGATAAAAGCAGGTAGAAAGTAGATAACAGTCCCCTTCTGGGAAGGCCTTTCAGTTTAGCAGTGCTCTTGTTCAACTTTTTGATGGGTTATTAGCAGAACTTTCTTTTTATTTTCCCAAAAGGAAACCCAGAAAATAGAACTTCTCATTTGTGAGAAATAGCCTTTTAGGGAAAGCTGAAATCACAGGGAAAAAAAAAAAGAAATAATGAATCACAATGAAAAGATGAAAATTCCAAGACAGCACAAGAGGCCTAAAAGAAATTAATTAAGAAAATTACAAATTATTGCATTTCACTTGAGTTTAGTGTTGATAAACGGAATGACTATCAGCCAGACATTCTGAACTCTCTTTCATCACCTGAGAGAATGAAGGCTGTTTAGAGGCTCTATCAAGGTCATAGACTTGTCTTGAGAGGAAAAGCTCACTGTTTGCTGCATTGACTGACTCAAGTTTAGAAGTCTAATTATCCAAGTCCAAGTGTTTCAGTTCAAGCACTCATTTTTGTAATCAGTCACTAAATGCTTGCCATGCAGGTTCTCAAACATAAAAAAGTCCAACCTAGTACAGGAGTAATATTAATGACTATGTAAAAGAACAAAATGAAACAAGAGAAAAGAAATCAAATTTCCTCCACCTCCAGTGCCATCAGGGTATAATGCTGGAGTTAGTGTAATCTGATTCTCTGACTCCTGCAACAGTTTGTCTTTCTCATCAAACCTAACACAGCAGTCATTCTCACAGGGTTCAGGTCACTTTGCCTACCAGTATCCATCCAAAAAGCTGCTGCAATGATTATTCCATAATTTACTCTTTTCCCAGAGCACTAGTACAGGAATCCCTTAGCCGAGGCATCATGCTGTCATTCATCCATCTTTAATCCCAGTGCCCCAAATAGTCTTTATCACTCTCCTGAGTTTTAGCACTCATTCAGAACTGAAATTTTGGAAGAGAACTGTGGCATCAGGCTTCAAAGTGTCCTTTGTCCACTGAAATGGCTGTTGCTTAGGAGAAACTCACCTAAATAATCTATAAAAGCCATTTCCTTTTTCTTCTGAAAGTCTCCCTGTAATCCCTTACTTTGCTATGGTGTCCACTAAATGTCAATGGTACGCCAGAGTATTTTTTTCTGAATAATTTACTGTGTCCTGATCATGATGGCAAGTATCATTTTTGTACTTGGTGTTGTTTGCCATTTGTGGGCATTTGCCCTTTTCTTGTCCATAGGTTTCAAGGTCTGAGGATAAGGCCTGTATTCTTTGTCCTCAGCTGCATCTTACCCTGGCCAATGAAGTGGAAACACATAATAAACACAAAATTTCAATCCCATTTCCTTCACATAAAAATTTATAGGTCCTGATTCATCAGTCATGTGTCTTATACTAATAAAATATTGCACCATTATGCTGTGTGGAAAGTTGGCATTTTGAATGGACCTCCATCTGGAATTTCATTTTTATATATGGTCTATACTGATGCCTGAAGTTAATATTGTGCCTACATTTCCATTCCTAAAGCACATTACCACAAGCTTATAAATTTAACCTTTTAAAATGAAATAATGTTTTCTCAGACAGCTGTCAAATGGCTTTCAAAACCCTAAACGTAAACAGTTGTTATGTTTGAGGGTGAAAAATCTGTGTCTTATTGTTATAGAATTTTTGGAAATCTTATAAACTATTCCTGATGGCTTGGGAGAAGACAGACTTGAAAATTGGACAGTGAAGCATAACTTCCTGCCATGGTGTCATGTAACCCTAAGTAAACCTGTTTTAATTTGGCTATTTTCTAGAGTTTTAAAATGTTTTTTCATATGCAGTGCTCTTCATATTTAACCTGTAAAGGACCTGCCAAAGCTCCACTGTTACAGAACATATATGGAAATTGATTAAAAGTTTCCAGTAAATTGTCAATGACTGTGCAGTACTGGTATTTGAACAGAACAAGAAACTAAAAGGAGGACCTTTTAAAGACAAATGCTTGTGTGGAAATTAATCTGAAATACCTACCTACATTATGTGCACTTAAACAGCTGTTGATATACAAACCCACAAAACCTTAAGAACATGCAAACATATTATTTATATTATTTATACTGCCAAAGTATATATTGATGCAATCAGTATTAATTAAAGTGAAAGAGAATATTTCTCTGAAAGAATAAAAGTTCCTCCTTGAAATTTCTTCATTCTCTTAAAGTAAGACTCATACTTTATTTATCATTAAATAACTTGTAAAGTTTTTTTAAACTACTTTGCATCATAACATATTTCATAATTTTTTCAGCCTTATCATATTTAATCATGTAATTTATATTGTTCATACTTTGTAACATTTTAAGGTCAGAAAGAATCAATAATGTGATTAAATCTGAACACCGAATAACCCTGGATATGAAATTTCATCCAGTTGTTTCACCCAGAATGCTACATTCACACAGGTGCCTGTTATGGCACAAAAAATCTTTTAAAATTGCATCAGGTACAGTCACCCAAAAGTCAATTTTTAATGCTTAAAAAGTCCTAACATACTGACAGCTAACTCAAAGGAGTGGAAAACCACAAAGTAACAGAAGCCAAGGAATATGCTTCAGTTGGCAAGAACAAAAGTTGAAAATACTGAAAGAGTTGATTGAGAAGAGAGAGAGGAGACTATCAGTTCTATAGCCTAGAATCCCACTCAGATTTAAAGGCAATTCACACAATTAGAACTAAAGGGATCATGGGCATGGCAGGTACCTAAGGTAAATTCCTTTCTGTATAAGGAATCTAAAATGGTATAAGTCCTTCATTTCAACATAGCCTCCTAATGCCTACACACTTCTAACCAACAAGCTGTGAAACTATTCCCAGTCCATCTTTCACTTTAGCCCAGAAGCAAATGCATATCCTGCACAATGACATTGCATGACACACAGACAGACAACACATGCACACTTTGAAGAGCATCCCTGCACATACAGCTGAAACAAAAGCATTTCCAGCAAGTTCAGTAAATTAAAGTAGCCCTAATGCCCATTAGTTTAGCTGTATTTTGACTATGCCATGAGGGTAAACACTTTTTTCTTCTAAGAATGAGCTTTAATACTCAGAAGAGGTACAACTTTATTTATATGTTTTAAGTATTGCATTACATGGGCTTGCCCTCCCTCCATTAACAGACTGAAGTATTAAGACCTTCTAGAGTTTTAAGGCATGTTATAATAATAGAAGTGACCCACCCTGAGACTTAATAACTCTCAGTCTAGATGTCAGAAGGAAAACAGTAACTCCATGCTGTAGGCACTTTTCCTACTCTTTATCCTTTAAAAAGCCCTGGGTTTATTTGATGGCTACGATGACAACCATTGTTTGATTGTTCTGCAAGAAAAATACCATAAATAAAATTTTACATTTGGTAAAAAATAAGAATCACCTTATAAACATAATTTGAATCCTAAGGAAGTTTCCTGTTTCTTGACATTACAGACAAAAAAAATTACTGCATTGGGAATGCCCTTGAGAACCCATAAAAATCTGGCAACTTCTGAAATGAAGTGTGAAATATTTTAAGAAAACAGATGTGTCTCTTTTGGATGCACTGAGTGATACTGGAATATCATCAAGATGTAGGCTGATAATTAGCTTAGCATAGAATTATAATATTTTAATAGATACATAAACAGGTGAGTTGAAGAGCAAAACACACATGCTGAGCTACAATCTGGCTCCATTCCACTAGTTTGCCTTCACTTCTGAAAAAAATACATACATATGGTCTCTTTGATTCAGTGATTCCCAAGCCATGTCTCTTCCTTGTACCCATTTCATCCTCCTGCATGCTCACTTTGAAGTAGCTGTGCATGGAATGACTCATTCATTAAGAAGCCCAGCTTCCAAATCATCCCTCCTCAAATAATGACTTTGGTCTTAACAGTTTTCTCATCTCCTCAAATTTCCATTCATACTTCACTAACTCCTCTTAGTTCTACTTCCTCGTATAAATCAGATATTCTCCAACTATTTTCCAGTATATACAGTTCCACAGAAAGACAATCCAGTTGAAAGTGCTCTGCCCTACTCACAGGAGCTATTTTTCACTCTGTCTTCCCATTTGATTCATATTGTAGTAACTGCAGAATTTGCAGCCACCCAGAAATATTGTTCAGTGAGCCTTCAATGCATTTTATATTTGTCTAGATTTAATTTAAAGACTGCAAACAGGGAGAAACATTAGATTATAGCCAGGTGCAAGAGAATGAGTTAATGCTATCTTAGTAAATTAATGCCTTTTAAACTGAGGTGGTGTCATTGAGTAGTCTCTAAATACTTGGCTTCATTTAAAACACTTTAGTGTTTCTCTGAGCCTGTATGAGCAGTGATTCAGATTAAACTCTTCAACTTTGCATTGCATTGGACTAGGAGGGTAGGTATAGATGAATATTAGTAACAATTTTTCTCTTCATATTTTCCACCTAAAATCATGCCCACACCTAACCTCTGCTAATCTACACTTTTCTGAACATCCCAAAAATATCACATCAGATCTGGTCTGTTTACTTTAAAAATTGAACAGCAAAAGTATTTTTGTGCATAAAGAACAAAGCCATAGTAAAAAAAATCCACCCCCTCAATACCAATATGTTTTAGGGACAGCCCGAAGAAAAATATTTTTTTTCCCTTGGACTCAATAGAGAGAGTTTGGAATCTCTCCCCCAGGCACTAAACAAGCCTGTCTTCTTTGAAAACCCTACAACCAGAGTCAACTTCCAAGTCAGCAGTTATTTTAATTATCTTCAAGTGTAGAACTGAATTAAAGCAACTGCTGTGCTGGGAGTCCCTGATGTGTGCTTCATCTGATTTTGAAGTGTTTGGCATCTCTAGACAACTTAAAGAGACTAAAATCTTTGCAAAATACATAAATAAATAGATAAATAGAGAAAATGCTCTAAAAATAAAGCTATTTAAGCATGAAATTAGACCCTGTTACAACTCTCAAGAATAAAAATGCATTAATGAGACTGAAAACCTTACACAAGAGATGATGTACTGCGTGTTGTATTCTACAGCCACTTCTGCCATGGGCAGGATACTTTCCAGTATTCCAGGTTGCTCAGAGCCCCATTCACACTGGCCTTGAACACTTCCAGGAATGTGACATCTACAAGTTCTCTGGGCAACCTGTTCCTGTATCTCACCAGCCTCACAGTGAAGGATTTCTTCCTTACACCAGTCTAAGTCCACCCTCTCTGAGTTTGCTGCCAGGTTGTTTGAAGACTGGATCCAGATCTGAACCCAGTGTTACAGAGCTGCAGACAGGCTGTGTGCAGAAGATATTCTCTGCTGAACACCAGTATCATGGACATCTCTCTCTGTAAGGTGGGCACTGAGGCATTTTCAGTCTCTAAAACTCTCAGTAGGACAAGGCCTTCCAACATCCCCGAGCTCATGCTTCCTGCTGACACCAGCTCATTTGATAACACTCCTTAACTTGTCCATTACCCAGGTGAGAAGGCAAAGGCAGTATCTTCTGCAGATCTGGTTGGCACTAACACCCAGCATAAACTCAGCTTTTTCCTCCATCCTTCTTGCCTCTCTCATCATTTCTCCAACAGCCTCTTCCACAGTGATCCTCAGCCTGAGTGGGCTAAACAAAGTTTATTGAAAGTGTCTAAAACTGTAAAGATATTCCTGAAATTTCAACCAATGTTTATTCAGACATTTTTCAAATGCCAATCACTTATGTAAAGCTCTGCAGTGCAGCCCAGAGACTCAATTTGGATTACTTACAATTACCTGAAATCATTTTAGCAGAGTAAATCTTCCTCTTTTCAAGCTCTCTAAGATCAAAGAGTCAGCCTTCACCCTTTATGGCTTGTCACTTTAAAACCCTGAAGTAATTATCAGAGGACAATTTTTCTCAAGAGCTTCTTTTATATCTAGACTCCATAACTGTGGTGCAATGGAAACATGTTTGCTTTTTTTGTTAAATTTCATCAGGTGCCTTTAGCTTCTTTCTAAGGGCTAACTAAAGACTAAACTTTAGTCAAGTTTCCTAAAAATCATCTCTCCTCCTCTCTCCAGAGTTTCATTTTCACAAGTTCAAATGGATATTTACTCCAAAGCTGTAAAACCAGCCGTAAAAACTCCTTATTCCTTGGGTCATCTGAGTTTCAGAAATCAAAAATAGAGGGTACCAAAAATCAGAAGTCTGTTTAATAGATCTTTATATTTTACCATGACCCTAGAAAGCAGAGCCCTCACTTGTGCCTTCCATGTAACACACCAATCTGTGCCCTAAAGGACAGTAACCCCTTATAGTCTTGATCCTCAGGACTCTTTCTCTCCTTCTTCATCCTCCTCCCCATAAGCATTTGAATACAGTTCTGATTTTCTTCCTGCAAAACAACTTTGAGCTGAAAACAGCCTGCTTTATGCAGCACGTAGAGCTGGCAGAACCTACTGCTAGGTTTGAATTTAGTGCTCCCTTTTAAAGTAGAGAAAAATGCCTATTGCCTGCTCTAACAAGCTGGGGATAGTAAGACAGCATGAGCCCTCCTGTCAGACTTCATAAAATCCATTCACGATCAAGCCTGGGTTTTGGCAGTAGCTGTTGTGTCCACTGAAATTCCGTTTGTGCAGTCAGATTTGATACAACAGAAAGGGTCAGTTGACATCAGTCACTGAGACAAAGAAGCAGGAGATGGCAGCTCCAGCCAGAGGCCACACTTTTTGTGCAAGGATCATAGCAATAAAACAAAAAAAAAAATGCTTTATATTTTGGTACTGTCATTCTCTCTATAGGGTAAAAAATGGACTTTGAGCTGAACAGCTTATAAGAACAAAATGAATTGCAATAATATTCACTGAGGCCTAGTGGATAGTTGGTTAGATCAGAAGAAAGGCAAAACAATCATCACCTTATTACCTTCTGGTTTTGTTTATGTCTTTTTTAAAACTAAGGATTGCAATTCATGTGTCAGAGAGTGAAAATGTTGGTCTAAAATTAATCAGCTACCCCATGTTGTGAACACTGTAAAGCAACTAAAATGCAGATTGTCTTACTACACTGCTCATCTTTATACCATTTTAGACTTGTTAGACAGATTCCAACTCCAGGAGGAGAAATATACCTTTTTAGATAATGGTAATAATCATCATGTACGCCAGTGCTCCTGTATGGCTGCATATGTAAGAACCTAGCACTTAAGGAGCACTAATTAAGGCCAAATATTCTGTCTACTTTTATTTTCCCCACTTGCATATGTGCATTACAACACAACCACTAATTGTGTGACATACTGTATATTAACAGCAAAATAAAATCAATGCCAACTACATTTCCTCACATTTAACAATGTGGGGCAATAATGTAAGACACTTTTAGCCAAATCTCAGAACATTTCTGGAATTTAATCACCTGAAACCCAGCAGAAAAGCTACTAATGGAGAGCCTGGAGTATTTTTCACTGATGGTCCTGAGGGCTTCATTCTCCATCTGTTCTGCAAGTCTCTGTGTCCTCCTCCCCTCCTGCTGCCAGGCACTCCTTCTGCCTTAGGCCAGTCACAGGATTATGAGTATAAATGTCAACTTTTCTTCTGCTTACTCTGCTAGGTAAAAATCTGTTACCTTCAGAAACTTGCCTGCTGGGTAAAACCACTCATTAGTCAGAGATAGGACAGCAGTGGCCCCAAACCAGCAGGCCAGAACACATATGGAAAGCTGCTACCTGGGAGCTCCACAGCCAGAAATGAACCAAGAGAGGTCTTTGTGCTAACTATGTCATTCTAGGGTTAGGGGCAGAGGCTTGGGCTTTGATAGCATGCAGGTTTCCATGTTGTCCCTGCTAGTCCTAAATAGTTTCCAGGTGGATGTGATTAGTGGTAAAGAAACAACTGTGGTGTTTCTAAGCAGCAGTATTTTGCCAAAGGGCTGTTACCCTTTTTATGTGTATGAAAGAACTGAGACTCATAACATCTAGGAAACCAAATCTTTATTTAGGCAACCCAAGCAGTGGCCTGATTTTCTACAGCTTCTACTCTCCTGGAGGGAACAGGAGCTCTGGGCACTCAGTAGGATTGAAAAACTACCTATTAACTTCTAAATCTACAGCCATTTCACAGCTGTATCTCTGTTTCACACCACGCTGCTCAGTTTTCGTCAGCAGCAGAGAAGAGCTTCTCACACATGAAAAAAGGCAGACGGCTGCTCAGTGTGCTGATCTCTGGTGTCCCACTTTGGAAAATGCAACCCATATGGCTTGGTCAAAGTTGCTCTCAGATTGCCTGCTGCATCTCCTCCCACTCCTGGACCTCACCCTCCCCGCAGCTTGCCCTTCCCTAATACCATTGTTGTATGTAAGAGAAAAAAAAAGAGACCATTTTCTTCATTTACATGTAGAGTATAGAGTAAAACGTAATTAAATCACATACTACAGATGCACTATAATAAAAAAGAGAAATAGTAAAAGCAATTATAGGCTGGCATACTTACTGCTTCACATTTAAATAATAATGTGAACTATTAAGTAAACTAGGGCATAATCAGCTGAGGTTCATTAACTTATCTCACTGTAGAAATAGTACTACAATTCAATACAATTAGGTACATGCTAGCAGGAAACAGTATTTTTTGTGCACCACGCTGGGTCCAGTCTTAGAGATGCTGAAGTATTTCACTTCCTGATGACAGCTCAGAGCATTCCTGCTCCCCATCAGGAGGCACCCAGCACCACTCTGGATCCATGCCCTCGCAAAGAAATGGGTCTTGTGTACGTCAGTTCACTCCAGTGCTGTTGATAGCCATGGAATACTGAAAAAAATGCAAAGAATAGGCTAAGAATAAGACACATGCATGTGAGGGTTTTTTGGGCTCACCTGAAAACAGAGGGCAGACAAAGTTAAAAGAATAAAAGCAGATATATTTAATGTAGGGCCTTCGGGCACATCAAGGGCAGACTAAGCCTCCCCCAGGGGCTACACACCCAAGATGGATAATGGTCACAAGTTTTTCAGGCAGATATAAGTTTGGTCCATTTGTAAATTAGGGGTTAATCCTCCAATTACAGCTTCAGGTAATGAAGACATACACCCCCAGTTTGCTCCACCCAGTTCAATTTTGTTTATATTTTGGGGGGCCTGAGGTAGTAGGGTGTCCCTGAATTTTAGGCTTAGAGGGATTGATTTGCCTGACCCAAATGTGGAAACAGTAACTAACGCTCTATATATAGAGTTTAGAATTATACACTAATGCAGTACAGGATTTAAAAACTGTAAAAGCTAAAATCCTGACATCATGTGGGCTAGCATTACCTCTCTACATTTAAGGAGAACAACAATGTAGGCATGTATGAAGGAGATATGTAGGACATTAGCCTGCAAACAGAGAGGGATCTGGCCTGAGCAGACCCAAAATTACTTCAGGTAGAAAATCTCCAGGACACTTCTGGCTTCTAAAAGCCCTGGGAGACACTGATTCTGGATAGTTTAAAGTCATGCAGGAGAAATGAGAATAAGGCAAACAATCTACATCTGCTTTTGGCACTTTTTGCACATTACAACCCATGGTAGATTCTGTCCCTCCTCCAAATGACCTTTTGAATCCCTGCAGAATAGGGAGTTAAGGCACAGAGCCTTTGAAAGGGTATCCAAAAAAATCTCATTACATTGCAAATTAGCCTCTTCACCAGAGGCTATGTGATCTCCCTGCCTGTGTCTATAGTAGGAAAGCAGGCTAGGGCTTGACCACTGACCCTGAGAGCAAGCACCATGCACAGCTGATGTCCGTCCAGGTTGAGGTTTTTTGCTTGAAAAAAAGACAGGTTTGGATAAACTGTCTGTCTGGTAAAGTTCCTGCCTGTCCAAACATGATCTGATACACTGGTAGTGGGCACAGGCAAAAATGCACCACAAATGCTCAGGCATTTAAATAATATGAAAAATCACATATTGCTGTTTGACTCAAAGATTCACCCATTTATTTTTCTTTGGCTTCCTATGAGTTAGCCAAGGCAGTATTTTGATGAAAGGGATTTGGCTTGAGTTAACAGAGGATGCTGATAGATTGTAGTGAGCATCTGGAGGATAGTTTGTGATAAATGTCTGAAGAATTTCCATAATTTTTCTTGAGGTACTCCTTACTATTGAAACACTTTTGAATCTCTTGTTTCCTCAGCCTGTAAATAAGTTTGTTCAGTAGAAACTATTTTTCCTCTTCCATCTGTGTTTATCAAGGAGATACAACATTGAACCAGATGGAGATGCTGGAGGTCTCCCTGAGACCACCAGATGGAGAGTGGTCAAAAACTTATGCAAAAGGACATTATTCTTTTTGGACAGCATTTTTAATCACAATTTCTATATAACAGCATATGGCACAAGAGACTAAAACACACAGCTGCTGAGGGAAAAAATACTCTGTCATTACAAGCTAGGTTCCATAAATATTGCCTATTAAATGAATTTATAATATACTCTTCAGGTCACAGCCCTTATGAATTACTAAAATGCATTCAGTTATATATTTCTCCAGGTTACATGAAGTGACTGAGTTACAGCTGCCAATATCTTCAAGCAAAGGGACTTGGAAAGAGATGCTCCACAAAATCTTTACAGCAGGTGTCATGCAGAAAACTCAGCTTAGAAAGGGGCTGGTTTTAAATCTGGTACCTGTGAATACAGTCAGGCAGAAAGCATGTTGCAAAAAGCTCAGATGAACAATTCACCAAAAAGTCCTAAGCAAAGATCTATTCAATAAAAACCTGGGTCAAACAACAAGTCGAACAATTGCTAGCACCAAAAAAACTCATGTTTAAATTAAATCCCTCTCGGTGTGTGACATTAGGGATCAGAAAATGAAGCTTAATTGTCTGAATGCATTTACTCCAAATTTCTCATTCAGACGCCTGTACCATGGAGATAATAAGCTGGAACTTGAACTTCATGGAAAATTCCACAGATCTCCTATGCAATTTTCTTCCAGACTGGGGAAACAATCAAAGGAAGTGAAAAAAAAGAAAGTATAAATCTATAATACCCTGCAAAAGTGATTTGGAAATACAAGATGTAATTTTTGACTTACTGGAATACATGATGGTAACAAAATCTTTTTGTTGTTGTTTTATTCTCAACTTTTTGAGATTCCCAATTAAATTAACCATAATAAAACCACATTAAGATAAAGAAGATTCCCAACATTCTAAACTGAAATGCTTCTGAAAAAGAATAGCAAGTAAAATCTATCTACAAATGCAAAGTTGTCCTCATACTCTTGAAGTGACATAGCACTTCCCAGCAGAAAAATCTTCCTTTGGAAAGCATGTGACCAGAATACAAGGCAGCTCTCTACAGAATGTCTGTGACAGAGTTTGTTTGTATGATTATAGTGCTTGAGAATAACTTTCTGCAGTATATGTTCTCTAGACATACACCATAGCTCTGTGGGTAAACAAAGGAAATCTTAGGTCAAACTGAAAAAAAATGTAAGTACATTTCAGGAAACAGAAAATAAGCAGTCCCTCTGGATTGTCATTCTCAAGGTTTTTCTCCAATGTTGCTTCCGTGATGTCTTGGAAATGGATTTACCAGGACTCCACAGACCCCAGGTGATTAAACTACTGAAAGCAGGGAAGAATATTCCATTGCACATGTGTGAAGTCCATTCTTTAATCATATGAAACCTCATAGGTGCAGAAATACGTTAAGGCAATTTCAAACAGCAAAGACCAACTTCTCCTTTTTTTTACTGCTGTTTACCATATCTAGATCAAATCAGATCATATTCCTTTTTACTACTTTTCCTTTCTTTGTTAGACTTGCAAAACAATTCACTTCCCATTAATCACTTTCTATACCCCAATAAATAAGGTAAATTACTGACTTACCTGCACACACAACTACCTGCCTACTTTTTTACCCTGATGATACAGCGCTGCACAAAATGCAAATTAGTGAATCTAATTTGGTATTCATTATGATGGTAATGAATACTTCTTTTATAAAATGCTTTGAGATCTAATGACACAAAGCACTATATCAGAGTTGGCACTAACATTTACTATGTATTTATGATTATTATACCTCTTATAAATATAATTGATTTTCCATGTTATTAAAATTCTCTGTACACTTGTAAAAATTCCCACTCAAGCATCTCAAAATCAGATGCATTGTTTCTGTTTTTTGGACATTCTAATTAATCTGTTACATTGTTGTGATTAAAGCTTTTCAGAGTTCTGGTTCTCATGATATAATCACCATAATTTTTATTCATTAGTAGTTGATGGTAGTGACCACAAAGTATTCAGCAATTTCCAGACATTCAGAAGGGAGAATAACTGCCCTAAGGAGCTGGGAGTCCAAAAAAAAGAGCTCATTAAAACAGTATTTAATTTTTTGGACTCACTGAGAATCTGTATTAGATCCATTCATCTTTTGATTTAAAGGTTTTGCTCTGCAGAAGATGCGATATGGGGCTTAGCTAAGAAATGAGCTTGTGAAGCAAGAGTGAGTGTATGCACATGTGTTGAGAAATGCACTGTAACCTCTCCTACTTAAAATCCCAATTTTCTGTCTGGCTAAGGTGGAGTACACAAAGTCACAAGGAGAAGGTGCTGTTCTTGTGTCACGGGGAGCATTTGCCTGCTGCTGGTGCCCAAGGGCCCTTTCCAAAGCTACGGGTGCTTAAGCTGTGGCTTTATTTGAAAGAGCACAAAAATAATCACATCCTGTAACTCTGGGTCAGATGCCTGACCTACGAAAGCATTTTTTTCTGGCTTTATGTGGGTATAATGAAATCCCTGCATAAAACACTTCTTAAATATCAGCTGCCCACACCTGACCTTCTGTCTCTAGAGACTGTATCCCCTCAGCCACAAAAACCTTCGGGATCATCAAGAGCTGGAAAGGTATGTGTGCATGCATGTGGGTGGGATTTTATGATTCAGAACTAGCTGGAGAAATTTTCCTCTAGCTTTACAAATTTATCAATTTAATACTCCTACAAAAGATCTCAATCAGCGTTTTCTTTAGTCTAAGCATGAAACAATGAAGTGAGTAACTGAGTTTTCATTAGAAGTGGAAATGTACCTGGCAAGCAGTTTATAGCAGAAATTCAAACCAAAGGACAAAGCATGTTTTTTGAGGGTTTCATTTAACATTTTCTGTTATTTGATTAACATAGTCTCTATTAGCCTAGCAGCAGCTGGGATTTGATTCTGTTTATGCAGCAGCTCAGAAAACAAATGGTACTTTTGAGCAAGCTTGTGTCCCCCAAAGCAGTTTTGTGATGTAGTAATAGCAATGTGTCAAGTCCTTCCTTTCAGTCTTCTTCTTTCTGCGTCTTTGCTGTTCTTAAAATAAATTTGCAGCCTAGAAAATGTGGTTTATCTGAGACAAACAGATTGAAGAGAGTTAGGGTTTTTTTATTGTTATTTTCAGTTTATACCAAACAGCAGCACAAGGCCCAAATCTTAATACTCCTTTTTTAGAATTTTAAAACTGTCAGTGGTTCTCTAACCTTCTACTAACCCCCTGCCCTGTTCTTCTTTAACACTGATTTTAATGCACCTGTTTTGAGCAACATTATCTAATTTCCTAAAATTATATGCAATACCAATCTGCAGCAAGTCAAAAAGAGATTTTGGTAACAGTTATTTATTTAAGATGGGAACTACAAAACATGTACATTCCCATATCTGCTGTGTCCACACAATTTGATGCATTTAATTTATCAGTAAATTTATATTTTAGATAACTTAGATAATACTTCTAGAAGGGTTTTAATCAGGTTCTGAAGCTAGTCTGTACTCATCTTAATGGAACTTAGAGTGCAGGGCTATCAGTAAACAAAGAAGCAAAAGAAATAAATCCCATTAATTAGGGTGAAACAGTAACAGAACAGTTCTGGTTTTACAGATGGGCAAGATGTCTGATTGAATTTCCCAGGCTATGCAGATTGGCTGCAGATGGTGTGGAAAGTGGTCCAGAACTCGGAATTCATATAATCAAAAACATGCTTAGATCCAAACAAGAATGTTTTCCCATGTGATGCTGTATAGCTTGCAACCTTATCACAAGCATTTGGTAACTTTTCAAATCAAATCATAACATGAACCTCACACAACACAGCACTCAGGAAGGGCTCTTATTAATGATGCCATTATATCTAATAATTCAATAACAGCAGAGCACCTGGAGGCAAGTTAATTTGGCCCCAAGTCATAATTTCCTATTGAAAATGCTGATAAGTGCATGGGCCAACTGGAGATCTGAAGGGAAGAGCATACACAGTGTAGGCAGTGTATGAGCAGCACCTTTTATCATTAACAAAATAACACTGGAAGAACTTCCTGCCAGTGAAAATGTCCCAAAATTCTCAGCATATTATTACATTGTAATACATAATATCCTCAAGATCTGAATCTGAAATTTTGCATACTTCCCTTATATAGATGTTAGTCTGTATTAATGATTTTTCTTTAAATAATGACTTCTCAGAGAACGATAATCTTTTGCAAAGGGAAATGTGTAAATATGGTGACATTTTACTCCCCAGAAAGACACTGAGACTCTTCTGCTGACTTCAGAAACCAGAAAATACATGACCTGCCCCTTGAAGCCTGTTCAACTTGCAAGCTCATACCCCTTTTTATAAGGACATTGCTTCGGTTTTAATTTGAACATAATAAACCCTGTTTGAACAGCTATTACAGGCCCCTTGATGCTATTCTGATGTAGTAAAAAGCCAAAAATATGTGCAACTGCTACCTATCTCTTGTCTGACATAAAAGCTCCTTGCTTCATTCTCCTCCTCAGGAAGAATAAGCAAGTCAGCTGAATGCTTGGAGGCAAGTACTGCATGGGAAATAATCCTTTTGTGCTTTTCCTTACACTTGCACCTAGAACTGACCTCAGTTTAGCTCACACTAAGACAGCAGATACAACATTTCTCAATGAATTTAACTCACCTAGTGCAGCCTTCACCTCTGCACCAAATCACCTTAATCTAATGGAAGAAAGATTAGGATTGACTGAGAACCAGACTCAGTGGCTTTGCAGAGGTGTCCCTAATATTCAGCCATGCATTTGGGCCTTTTTAATGCTCTTTCATTTTCATTCTAGCAATGAGAGCTTCAGTCTTCAAATTCTATAAGCTTTGAGATAAATATCAACCAGAAAAATCAGCATGCTAAGTTATGTAAGACATTAGATCATAAGAAAATACACAGCAGGACTTGGCAATTAATTGGTTTAATGACAGTTGTTAATTTTTGCAGGAGCAATTTAGGAAGTTACTCAAGTTCATGAATTTGTCCTTGAGTCTCTTATAATAGACTGGTACTGTTTGAAGGTAGCAAGACATCCAGAAGCAGAGCAAGAAGGGAAGTAAAACGAATCTCATATATTAATTTGTACAGTCAATTTCAGAGAAGAATCACATTTTATGTAAAGGCAGTGAGCCCTGTCAGAGAGTTTCACAAAGAATGAGATATCAGTGGAAGCTTAATTTTTATATTCCTCTCAAAAGGTCTTAATTAGCAGGGGATGATGAAAGTGAGCTTGAAAAGAAAACCACCAAAGTCACTCTGTAAAGAGAAATGTCATTAAATAAATCCCCATCATTGGGCACTTTAAAATTGAACTTGACAAATGATGGCCTAAAATACAACTGACAGAAATTCTGCACTAACACCTCCAGAGTTTGTGGGACTCACCAGATCTTGCAGCTGGGAGGAAAAAGATATAGAAAGGAGAGACAAAGGAGAAAAAGGAAAAGGAAATCTCATAATTGTAAGGAAAATTCACAAGTGAGGAATACCTTGTGAAGGTATCTCAAGGGGAGTGGGAAAAAACCTATTTCAGATGTAGCTGTCAACTCTCAGCCACAAGCGGAAGAGCTCTGTCAAATTCCATATCCAGCAGAAACTGAGTTTCTGGCAGAAGCAGGATTTGACAATTTTCCCTCCAGCTGGGCTTCAGGGCTAGGGCACTTAGGGAGTCTATGCAGCAGCTCAGCTTTACTTTCTCTCCTTTTTTTGGCAGATTCAGATAAATTTTGCTTTTTTCCTAGAAGCATAAGTGAATATGACAAGAGTCTTCCCAGTAAAAACTAGAGAGACATAATTTTGCTTTTTTTGAATCACAACTAACATTTTCAGAACTGAAATTTAAATTTTGAACAGCTCCAGGATTCCCTGGTGTTGTGGAATTAGAGGAGTCTAGAAATTCTATAAACTATGTATAGATCTCTGGACAAGAGGCAACATCTCTGGCGTGATATAGTGCTCAAAAAATAATGAAGAATAAAGAAACAGCTGTCACTGCATCAGATGATCAGGAAGCAGGTTAAAAGAGGGGAGAAAATGGAAACATAATTTTTGCACTAGAAGAATTAAATTGTGAAACTCAATAACATAATTCAGAAAAGCCAATGGATTCAAGTCCCAATTCCTCATAGCGATGGAGAAGAGTTCCCATTTAAGAGAAGGGACCACATGAAACATCCTAGTTCGGGAAGTCCTTAAAACAAGAAAAGACAGAATCCAGGAAAGGTTATGGAACATATATCTTCTTTCTTGTTCTGTGTCTTAAAGCCATTTGAACACAGGCTAATATCAGAAAGAAGGATAGTGGGAAAACGCCCTATTTTGAACTGCTGCGGCAGCTCAGAGGCACTGGCCATTGAAAGCTGCTGTGTGTGGTCACAGAGGAACAATGTGCAGATGTGCAAAGCCCAAAGCCTTGATGTTTCCCTGAGCCTTATCTTCAGCTTTTTAAGGAGACTTTACAGATATGAATCATCACAAAGAAGGAGGAAAGCAAACATTTCCAGACAACAAGTCTACCTGCTAGGTCAGTTCTACCAATATCCCTGCTCAAATATCACTGATTTTCACACTTCTAATTAAAACTTAAAAAGAGTTGGAAGTTTTATGAATAAAAAAAGTCTTCCTCGCCACACACCCTTTCCCTTTTTGACTTTATTTTCCTTTCTTCTAAGATTTGAATCTGTCTTCTAATGCATAACATAAATTGTTTTTGAAAGTACTTGATTTGAATCTGGTTAGGATCAGGTGTTTTCAGTTGACTCTCACTCTCTTCTTAAGACCAACAAAGAGCAAAGTAAATATACAATAAATCCATTTCCTCAGAAAAGAGATTTCAAACTAAAGAATAGTAGACTGAACAGTACCCCAGAATAATGAAAATTGGTTACCTATTTTTACCTCAGTTACAAAAGCTTTTTTATTATATTGGCTCACTTTATTCCACGCTTTTTCATTTCTTCATTTATAAACCAGCACAACAGTTTCCTGAAATACTGTAAAATTCAATGTATGCAATGCAATGTTCGCAATGTCTTCCAAAGTCCATACATGACCAATGTAAAGAGAAATAAAACCCATAAACTTCTTCTCTTCTCCAGGACAGTGACACAATTATTAAAAAGTCTGAATGGGACTACTTACCTCGAATTAATTTTATGACAAGTATAAAATCATCTGGATGGGGCTGCTTACCTTGAATTTACTTTATAATTAATGCTTACAAAATTTTTGTGTCACTGGAACTATTTTTTGTTTAGTAAAACACTGGTTTTCTGCACAGTGAACACTTTCAGACTCTTTGTTGTTACATAATAGCATTTCATGAGGGTGATCCATGCTTTAATTTTTTTTTTAATTGAGATTTTGGACAAAGATATGCACATAAGAACAAGCAGACTTTTGAAGGCTATGACACATTTCAGTTTTATTGCATGTTTTGAACGAAGGCCCTGGAGAATGGGTGGTCAAAGCTCAAAGTGTGCCACGTTCAAAACAGCTGATAATAAATGCTACAATGGTCACTGCTTGTATGCCCTTCCTAGCACAGATCTGTGTACTTACACAAGAGGAGGAGTGTTTATATTGCATTTTACAATAACCACATGCAAAGTCCTCACCTCAGCAGCCTTTTAGACCTATAAACCTTAATAAAAAGCTCTGGTTCTTAATAGGATTATACTATGATGGTCTCATAAATTACAGATTCAACTCATGGCTTCTGCACCCAGAAAATCACAACCTTCAGGTGGCATGACAATGCCATTGCCAGAGTTAAAATATAAAACTCAATAAAATGAGATGTGAAACCTAGCATTTTACATAGGTAGACATAAATGTTAAGCCTCTGTATAAAATTATAACATTTCAGTACATAGGGATTAAACGAAAAAAATTTTAAAAATAATAGAAAATTAAAAAAATAAGATCTACAAATCTGGGAGTTACCCTTGAAATCTACCAAGTTCAACAGTAGACTTTGACTTAGTTCTTTCATTACAAAAATACTTCTGTCCAAGGTGTGCCCATGTCCCAGTAAGTGGCATGTTTTACGTCCCTGAAGTTCATGCTCCTTCAAGTATTGGAATGTGTTTAACTTATGCTAGCACCTTTACCTGGCATCTGCACAAAAGAGCAGATTCATTTAACCTAGCTGAGCACATCCAAGTGAGATGCATAAATTAACAGTACAGTCATGTTAAGGAGAAGCTCCCTTCACCTGCCTTTACTCATCTGAAAGCTTGAAAATTAATCACGATCTTTAAAATTGGTGGAGGTAGACATCTCTAGGAGATTCATCTCATTCTAGACCAGCATCTAAAACAGATAAACATAGTCACTCCTGGTCACATCTCTCTCTTGAACACAGAAGGAATTTATTATTCTCATCAGGACTTAGATAACTTGGATAGCCAATATGAATGAGATGAAATAACATCTACCATCTTTTGTAGTTAGGGAAGAAAGGCACCACCCATGGTTGAAACAGTCATCCACTGCGGTGGTAAACCTTGTCACTTGGAAGCAAGGCCACACACCCTCAGGAATCCCGACCAGCGAAGGGCGCGTCCGCAAAACTGGTAGGTCCGTGGCTTCAGACAACACCGTCACCGAGCTTGAGGCAGAACGTGTAAGGAGAGCGAGGAAAAAGGACGGGACTCTCGGTAGGGTGAAACAAGGTAGGACTTCATTCCTCCCCGATCAGTGCCTAACAAGACACAACTGACCAGGGAAACAGCGCTATTTAACAACTTTGGTCTCTCAACTTGGCTATCCAATAGAAGAACAGGGTTACATGGTTTGATATCACAACAGCAAATCAGAACAGAGCGGCAAAATCAGGAGATCTGAACAACCAATCAAAAGCAAATTACCTCACAAATGTAACAACCGAAAAGTAACATTCCTTAAAGGTTATATAACAATGATTGACAGGTAACGAAACAGCAAACTTTTGACCAATAAACTTTAAGCAAACTTTAACTTAACAGAAGAACGACAAAATGGAGAACAGTGGCAGCCATCTTGGGGCCTAAACCAGACTTAACAAAAATCCCGCAGCACCACAATCCACTGAATCACCCTCTGGGAAATAGCATTCTCTATTTAGTGACATTTAAAATAGATTTACTTCTGTTGTGAAACTGCACTTTACTTTTTTCCCCCTTCAATTAAAAATATAGGTTGACATGATTTTTTTGTTTCAGGATTAAAAAAATCTCAACTAAAACCTCGCTTTTCCCCCCATTTTTATGATTGTTCATCAAAAACCCCACCAAACTTGTGGCTTCTGATCAGAATATTTTGGGGTTTCTTTGAGATTTGTGAAAACCTGAAAAATATTCTTTCAGTCATTTCTAGTACAATCATCTGTGATTTAAAAATCCATCTAAAGTAAGATGTATACTATTCTAGCAGTTAAAAAACTGCAGCTGCTTTTATAGGAGCATGGTTAGCACTCTGTCTATGGTGTTTTGGCCGAATTCCAAGGCAAGTAATTGCATTTGCATACCTAAATTCACTGTGGTTGTTTCATCTGGATACTGCAATATTATGTAAGCTCGTTTAGCTAATTTAGCACCCACATGAACAGCATAGGTTCAAAAGTTCAACTTAAACTTTATTAGGTTTGCAGTCTGCTTAATAATATTTAGCACTTAATTAATCTGCACAACGCCCTTGTGAGCTACTTAAGTTTGTAGTACCAGGAGAGTCTGTCAATAAGGAACAAAAAGACAGGAAGAAAAATATCCATCCTATAATGCCATCTCTCATCCTCAAACAGGTGTTCAGGTGCCTATAGTACTTATTTTTAGTTCAACGGTATTTAGTCTTGAAAAGACATTAAATCAAACAAAAGAGCACAAAAGGTAAAGGGATGGTCTACCTCATTTTTGGTGTAGCTATGCATGTATCCAAAAAATCTGAAAAAAATGAACACATTCTCATTTTCTCTTACATATATGGAAGCACTGGATACATTTGTTGAACAGGGGAATCTGTGATGGGGGAAAAAAGCCAATAATAACAATAAGGTAATAGTGCAATAATGTGAGTACCTGATTGATGTATTTATCATACCACTGATGCATGGCTTCACACAGGGTAACCTGCAGAACAACCAAAGACCAAATGTCTTTAATAAAAAACCATTGAGTCCCATTCTCTGATACATGAGAAATCCTTTGTGCTCAAATTCCTATGTCAACACCATATCAGTAAACAGGCTGGTGTAAGAATAGGCATGGCCAAATGCAAAAGGAGGCAGTGCAATTGCAGGTTATCTGAGAAGCTGCCATGTGAAAATGAAGCAGGTGGAAGAGGGCTCATAGGCACTTCAGAGTTTGCTCTACCCTTCTGCATAAGCTCTTCATTGCTTAGAGAATATTCAAAATGCCGAGAAATTGTTGCTCTCTGTGTTTCCTGTCTTCTAGGAATTCTTCTCTGAGTTGTTTCTTGAGATCCTACTGTTTGATCCAGCTCCACTCATCAAGACTGACTCCAAGTCCTGTTTTCCATCTTATTGTAACATCTTTTTTTCTGTGTCACTGGTAGGGACAAACACTTTCTATGCTGCAGGGAGCTCTATAAGAGAAAACCATAGAAGCCTAAATTTAGGCTGCAAAGGGACTTGTGGAACTGTGGATATGCATAATATATAAACAAGGCTGAAACTGCAGAAGAGACAAAGGTTTCCTTTTTTTTGAAGATTATGACTGCAGTTTAACTCAATGGTAGACACTGACTACAGTCTGTATGGACTTAAAATGAGGTTTACATATGGTCCCTATCATAATAAGAACCTCTCACATTTTCAATAACTTTATGTTCACAGAATGCTTAATAAAGGAAATTAATGTGTTTTCATATACAGTGGAATGGTGCACACACAAAAAATTAAAATTATTTGCCATGGAAAACATATATAGGATAAATGTAAGATGTGTGTAAGCAAATCTCTAGTCCCTAGGGAGGCCTCTAGTTACTACACATCTTGTGCTCCACTGGACTCTTGGTTTTCAATAATTCTTACGGGTATGACTGTAACAACATCATTGCATCACTCATGGCACAACACAAGAAATCCAGGACAAAATCCTGCTAGAAGATCCATGCAGGTAGGACTGCAGGCTTGAGGTACTGTCTGACTTCAGGTGGGTCTGCACAGACATGAGGAACAAACCCTTGCTGAAGATGAGCAGTAGACATAAATATCTGCATGGCAAAGGAGTTATGAAATGTCAGGTATGTATCAAATAGGAAAACAGCAAACCTGACATGGTTTTGTGATTACATCGTGGTTTTACTGGTTCACTCTGCCTGCCCCATTACTCTTGCTCCTCTTCACTGCTCTAGGGAAATGAATTTCTTCCTTTTCTAAATTATTCGATATAGGACAATCAAGTCAAGAGCATGAGGACGGTAACAAAATTATTTCCTCAAGCATATATATACATTGTAAGTATGTCTGAGGGAAACTTGTGTGATCCATGGTTTTCTTGAGACCAGACAGTATTAATTAATTTTTATAGATACAGATATAGATATAGATGATATAGATACAGATATAGATATAGATTAGATATAGATACAGATAGACATAGACATAGACATAGGCATAGACATAGATGATATGGATAAATAATATCTTCAAAATACTATGTTTACTTAGAGAATAAACAGCAAGGACAAACAGAATAGTCAAGCCTTTTCCTACCCGAAAATATACATTGTTATGACAATAAATCACTTCAATCTTTCTTTCATGCACTTAGTCCATTTTGTAAACCCAGCTTGACTTAGCATTAATTTCTTCATTGAAGCCTTAAAGAAAGGGAGGGTTATACCTTTTGATCCTCAAGATATTTAGCCCGTCAGCAAGCTTTCCTGGCAGAAGTGAAGAGTTCTCATCTTTATAGTGCTTCAACAACATGCTAGAAATGAAGGGCTTTTTCATGTCAGTGGTACTTGAAACTGAAATGAATTCCAAAACACTGCAATTAAAATACCAGGAAAAGTGTATTGAAAGAGACTTTATAGCCACTCAGTATACCTGAAGGCATGATAAATCTTCCATCTCTGTATAAAAATACATCCTATTATTCACTCAAATCCACAGCAACAAGCTACAGATGTAGTGTAATTTAGGGTAAGCCCAAAAGCAAAACTTTCCTGAATTTTGAGGAAGGTATCACTGAGATCATCCAATGTCAGAAGAGCTTAAGTCTTTCAACACAGTGCTTCTGAAAAGCCCCCATTTTTATGGATGGAATAAAGTTTTTCCAGCCAGGCTGATTATTTCAGACTCCCTGCAAATTCTGCTAGAAGAGAAAGAAGAGAAAAACAGATATATACAAGTCAAGGACTGGTATTTAATTTTCCATCTTAAAAGTCTGTCTTCTCTACCCTTCAAACCTGGTTGGAGACCACACCTCTTTGTAGGTAGCAGATAGAAAAAGTTAAGACAAAATGCCTCCATGGGAAAAATTAATGAAATCAAATTATACTCTACTCAGGGACTTAAAAGTAACAGGGATAAAAGACACAAATAGAGATGACTCATGAGAAGAAGGGAATCAGAATGAAGATTGTATTTTAAAGAGGAAACAGAGGGTGGGGATTCATCAAACTAGAAGTCAACAGGAAGAATCAAAAGAACTACCATGCATCATGGATGTTTGTCACTGTCTCCCTTTCCTCCCATCAAAGGGCTGCCCGTGCCTCATCATTTTTGTGCTGCTGATTTCAGGAGCTCACCTCTTCAACTGGGACAATTACCCAGTCTAACTCTTTTTGACTTTGCCATGTAATTATCTTTATCCTCCCTTTTCTTTTGTCAGAGCCATGTCATGGTACCCTATACTTGGTCCTCCATAATAGAAGCAGGGTGCAGTTTGGTTTCTCTTGGTTGCCCTTGATGCACTATCACTATGTCTGTACCTCTCTAGAGAGAATTGTGTTCCATTGGTTGCTGCTGCTTCATCACCTAAAAATAGCTACTCTGTGGTCTACCACTGATGCATTTCACAGCTAGGAAATGGATATACTTTTCCTGAGAAGACTATAATGGAGAAAAAAAAAAGTCATTGATTTTGCTAGACATGGCAAGTGACTGCCAAAAATAACATTACATTTCCTCTCATAACCACTGGTGGCCCATGAGCCACAAAATTTATTCAAAGCTTCAACCTTTGATATAATAACTGGATGGAAAAAAGTTGCCAGAACTGTCGCAGGAATGCAATTCAGAAATTTACCATATACCAGGAAACATGAATACCTTTTTGGTTTTGTCATGAAATTTGCACTTTGTACATTGCATTCCACCTATGAGCCCTTCTCTCAGGCTTCACCTCATACTTCATTTTTTTTTTTTTTAATTTATTCCAAATGGTTTTTTCTTTTCACTGGTTGATGTGGTTTATTTGTCCTACATCCATGTGGAGACAGGGGATCTCCAGCAGATTAAACAGACCCCACCGCCCAGCAGACCTGGCCAGTGGAACCAGGCAGTGACTCCACCTTTGTTTTGTCACCTCAAATGTCCTTATGATCATCCCTGATCCTCCAGATAAAGCCCCTTATAAAGTTTCCTCTCTCACCTCAGGTCTTTCTTTCTGTGGGAACCAGAACTCAGGGGAAGGAGTGACGAGCAATTCCCACCTTCACATGTAGCTAGGACATCACCAACCCACACACACAAGAGAAGACTGCAGAGTTATCTCCCATAATAAATGCACAGCTTCACAGTGCCACTACTATTCCCAGCTTAGAAAATCCTGCACTCTTCCACGATCGTTCCCTCTCTAAACACACACATTGTCTCAGTGACCTTTCTGACTTTTTCAGGCTGCAAATTCTCTCATTATTGCCTATTTAGTTTTCTCAGACTGCTGTTCACAACCTGATCTCTGCTCTCAGGTGAATGCCCAGATGGAAAAAATAAGCTTCCTCTTCAGGTTCATCCTGGTTTTAATCTGTTGCTGTCGCAATAAATCCCCTTTGGAGGTTTTCTTACTTCCTATTGTTTTCCCTCTTCTCCTATAAACCTCACAAATATTAATCTCTTTTGGTCCTGATTTTCCCCTGCCTCCCATCTTTTATTTGTCTTAAATGCCTGCCAGGACTTTTCACACTTCATCATGTCTCCAGCAATACCGGCTCTGGGCCAATGCCAGAGACTGCAACTTGACAAAATATGTTGCAAGGTGGCTTTTCTTCCACACCGTCTGCAGCTGTCATCTTCTCTCAGGGTCTGATACTACAAATTAGGCAGAGCTGGCAGCAGACCATAAGTTTTTTACCTCCCAAAATTAGATTGGGAACAGAATTGCCAGGGAATTTTCCTTTTAGCTCCTTGCATGTGGGATAAGAAGCCTGGGAATCAAGGCGCTGCTTTATCCTGACATTCTCCTCTCCTTTTGTTTATTGTCTAGTCAATTTACAGGCATCACCTCATGCCATGCTGGCCTGGACTGTGAAATCTGTTAAAGAGTGGATAAAACTCAGAGGAACAATATTAGAAGACCAGCAGCTTCATGCTGCAACAAGCACAAGAGTAAATAACCTGGGGACTCCTGGAAGTTTTGGTTCGAGGACCGGTTCACTATGAGCAGGGAGATAGAATAGGTGTTTGTATATCCTAGCAATTTCTCTGTCAAATACATGCTGCAGGCTCTAGGTTTTGTAGATCACCTTTTTTTGGACCAACAGCTAAAAGTCATGTGCTCTGTATAATTTGAGTTGGGAAGTATCACAGCTTCTCCATGACCTTCCTTAGTCTACAAGTTCATAAGTGCATTTTGTCTAGCTGGATTAGTGAAAATTAAAAAAATCTTTGTCTGTTACTGGGGTTTTTGGGGGGTTTGGGGAGGTCTGGTTGGTTGGGGTTTGGAGGTTTGTTTTGGTCTGGGTTTTTTTTAAGGATACAAAACAGGAAATATGTGAGGCAAGACAAAACACCACTCAGCTAAATCCAGTTATCTTTCAGAGCTCTCTCTGGTCCAGACCTGAACAGGAAAGAGTTTCCTGCATAAAAAGCTGTCACAGAACTTCCCACCAACATGCAGAAGGTGAGCTGCACTGTCTGCTGAAGACTTGGCAACTGGTGGTTCTCAGGTTGTTGCTTACAGCCCTGTAGTTTTTGCTTTGATCCTTAGAAAAACATAGAGAATAGTGATAGTAAGAAAATGTGTATAATTTAATCTGGTGATATAGTGGAGAGCTGGTTGCTCAGTGCAAGGAGATCATGGAACAATGAAAAAAAAAGATACTTGCTCTGTGATGGTATCAAACATCTTCTAAAACAACAATAAAAAAAAGTTTCAGCATTTGAGGTTCCCATGGGATCAGTGGTCTGGCAGGGTTGATTTACCAGTATTTGAAAAAAGGATGAGCAGTTACTGAGAGAAGATTCAAGTGAGTAGTAAATGTAAAAAGAAGGCCTCTGGAGGCTCTGGAAACCCCCTTTGAGCTCACCCCATCAGTCACAGTTTATCTTAAATGAAATCTCCCATTTGATCCATGTCTTCTCTTTTTTATTGTTATTGTAGTGGTATTGCATTATGATTTTTCTGTTATTTTTAAATTCCAGTTTCCTTAAGTTCATAAATTCTTATGAAAAACCCTATAGGAAATTATAAGTGGTGTAAATAAATTAATCGTGCTTGACTTCAGTGGGGTTTGGTTGATTTCTGGACAGATTATCTATATTTATACCCAGTGGAGATAGAAAGTCGTCTTTCCTTGGGCTGGTTCAGCAGCCTGATACAAAGGGAATCAGCAACCCTGGACTTCCTCAGTAGCTTTGACTCTGATCTGTTGTGTGACCTTCTGCAAGTTACTTAACTTCCCTCAACTGTTAATTCCTTTCCCATACTTAAGAGTTTTATGAAAGACTTCCTGTTGGAAAGACTTTATTTTGCTGTGTAATCTTCTACTGCCTACAATAACGGCAGTCTCAGTCTCCCTACACACTACTGTAATACAAATAAGCAGTAATAATGCCTGGTTGCATGCAATGTTGACAAACTGAGAAGCAAATTTCTTCCAGGATGCTTTTCCAGCTAATGTATGCCTATATTTATTTGAAGAAAGCAAAGCACATCCTTGTGGGACCATTACCCACCTACAGCCAGCAGACATACCAGTCCCAGTGGAATCTCAGTTATGAAAACTACAAAAATAATACAAAAGGAGAATGCATTTAAGTTTCTAGTCTGAAAGATTTAAACATTTTTGCTGGCATAAAAATCTCTTTTTAAAGCAGACTCATGCTATTTGATACTTTGAAAAAGAAAATCTAAGATGAAAACATAAATATTTGAAAATCTGCTAGTCTTCTGTGTGTGTTCCTGAACACTTCTCCTCTTAGCATTTATCAACTCCATGGTTAGATCAAACAGTTAACAGAAACTGAAGTGAATACATCAGTGTGAAATGGACTATTTGCTTTTTTCCATTTGGATTACTTTGTTTCAATTTTTATTATATACAAAGAACTCCAGTCAGATTAATCCACATACCTATTATGTCCAAACCAGAAGCATGTTACTCTTTTTTCTCAGAACCTCCCACAAATGCATAAGGCACACATAATACCCCTTTTCACAAGATCAATGTAATCATATATTTTTTATCTTAGTAAATTACATTTATTAGTAAATTTAGTAAATTTACATCTTAGTACATTACAGCATTTCTACACTGGCAGGGCTGCACTGCATATCTGTATTCAGAAGAGTTAAAGAACAGACAAAACTATTGCATCACATGTTCCTTTTAGTATAAGGTATCACAGAAACATGCTACACATTGTTACTAATTTCCAGCTGTGTTTTTTACTCGGTTAAATTGATCCCTGTGTCTTTTGCTAGAAGATGTTCTGTCTAGTCTTTGGATCAAACATTGCTACTCTCTGTACCACCTCTGATTTTTCATTTTTCTTCTGAAAATGGTAAAAATTAGACACATGCTGCTTCCACCAGTGATTTATAAAGGAGCAAAGAGATCCTTCCATAAACCATTTCGATTCTTTGGCTTTTGGCCTAAGAACTATGAATTGCACTTTTTGACCCTAGTTTCACACCTGAATCTGTATTTAGTTGTTAGCTCACTGTGATGCTCCAAGCTCTTCAGGATCATTTTTAACAAGAATGTGAAAAAAGAATGCAAAGAAAATGTCAAAAATTGAGAGAACTGAAAGGACACAGAAGTGTAAGGCTGGTCTTTCTTGTGGGTCTGAACCCACACTGATGCTTACCCCAACAAAAGACAAGTACTTTTTAAAGTTTACACTCTTTTCTATTGGGAAGAGTGTTAACAGATGTTTTCAAAAGTTGATTCATTCTATTATGGGACAAGTTTGCGAAAGAAATAAGTGAACTGGCCCCTGAAGACAAATGTCTTTCCTTGTTTTGATAGAGAGCTACTACATTTTCAGATAGTTAAACTTTGGTGATATTATTCTGTGTCAAGCTTGTGCCTTCACCTACCTCTTCTCTTAAAATTCCATGGACATATCTTTCATTTTTTGGCCCTGAATATGCATTTTGTACTTGGATGTATTAAAGACTAGTTTATTTTAACAATCTCAGTTTACCAAGTATATGTCTGTAAGGATATCTTGTTAACTGAGAAAATCTTCCTATATTCTTTGCTATTTGCCAAAATTAAAAGTACTGATATCATATTTATTTTTAGTTCATGGAATCATAAAATCATGGAAATGCTTAGCTTGTAAGAGGCTTTAAAGGTCATCTAGTTCCAATCCCCCTGCCATGATCAAGGACACCTCCCACCTTCCACATTGCTCCATCCACCCTGGCCTTGAACACTTCCAGGGGTGGGGCATCCACTTCTCTGGGCAACCTGTGCCAGTATCTCACCACCCTCAAAGCAATGAATTTTTCCTAATATCTAATCAAAACTTACTCTTTTCCAGTTTGAAGCCATTCCCTCTTGTCCTGTTCCTACATGAACTTGTAAAGAGTGTCTCTCATCAGAAATTAAATTGTTAAAAAAAAAAAAATTGAACCTAATCCATAGGACTGCAGAACAAAGTGAGAAATATTTCCACTTGATTAATTATTTAGATCTAAATTTGGACTACACTAGTTACCCAATTTATAGTTTATTTCATGCTTTGGGGTTTTTTTCCTACATTATTGTAATCTTACTCTTCATTGAAACCAGGGGTAAGGCTTGGCAGATCATTCTTATTATAAGTCATTGTATTTGTATAATTAAAGGCAATTCAGATTCGACTTTTCAAGGGCCCTATGAGGGGTTTAATGCTGAATTTCCTTAATGTCTCTTGAAAATGCTGGACCATATTAAATTAGCATTTTAATCCTAGTCTCCCTGAAATGTGTTTGCAAGTCACAGGTGAGGGCAAGACAGGTTTTTACACATAACATTTCCTCCTCCTCCTCACACATACCATGTGACTATGTGTCAACAAACTTACAATTTGTCTGTGCAGAACCTTTCACACAGAGGTTAGGATATTTGTTAGAAGTGCAGCACACATTTGTCTTCAGCACCGTAATGGAAATGGAGCAAGAGACAGATGAAGCTATCATTCCTTCACTCTGCTTCTCACCAAATACTAAACCAACGATAAACTCTTGTACCAGATGTTCATACCATGGTGTAAAGAGGCCAGAGAAGAGAATAAAAGTTTCTCAGTGTCTTATAAGTGCTAACTTCTCTGCAGTAGTAGTACTCATATGTTAATATTTTGGACTGGTTAAAATCTGTCTGAAATATTTCAGAAGGGTGAGGTTTTTTCTACTTAGTGTGGAGGGGTTTCAATCCTTTCTCTTTTTCTTTAAATAATCAGGAAAAAAAGCAACCTTATTTTGATTAATTGAATAGTTTCCATAGCAGCTGTGAGCCAGGTGGCTGGAACCAGTTACTTAGGATGCTAAAGTAAGGATAATTAGTTTATTTTTAATCTTTTAATTTTGTGGGAGTGGAGTTTAGCATGTTAATGGGAGAGGTTTCGTCAAGAAGTGTCTTGACTAATCTGTTATTATCATTTAGTTTTATTGATGAAGCTCAGGCTTTATATGAAAAGAAAATGAGTGGAAAATTCTGAGGCAGGGCAAGCTACAATTTTCCTTCTGGCTTAAAAGTCCCTAAAGGGCTTTTTTATGTTTTATTCTTATCAGGTTTTTTTTATAACTGAAAACCTGAGGGATTTGGTTCAAAGAACAACGTGTGTTCATGCAGAAGGACCTGCTTTAACATAGCAAAAAAAAGGCATTAATTGCAGAACAAGGAGGCATGGAAAACATATTAACTGTGTCATTCTTTTACCAGCTCCTATTGTTGAGGGAGGGCTGATTTTGATTATTTTACAATGTGTACATTTGCTGAGCAAAAAAATATTTTATTACTTAATAGTCATGTTTCTTAACTTGACTCCCCAACCCCTTCTTTTTTTTTATTCCTCCCACTAACTTCTGGTTTTAGTTTTAAACCTACTTGTTCAATTACCTAATTTTCCAGGTTAAAGAAATACATTTTTTGGCTTAAAACATGAAAATGGATCAATGCATCATTTCAGCATTTTCCATGTTCTATGAAGGCTTTCTTTTCTGTGGATTAAGGCCAATTAGCAGATGGAGATTTGTGAGCTGGAGAAAGTCCAAGGGGGAGGAGGTGTTTTCTTTCAACTAGAGGCTCACTGACTTTACATCTACTATCAGCTAAGTATTTTATTAGAAGAAAAATCCCTTCTTGGGGATACTCTTACTACCATTTTGCCCCCGCATGCTCTAAAGCTACCTGAACAACTGAAGAATACGAGTTTTCCTGAGCTGTGCTCTGCTGGACGAGCATGAGCCCAAATTCAGATCACCTAACCTATTTGCTCACTTAGGCATAGTTGCTTCTTCCCTGTAATAGAGAATTTGTAGGTTTGTAGTTAAGTTTAAGAAAGGCTTAGAACAGCTCCTGAGCATCTTGACTTCACTTATCTGAATTAGAAAACTAAGTCAGGTAACCAGGAAAAGCTCAGACTGTGTCTATGATCTGCTGCCCTAGTACATCAGTTATGCAGGCTGTGGGTGCATTTGCTTTAGCTTTCTGATTCTAATCTGACACACATTTCTGGGTTTAATCTCGTAGTGGCCGTCATTTACTGAGTTTTGTTTCAAGACACAGAGCAGTCCCAAGGCACCTTTTGGGTCAGAGTTAACAAGAAGCTCCAGAAGCACACCTACTGTATTATCATTTCCAAAAGGTGGTCAGTTCAAGGGAAAAGGAACAACCCAAACAACCACAATGTTTACACCAGGTCTTCGGCACCAACCACCTCAGCCTTCACTCTACAGGTGTCTCTGTTGGGTCTCACTACCTACTACTGAAGTCAGAGGATAACAGAGAAAGAAAAAAAAAAAACAAAAACAAAAACATACAAACAAGATGTTTCTATACAGAAAAAATTCCAAGGTTTACTTCATCTTCACTTTTGATTCTCTGCACTAACTACAGTGAAAAGTCCCTGGCCCATGGCAGGACTATCCCCCTCAGCTATGCCAAGATTTTTTCTGGGAAATTGCTTGTTCTTACACACCTAAGAGGTACCATGGAGTATGACAAGAACTACACAATATGGGTGACACCATGTCAGTGCTTGACTGTGATGCCAGAGGTGACAAAGCATTGCCTTAGCACAGCAGAGAAGGATTCTTTGCCTGTTTCAGACACTGTTGCATCTTCACCCAGCTGAGTGCTTTGAAGAATTAGCTGCCATCGACTGGATGCCATGTCTCAGAGCAGTAAAGGTGTTAGAAAACAATAAAGCAAAAAAGGGGATTCTGATTCTGGCCTAGTCTGGATATGAAAACACAATATCTAGGTTGGGTATAAATAAAATTTATATATAATTTTAATTGTCTTTTTAAAAGAGATTTTCATTAAACCTAAGTTACAGAGGTCAGAAAAGGTTGGACAAGTATTAGATATTGCTACATGACTCTACTTTCACTGTCACTATACTGTTAAAATGTAGGATTTTTGTAACAAGATATCTAATTCACAAAGAATTATGTAGATATGGCCAGGATTTTTATGTGCATAATAAGTAAATATTCAACAAAGTTTTCATTGCATTTCTTATCACTTATTTTAAGTCTTCTCATTTCAATGTATATAGACACTTGTATATTTATTTTAAAAGGTATGAAGGAGCAATAAGCAGGAGCACCTCTGTCTGAGCTCCCAGACTGTCTCCTTCCTCCTTTGTTATTCTCTCTCTGGGCCCTCTTCCCACACCCACCATCTCTCAGTTGCTTGCACGTGCTGCTCAGTGAACAGCCTCATTTGCAGAGCAGTTAATTGTAACCCACATCCTTCCCTCACTGAGTAGGTCTGGTCCAGTCACTGTAATAAGCAGGTTGATAGCCTTTCCTTTAAAAAAAAATTGAAGACATTGCCATAGACTACAAAAAAGAGTGACTAATGAAATTTCAAATGTTTTCTTCCTTTCTTTTTTCTTTGGTGGATGTTAAAAGGCTCTGTTCTCTTATATAATGTAAGCAGCTTGGTTCTGTCTTACTGTATTATAGTGATAGAATTTTAATTTTATTCAAATAATGATCTGAAAATAGCAAATACTATAGATTCCCGAGTGAGGGAGTAGTCAAGATGGGGAAGGCTCACTTGGTGAAAGAAAAGGAAAAGCAAAAACAAAAGGAAGAGAAAGCTTTGGTGGCTAATAGGACATCAAGGATATTTTTTTACCCTGAGAAACCCATCTGTGCTTCCAAACATAAATATGTGAAGGTGAGAGGTCTCCTTATTATGCAGGTAGGACAGAACAAAGCTGAATCCTATCCAGCTGAGCTGGTTCTCTTTCTTTGAACCCTCAGGAAACATAAAGATCACACTGTTCCACTGTGTAGCTGTTGCATTTCTTGGTTTGTTCTGGCAGTTTGCTTTCTCTTCCCTTGGAGTATTTTTGGACTGCAACTTCAGAGAATATTTAACTCTGCTTCATCCACACTGTAAAATGTGAAGGGTGTTAATGGAATGCTTTTGCTTAACTGTAGTAAAATCCATGAAAACTAATTTAAGTTGTCTGTTGCAACCTTTTTTTAAACCTGCCCATTATTTACAAAGTATCCAATGAAGGGTGAAATTCTTTAAATACTTCCACTTTCAAAGAATAAAATAGTCATGAAATGTATGTAAAGGGAGGCATAAAAGGTGACTCTTTTAATTCAAAACTACAGATTTAGGTCTGGGCTGGAGAGTTGTCACATTTTGTGATTCTCAAAGAAGACAATACTGCTAAACATGACTCATTAAAAAAATATTTCTGATACTATCCAAGTTTAGATTTCAAATAAAAATTGAATGTGACATCTCCATCCTGTCACGAAACAGTCTTAGTCCTCACTATAGTCATGAGGGTGGGGAGAAGGGTTATGGAATTTAAAAGTTGTAGTTCACTCCTTTTCTTGCCTTCTCAGACTCCATTCTCATGGAATTTTATTCCTCTCGTGCCTTGCTTGATTATTGAGATAAAAGATATTGCTGTAGAAGGCTGGAGGGTTACAGAAATCAACGAAGCCAGAGTAATTTGCCACAGTTGAGGCTCTGGCTCCTGACTTCCCCTTTTATCCATCTTGTGATGTGCTCCTCTCTCTCCCCATTCCTGCAATCTGCAGTCTTTTCCAAGGTAATTCTAGGAATCCCTCTAAGAAATTATATTCTACCATAATTGCAGTTTATCCATTTCTATGTTTTTTTATTAAGAAATAAATGAATTAATATGTGCATGTATAAGTCTATATACCTAACAGAGGATGGCACCACAACAGCTGTTGGAATTGACAAATGACTGTATTTGCCAATGGAGCTCTATCTGCTTTAAAAGACTTAGAAAAAAAGACCACTTTAATTAAAAAATTGTATGAATCTATAGAGGTGTAAGTGCATGTGTCAGTAGAATTTTATTTTCTCACTGATTGGCTGGGGTTTTTTTCTAAATATTTCCTTTTTCTACTTTGAGAATAGAAATTCTAGCTAGCCACTGCATCTTGAGATTGAAGACGAACTTTAAATTTTCATAATGTCCTATATATTTCATGGTTTACTGTTTACTGTTAAACCTTTGGAACACAATCTAAATGAATAATAGAAAAGACAATGGTAAAAATAATAACAACCATATCAAGAAAATGCTGTAGGTTTAATGTTGTTATTGTTTAAATAGCAGCTTCCTGTCCTAATAATATAAAGTGAGTAGTGACAGCTGTCTGTTGTTTGAAGACATCAGTAGACACTCTCATCTACTTTGAATTGGATTCAGAGCCCATGTGAACAAAGCTATACTTCTCCTATAGCATAATGACAGTGAAAGTATGTCTGGAAGATGCCAACTATTTCCTAGGTATAAATTAGTAATTCTCCTCAGTGAAGATATATTAATGAGGCAGCAATACTTGAACAGTAGGTATCACCTTTTTTTTTTTTTAACATCTAATTTCTTGTAGACACTGACAGTTTTCAAGCTGAGGTATATATTTCAGAGAGCAAGGTCTTGATGATATGAGCATATTGTACTATATAAATAATAGCTTCTGTGAGCAGGGCTTGGCACATTCTTTCCAGTGCCAGATTCTTTTGCTCAAACTGTTCATGTGGTGAGGGAAAAAAGGACTTGCATTTTTCAAACAGGCTTTGTTCTTGTCAGACTGACAACATTTAAACAAACATAATCATCTGTTTTGTCATCATTCTTGAGTGCAAATAACTTTTGAGAAAAGGTTTGCCTCATTTTAAAAAAGAAAAAATGAAAGATGTATGGGCCTGAAACCCCAGGGCCCTGCTTAGATGTTCTTACAACTTGAAAAAACACATTTTATTAAAGACAGGGAATTGGCTTCATGGTACCATTCTTCTTTTATTGATGCCCTCATTACTGTGGGATAATGCATGATTAAGGCATGAGGCCAGGATCCCATGTCTTTTTTCCTGCCCATCTGTGGTGGTAAATTCAATTTCCTGTGTTAACCTGTATGTTTTCAGAAGTCCTTTCCTTCTCTTTGTAAAGCTTTTTCTTTTGTATATATTCACAATCAGGAAAATGACTTAGTAAATGTGAAAGTGCTGTGAATCATTACTGAAAGAAAACCACTGCATGAATGGCTACTTTCATAATTTGGAATACATGTTTTGAAGTGTTTTGTAAAATTTTATTTTCATCCTGAAACAGTGACACCTTGTCTTCAAATTTTGAAGAAATTGCTTGCTCTACTTGGCCATTCGCAGGCCACACCTAAAATTCTGTGTTCAGTTTTGGACCCTGCTATAGAAGAGAAATATGGACAGGCTGGAGAGGGTCCAGAGAAGGGCCACGATGGCCCTGATTTTCTGAATACTTAACAAAGCTAAAAAGGTTTAATTTTGCCCTTAAAATTGCTCTTGCCAAACTGAAAAGTCACTTATCTCTGTGCGTGTACTGAAAAAGAATATCTCTGAAACTATCAAAAACTCAACTGGCTGTAGGGCTGAGACTGGAAATAGAGACTGGGAAGCCTGCTACATGAGAAAAAGCTGAGAGCATGTGAGTCCTCTTGAGAAAAGAAGGCTTAGGGAAGGCCTTGTCACCATATTCTAGTATTGAAAAGGTGGCTACAAAGAGGATGAAGACTCCTTTTTTAACAAGAAGTCACATGGGAAAGACATGGGTGATGTGTACACGTAACTCCTGAGGAGTTTCTTCTATCTTCTCAGAAGGGCACTCCTGACAACTAGCACAGAATATCTGTGAACTTTTAACATTTGTTTCAGATATGGATAAAATGTGATTTTCATAATGACTAAAGAAAGAGATCTCTGTATGTAAACCTTTCTACAACATTCAGAGAAGGAAGATCTGGTGATTGTTACAAGAGAAGCTTTGCACACACATGTACAGTAACGAGGGCAAGCAGATTGCAAAAGCAGAAGCATGTGGTATAAAGCCAAAGCTTTTATGACCAACTGTAAAGATGTGGTGAAATGCGCTCCATCTGGAAAGGATTATGACCCAGAAACTACTAAAAGCTGGACAGCCATGAGGACCTGACCATGTCTGACCTCTAAGTTTTTTGCAGAAATATTCAACTGATCCACAGTAAGGAAAAAGTTGAACGCTTGAACTATAGGCTTGTTTTGAGTCTGTATCTCTACAGAAGTTTGGCAAGGGAACAACAGAAGGATTGTGCAGTAAATAAAAATTTCACTACAGCAGTGGCTAGTCTCATAATCTAAAATATATATTTTGAAGTGTTTTTTAAAATCTTATTTCCATCATTAGCATTATTATTGAGACCTTTGTTGGATGAAAGATTTTCCCCTGAAATAACTTGATCGAAGGAAAAATATCTCTCTTCCAGTATCACTTCTTCACAGTATATCACTGAGATATTTATAGATGTTTCCTCCACAGGCATCACAGAGAAGACCTTTGTAATGATTTTCTTTAAAAGATATTTTTCAACAATAGGCATTCTGGGGAGAGAATCTGACCTCTTGCCTAGCACGAGAGCTCCTCCTGATATGTCTAATGGGTTTATTGTCTTCAAGGCTGGTCAAAATTCTGTTCAGAGAAATGTATCTGTGGCTGGGTACAATAAAAATTTCTAACACTAAACCCCAAGAAACAGAACCAAGATATAATATCTTGGATGTTGTGTGCAGTATGTCCATTCAATTTCCTGAAGGTTTTCAGTTTCAGGGCAATTTCCTTATAGCTTTAAGCTTTAGCACTCTCAGGTATGGTTTTCTTATGAAAAAAAAAGAAAAAAAAAGAAAAAAAAAAAGAAGGAAGGAATAAAAAGCCTAGAAAGCAAAGAAAAATGGTACTTTTTCACAAGGGAATACTAGGTTACAACCCAACAGTCTATCATGAAACAATACTGTTTGATTGCATCACAGTCTGTTTCAGTATGATTTATGTGTTCCCAAACTACTCACTACCATGCTGTAGGAAATATATTAATTCTAGAAAAAACACTTTATTAACCTGCAAATAAAGTACAAAACAACTAGTATGTGTTTGATCAAGGATCTTTTTTTGAAACACTGAAATACATCCAGGAGAAAGCCTGGGATTTAAAATTTAGGTTCCATTTCTCAGGAACAAAACACTAAAATAACTCAAAATACTAGTACACAACAGCTCAGCTTTTACAGTTTATTTATTATGGTCTTGATCCTGTTCTTCAAATAAATGGAAAAGATCATTTATTTGGTGGAACAAATTCTTCAAAAGCAGGCAGAAATCTTACAGTGTCACTTAGCTCCCTGATTCATCTCACATCTGAACTTGAAGTGTAGCATATTTTGCTCTTACAAAGCTTAATTGTTCTACAACCTCCACAATCTCCTGTAGTCTTTCCTCATACCTAGAAATGGCTCCTACACCCCATGGAATGTTCTATCTTGTACATGGAATGTTGCATATGAATAGGTCTTGCCAGTGTTGTTGTGGCCTTGTAAGTCAAGTCTAATGGTGAGATCCATTTTGGGGGTATTGTGTATGCGAGGTGAGCAGATTACAAATTGCTATTGATTACCACAATAAATTATGAATGTACAGCTCCCAAGTCATTTTGCAGTAATAAAACAGGCACCTCCCCTCCCCCTAGCTCTCCACTCCCAAATGTGTTTAAATTTAAAACCCTTTTTGTTCTAATCACTTCTCCAATTATACCTAAAAAGAAAAAAAAATTGGCCCATGAAATGTTGTGTATTTTACTTCAGTTTAGATCAAGTTGTTGGGTAATGAGGAAAAAAGGTCAGAATGCAAAGGAATCTGTCTTCCTCCAAAAGCTAAAGTAAAGCTGGAGTCTTTCCACAATGTAGTATTTCACTGGTCCTATGTACCACACTTTCTGGTACACGGGATTTTGCAGCCAAATAAGGTAGTTCAATTACTTTAGAGAGAATGCATTATTTATTGACCAAAAGGTCAAAGGGGACCATGTGGTGCAGGGAATTTTCAGAAGGAATGGTGATCATTTGTCAAGAGAGAAGAAATGTACATTGATATGTGAAGTTATTATCCTTCTCCTGATCACAATTTGACCTTTGTCTTGCTAGAACTATTTATCACCATAAGGGAGAGGAAAGCAGGACACAACCCACAAACAGGGAGAAGACTTAGAGGGATGATTAGAAGAGCTAAAATGAATGGATAAGCAAGAAAAATGGGCCATTTGTACATACAAATATTACATGTATTTTAAAGGATACAAGACAGTTTTATAACAGACTGGGTGACACGTAGTCCTTTCAAAATCTGAAGTTTATACTAAAAAAAAACACATTTCTTTTTCTTTTTTTTTTTTTTTAATTTTGCATCAAGAATTTAAGAATATTGCAATTCATAGACATCTTCATAAAATTAACTTTTCTACTAAACCCAATTTATTCTGTTCTTAATTTTTTTCCTTTCTACCTCTTTCAGGATGTGCTATTCATAGGCATATTATAAGAATGGAAGAGGGAAAGGGGAAAGAAAGGTCAGGTGTGTGAGCGGTTGAATAATCCACAGATGGAAAAAAACAATTTTGTTTGGTGACCTATTGGAATACAGGGATTGTACATGTGGCAAGGGTAAGAACAAAATACATCTTCAGTTATGATTAAACTTGCACCACACTATTTAAATGACAGGTTGCATGTCAAAACAAAAACACAGGGCAACTGTGCAGAAAAGCAGGTAGAATTTGTCACTTTGAAAATTGTATTTCTTTGTTTCCTAGCATTTTCAAAACAATTAGGAAATGCCAAAAGTATTAATTATAGAGAAAAATTATTTAAGGGTAATTTCTAAATCCTCCCTTTAGGCTATGCAATTTTATAGCAATAGGAGTCATGGGAGGCAGAGATCAGAGATACATCTACCAGTGTATGCATAGATAGTTATTTCATACAAGTTTTACATTCTTCTAGTGGGCTTGCCCTGGCTCCAGCTAAGCCTCACACAGCTTCTCACTTGCCTGCATCCCTCAGCCAGGAGGTCTTGCCTTAATGCCCTCACACACGTATTTACAGGTATCTGCTATTCAGCAGCATTAGATGGAGTTTATCCAGCTCTGTGTCTAATTTTGCAGTTCTTTGTGTCCTGCTCAGGTGCTTTAGCAAAGTGCTGGAAAATAGAAATTAGTAAAATACAACATCATGGAATATTCAAATACATCATTACAGCAATTGAGATAGCTGAGTTGTTTTCTTTATTAGTAGGCTCTATTGCCAGAGTCAAAAGTCCTTAGAAAACCAGTCTTTTCACCAAGCACTTTATTTCTAATCCTAAAATTCTGACCCATCCAAGTCAGTAGACAGTGTATCTTTTGTCTAATGTATTCAAATAACAATTTAGAACCTTATCAAACAAAAAAAAGTTATCTATGTTAAAAGAATTGTCTTCACACTCAGACTGAAGAACAGTTTTCTGTTTAATACATTGCCAAGCATATTGGTGGCTAAACACTGATAACTGTACAGAATCCTTTATTTCACTGGAGTTGCTGATGATAAAACTTCTTTCTGGCAAATTATAGTAAAAATAATTTTCAACATTGATTTAAATTTCATTACAAAGCCCTCTGAGGAAAAAAAGGAGAGAAATTCCTTAAACATTTTATAGTGAAAGGAAGGCATCAAATTTAGTGTGCAAAACCTCCTAGTACCAGCCATTGCTGAGGATGCCATTCTAAGAAAACCTCTGTAGTAACCCACTACTTAGTGAAATCTTTGGATGGAAACATTCCACAATGCATGCCTGAAAGGAGCTAAAGAGGTAAGCCAAAACAGATATTCAACCTCACATCTATGATAATTTTGCCTATGTTGAGTCAAATGAGTAAAGTTTTTGTTTTCAAAATTATAGTTCACAAAAGCTTGGGTATGGCAGTCTGTAGAGGAGATGCATCTTTTCTGTCAAAAATATGATTTTCTCTTATGATAACTGAAGTTTCAGTTCATACTTTATTATTAAATACTTAGGCCTAGGTAAACTTAAAAAGTCATCAGTGCTGAGTCTGCACTGTATGAGAGTAAGAAACCTTTTTTTTTTCCCATTCTTTCAGCATTTGGTCTCCAGAGCTCAAGAAAATTTTGTCAACAAAAACGAAATTTTACTGCTTGGATCAGGATACACAAAATTCAGAGAAGATTGTGAATGAAGAGACTGAAATTAGGTGGAGGCTGGTCAAGGGTCATGCCTGGAATCCACCAGAAGCTAAGACCAGATGAGTAATTGGCAGAAGCATTACTAGTCTTGGGAGTTGTTTGTGAGTGAAATGAGAAGTCTAAACAATCCTATTAGAAAGTATCACACTGATACTTCAATTCACTGACTAATTCCCAAATAAACAGATCTTTTCCTATGGCTAAGAAGTAACCCTAAAGTCTCGTCATTTTTATGCTATATGAGTGGTGATTTTTTTGCTTTTTGGACATTCTCTGACAAAATGTCTCACCGATTAAATTGGCCTCTAAAGACTTAAACAAGAAGCACTTGAAAGAGTCCAAAAGCTTCTGTAAAAAGGATTTTGTGAGATAGATTCCATAATTTTGGAATAATCTCCTAGGAAGATGTAATATTTCAGTTAAAGAACAACAATCCATTTAAGAAGACACTTTAAATTTGAGTTTGTGTAAAATGTTTAAGACCAGAAATTGTAAAAAAAAATGTTTCTGACATCACAAAAAAGAGAGAAGCAGTATAATAGGTATCATAAAACTCTGAAAATTGTCATATGGCATCTGTATTACGATGCACAGATACCTCCTCCATCACTGCTTTGCAGTCATCCTGCAATTTCAAAGTTGTTTCATGTCCCTGCCAAACACTTCCAAGGTTTGCAAGTATTCAGGAAAGACTAGAAGAACTTGGCTATATCTGGACTAAAAAGGTAACTTCAAAAAAGTTGCTATCAGTACACCCTATCTCAAACTTCCATGGTGAATGAGGTAGAGAGAACAGAACTCAGCCAGTATAGCTCTGTATTATTTCTTAATACAGAAGTCAGAATTACCTGAATTAAGATGAAGTCTAAAGCCATCATTTTCCCCATTTTCAAATGAACTATCAATCACAGAAGATTCCTGCCTCAATCAATGTAAGAACTGAAACATTGTTGATGGTATCTTTATATTATGAGGGTTACAAAGGAAATATTTGTAGGTTTTAATATGACATTTTAAAAGAGATTCAGACATAACAGTGGTAAAAAGGAGAAAATTTCATCCTGAATAATTTATTAATTTATTAATGAAATAATATGAATTGATCTTTTCTGTCCTTTAATAAATTTATTTTAAAAATTCTGTATTAATTGATCCAGAATGGATGAAGGCTTAGAAAAAGTTAAAATTACATGTTTTGGCATTTCCAAATAGAAAATGAAGAAAATTAAGAAAAAATCAATTGTTTTAATTAGTGACTTCACTTAGTTTCTTTTTTTTTTTTTTTTTTTTGGTTAAATTCAGTGAATTTTTTTTTTTTTAAATACTGCCCAAAAACATTAGAGCTTTATGGCTGCCTGACTATATATATCCTAGAAACCATCTTGAATGCTTGTATTCCTCTCACCCTTCTCTGAAAGAACACATATCCAAATATAATATTTTTAAAAGGCAACAGGTTGATGGGAAAATTCAGTTTAATTTTGATTTTTTAAGACAAACTATTTCAAAATATTCTAAATTGACAAGCTGATAGAAAGTAATTTAAGGGTTGTGTTGTGAGGCTTTTTCCATAAGCCATTTCTGTAATAAGTTATAATAATGAAAAAAAAATTCCAACCAGCATATATCTTCTTAGTAAGATAGTAAATCTAGTTTGCATTGGATGACTGCTTTCCAATGTGAAAATTCAAAAACAGTTGGGCCAAGCAAGAAAGGGGATGGCACAGATTCTCCAAAGAAAAATATCCACCATATTCATGAGGTTGTCTTGGAGGACTGAACTCAAGGTTCCAATATTTTGGTGGAAATTTGTGTCTTTTCTCCATGGATGAATGATATAGTTAATAGAATCATAAGTGTTTACCAGTGTGTAGAACCAATGTACATAATTTTTATCAGTGATGAAAAAAGCTGCAAGTAAGTAAGGGAAATTAAACAAGGAGTATTAGTAAGGAAGAATTCAACAATAGTTTTAATCCTAGATTGAGTTAAAAATGAGGAGTTCAAATTCCAGTTTGAGGCATTTCTAGCCTCTTCTTCCCAATCCTATTTACATGTCTTAGTCATGTCTATGCCATTTGGAAGGCTGTGCTATGCATTAGATAGGACTAACAAATCACATCTAGTTGCAAAGAGGCAGATTCAGTGCTGTCATGCTGGGGATATAAAGAGATGCTACCAACCTCTGAATTTCTTTCAGCCATAGAAGTGCAGGTTCTGTAATTCAAATAAGTAGAAGTGGAATTCATGCAGAAATTTTTAAGAATGCACAAATGTAATGGATAGAAAATAAAATGCTGAACTGATGAATACCACATATGACAAAACACAGTAATAAGAGTCCTTCTGTTGCCTCTGTAGGTGAAGAATGACTCTGTGAGAAAAGATAAAGGGTGCCTGGCAAAAATAATTAATCATATGTTCCTGCAGCTATCCTACATCACTTGCAATTTGTATAAAATATGAGCCAGGTGAGATGCAGCAAATGTATAAGGTGACTGCAGCAGGCTACTCCCACCCAAGAGTGGGTACCATTAAAAACCTGAACTCTCATAATCAAAGGTGTGGTTTTATAGCCATTTACACATTTATGAGTGATGGATAACTGTGCATAAGAGCCTGAATAGAAAAAGAAGCAATGGAAGATTGTTTCAAAGGAGCAAGGCAGTGGTCTCATCAGTGGAAACATTCCAGGTTTGGTTCATCTATGGTGTCCTGTGTTGCCTTGTCATGCCATTTAATGTACCTATTCTCTACTGATTTCTATATAAAATTGGATAGTATTTCCTAGCTTTATGGAAGTCGTGTTTAGGAAATACATAAAGAATTTGTTCTTGTTGACTGTTACAGACACAGGTCATAAAACTAGACAAAAGGAGTCTCTACAAATGGAGAGATAAAATGCATATAGAACATTATTTCAATTTCATAAATTGCTTTGACTTTTTTCACTTTCACTTATGTATTTTTCCTTATTCAGAATGAGAAGAAATCAAGAAAGCCCTGTAGGCTATGGAGCTGTTTCTATTATGTTTTTTTCCAGTGCACACTGACTCTTAGAATAGTATTGAAGTGACCAAATAACCTGAAAATTATGAAGGATTCTAAAACATGTATTTGTATGTGGGGGATTCTCACGAGCTTCACAATTCAAAGATCCTTTCTTCTCCTTAGAATCAGCAGGAAAATCACACGATATGACTCATAAAAACACCAGCACATAATCAAAGCTTTCTGTGGAAAAGATGTGCTATAGCTTTGGAATATTTAACAACTTGTAATGTATTACAGGTTTTAAAATGTTATATGTGATTATGTAAAAATTATCTTTCCTTTTGATAGACTCAATACATTTTACTTCAGATAGTATGTTAAAAAAGTAATAGCTAACAAAAAAAGAAACAGAAGAAATATTACTAAAGAAACATAATAAAGTAGTATGACTTCTACAGTTGTACATTAGAATGTACAGCTTTTTCATCAGATATATTTTGGCCTTAATTCTAACAAACAGCTCAAGAGAACTGTGACATGTAGAAGAATTGACCCCACTTTTAGGAAGTAAGGTAAACAAAAATCCTTTATTTGCAGCAGCTCACATCACAAAGAGCTAGAGTTGCTAAGAAAAATAACAAGTTGAATTAATAGCAGCAACAAGTGGTTAATATCAAGTAATACATATCAGCATATGGTATTTCATTTTCCTTCACTTTCTTCTTTAATTTTAATTTATTTACATCTTCATATGAATTTGCATTTCTGGAAAAGAAAAGATGGAGAGATCTGTAGAATACATCTATGACTCCAGTGAATTCATAATGTGCAGAGTGAAGTGTAACATTCAGTAAGGTAAAAGGATGCAAGTACAGCATTCCTGACCATATAAGTTGGAAAAACTAAGATACTCATTCTGCTATAGAAAACTGTGGATTTTTAATCCACTTAGGCTTGCTTAAAGTTCCTGAAACACTTAGTTTCATAATGCTGACAAAGTTTAGAGTACTAGACTGTGGATTTGGGTGAGAGGGCATAGTTACGTTGATCTAGTAGCTACAGCAAAACACGGGAGAAGGGGTTTTTTCTGTTATTTTTAAGGTTTCATATGTTCCCAACATAAAAGTCCTCCAAGGAATACTGAGGAAAGCATGATGCATTGAGGACTTTATGACCACCTGATAGAAGACCTAATGTTGCACTCCTGCTATGAGAGCCCTACTACTACCAGCTCTGAGAGAGCAAGATGCATCTGAGGAACTCATTTAGCCATTTTGGAGACTGGGCATTCAAATATCAAGATGATTTTATGAATTTAAATACTAAGTCCACCCAACTTTAATCAGATGTTGTGGGTTCACAGTCTGGGAACTCTGACCTTTGCCTGACTGCTAATAATTTCAGGAAGTTTGGCTGGACAGAAAAAAAAGCACTGAAGGTCTTGATGCAAAGAAGATTTGTGGTATCAAAAAGGATGAGAAACATGGGAAGCATAGGTGATACAAGCTTTACCTGAGAGGCAAATTTCTGTGTTCTTAAATTCTGTTGCATTTGTGTTTTCTCCATTTATTATTATCACACTGTGAAAAGACCACATGAAAACCTTGAGTCATGAGTTATGCAACTTATACTTTTTTTAATGATTATACTCTTGTTAAATGAATTTCTTTTTTCTTTCTCTTTTTTTTGTCTTATTATGCTACTATTCAAATGTGGATTTTGAAAATAACTTTATTTTCAAATATGTATATTTTAACTGAAATATGTTCAAATAATTAGCTCATCAATTTGTAAAGATAACAAAGCCAGAGCAATGAGCAATTTCTACCTTTTACTATTTGCATGCTTTTTATCCCTTTTTGCAGGACTGTGTAAAGGCAGGCAGATTTCTGTTCTACATATTTACATTAAGGACAGAACAATTGAATAGTTTGGGTTCAAAAAGATGTGTAAAGCTCACCTAGTCCAACATCCCACATTTTCGACTAGATGAGCTTAATCAGAGCCTAATCCAACCTGACCTTGAGTGTTTCTAGGGATGGGGCATCCACCACCTACCTCTCTAGGCAAACTCTGCCAATGTTTGACCACCATCATCATAAAAATCTTCTTCCTTATTTCTAATCTAAATGGGCCCTCTTGTAGTTTTAAACCACTACCCCTTGTCCTATCATAACAGGCCCAGCAGAAGAGAGATGTTGACCTGTTGGAATGAGTCCAGATGAGGGTCATTAAGTTGTTCATAGGTCTGGAGCCCCTATCCTGTGAAAACAGGCTGACAGAGCTGCAGCTCTTCAGCCTGGAGAAGAGAAGGTTCTGGGGACACCTTCTAGCAGCCTGCCAGCACATGAAGAGAGCTTATAAGAGAGCCAGAGAATTTTCACAAGGGCATGTAGGGATAGGACCAAGGAGAATTCCTTAAGATGAAAGTGGGTAGATTTCAGTTAGATCCTAGGAATTAATTGTTTGCTGTGAGGGTGATGAGCCACAGGAACAGGCTGCCCAGAAAAGCTGGGGACTCCCCATCCCTAGAGGTGTTCCAGCACAGGGTGAATGGGACTCTGGGTAACCTGGTCTAGTGGAAGGTGGCCCTGTCCATAGCAGGTGGATTAGAATTAGATGATGTTTAAGATCTCTTCCAGCATTAACCATTTTATGGTTCTATGATCTTACTTATAGCCCCCTTTAAATATTGAAAGGCCACCTGAGGATTCCCCAGAGCTTCCTCTTCTTCAGGCTGAACAACTCATGCCATGCTTGAATACATTGAGCTGGGTTTCTTTGTAGAAATCTCTCTTCTGGGAGAAATACCTGCATTATTTTCAAAAAGCTCAATAAAGAATTTTTGTGTTATATGTTTATATTACAGAAGTTAAAGTAACTCCACTATTAAGATCTGAGCACTATATCTGAGGCTGGTGCAGAAGTAAAGAAATCATCTGAAAATTTTTATGCAAGGAAAATGTGGGTATATATATGTCATATATATTATATTATAATTCAGTTGCCTCCTTCTCACACTGCACAAGAAAGAATACTAATGAAAATGAGCATAAATAATCAGTGCACTCATCAAGCTATAGTTCAGTAAAAACCTGAATTAATGAATTAATGCAAATCTAAAATCATGACTTTCAATTTAATTGTTATCCCATGCAATTAATAGGTATATGATTAGCAAGTATTCACGAACATCAGGGTTTTTTTCTCTTCCCCAGGAACAACTCTGTAAGTAAGATGTTTTTCTATGTTCTAGTATTGCTAGAAAATGGAAAGATGCAATGCTAACTAGGTGCCTATGTTACTAGCAATACTGGTGTTCTTTCTCTCTGTACTATTTTTACCAGTAATATTGAAAGATTGTGCTGTAGTCAAGAAATAAAATGCTCTCTCTTGGTAAAGGCTGGAATTCTTTGTATCAGTGTTCAAATGAATACTTCTGCAATGAGGAATGAGCAGAACAAGTTTTATTTCTGTCTGACGTACAGACAAAAGTAACAGGAGAAGTTCAGTGTTTGAATATCAGTTTCCTAAAACATGAGAAAATGAAGTTAGTTATTTATCTGAATTTCACATGGAGCATGGAATAGTAGCAGAGACTATCTGGGGACTAAAAAGCAACATAATAATGAAAGAGGGTGTTCATCAGCTTTAGTTAAATTGATTAAACTGCTTCTCAGATAGATATTTTAGTCTGTAGCAGAGTAATTGAAATAAAGGGTCTATTCCAAAGAGACCAAAGGACTTACTAAAAGACAAGACATAAATAAATCATAATTTATTATGTTTAATAAAGGGGTAATTAAATAAAATTCAGTGGGGTGTCACATGTTATAGCTAAGAAGCCATGACAGATGGCCTACTGATGCCACCTTAATTTGAACTTCAGTGACAGTCTAAAAAGTGGAAATCTAAAGTGTTCTATACCTCTTCTCTATTTCCAATACGAGGGAAACACACTGCAGATACAAACACTTAATTTAAATAAATTCAGAAATATTTATTCTTTTTTTCTAAATTAAATTACTGGTTACCTTGTAACTAAAGCAAAAAAAATTAATTTCCCTATAAATAATGCTAGCAAAAGTTGAGATATAATAATGCCTTCAGTAGAATAATAGAATAAGCTGAGCTGGAATGGACTTATCAGGATCTGATAAGTCTGAGCTGATAACTTTTAGCCCTGTATAGCACATTTCCAACACTCACACCATATGTTTGAGAGGGTTTTTCTGATGTTTCTTGAGCTTTGTTAGGCATGGTGCTGTGACCATTTCCCTGTTCCAGTGCCCAGCCACCCTCTGAGTGAAGAACCTTTTCTTCATATCCAACCTAAACCTGCCCCGACTCAGCTTTATGCTGAGTTTCCTCAGGTCCTGTCACTGGTCAGCAGATAGAAGAGATCAGTGCCTGTCCCTCCTCTTCCCCTCACCAGGAAGCTGTAACTGCTGTGAGGTCTTCCCTCAGACTCCTCCAGGCTGAACAGACCAAGTGACCTCAGCCACTCCTCATGTGACTTCTCCTCAAGACCTCTTATCATCTTTGGGGCCCTCCTTTGGACACCCTCTAATATTTTAATGTCTTTTTTCTATTGTGGCAGCCAGAACTGCCCCCAGCACTCCAGGTGAGGCTGCCCTAGCTCAGAGCAGAGTGTGACAATTCCCTCCCTTGCCTGGTTAGTGATGCTGTGCCTGATGGCCCCCAGGACAAGCTTAGCCCTCCTGGTTGCCAGGACACTGCTGGCTCATGTTCAACTTGCCATCTACCCTCAGGTCCCATTCTGAAGCTCTACTTTCCAGCCTCTCCCTCCTTGCTCTATAATTACATCCAGGGTTGCCCCATCCCAGGTGCAGATTCTGGCACTTCCACTTCTTAAACTTGATAAGGTTGATAATTATCGATCTCTAATTTGTTGAGATCTTTTTGCAGTTGTTGTATTAATGATGGGCAAACATTTTAGCCAGCAGTTAACACCCCACTAAAGGTAACAGAAAACCTTGGAATCTTCAAAAATTTACCCAGAACACTAATGTATTTTGTTTGCTATGTGTAGGGAGTTTAAAGTTACATTGAAATTGTGAGACTGAGAATATATCTCAGAAGCCAGTGCACACTGTTGGTGTTGCATTTTTATGAGATGAGTGAGATGAGTCCCAGTGATACAGAACTTCATTTCCCTTCCCCTAATACAAATAATGCAGCTGAAATCAGGTTACAAGGCAGATAGTCACAGTGTGAGCCAGCAGATTTGTAAAAGCAGAGACTCATGGAGCTAGGACTAGTGGTTGTATGGTGTTGTGTTGATCATGATTCCCCAGTCCTAAATGTCTGTAACTAAACAATGTGAATGGTAGTTGTGAACGCGTGTAATTAATCAATATTTCTTGAAAAAATTAAAAAAAATTATGTATGTGTATTGCACACTCAGAGTGATTTTTATAACCTTGTAGGATAAGAGTATGAATTTTCATGAAAAGTTTAATAAGAATATTAGAATTTTAGAATATTTAGAATGCTTTTTCATCCAAGAATTCGAAGCTTAAGCCACATTAATAAAAACAACAAATTATTAGGAAAGTTTGAATGCATTCTGCTTGTGGATTCCAGTTTGAAGTGGATTACCATGTGAATTTCACATGGTTGCAATTGGGATTTTATTAATTTCTCATCTAGAAGTATTAGACTACTTTTTAAACATATACTTAATCCTCATTAAAAGCCTAGAAACAATTTCTCCAGCTTAAATTCACATTGATTAATATTCTGAGAGAGTGTTCATATATCCTTTTACAAACTACACAAGAGGGTATTGGAGAATATCAGGATCACAGTATACTGGGTTTTCAGACAGCCAGAGAGGCACTGGGTCAGTATGTCAAACACTAGAACAGCTCCCCAGTGTTTAGACACCGCGTTTATTTGTCTGCATCCTCTGGCTGGGCTCCACCTCCCTCTGCCCCAGCCCTGACAGCAAGGCCCAGGGGAGGTGGGTGGGCTGGGGGCAATGAGGGTCTGAGATGTGGCCACAGCCCTGTGTGTCAAGCTGTCCCCACAAAGACATGAGTGACAACAGGCTGTCCATGCTGGTAACTGTCCTCATATGCCTGAGTTATCATTTGCTCCCCTGCATCTAAGCAAATCTGGAGAACAACAAAACTTTTTCTCGGGAAGCCAAGGGCTGGGCTGGCACCACTCTCAACCTGTTATGATAGCAGCTCTGTCACAGCAGGCTGAGCATGGGCAGGGGCTGTGTCAGCAGGGGTTGGTGACAGGCCAGCCCAGTGAAGGTGTAAAAAGAGCTGCACTGTATAAGATTTATTTTATTATTGCAAGGCCCACAGTCTGGCCACAGCAGACATGAACAAGGTTTAGAAGCAAGGAGCTGCATTCATGGTTGTGGTGGGTTAACTTTGGCTAAGGGCCACAGTCCCACCACCATGTTAACTCTGCTTCTCCTCAATGGGACAGTGAGAACAGGGGATGAAAAATGGTTGTTGCTTGAGATAAAGCCAGGAAGGTTGCTAAATGGTTACTGTCATGGGCAAAATGGACTTGGCTTAGAGAAAATTAATTTAATATATTGACAATTAAAATAGTTTTTGGTAGTAAGAAACTGAAGCAAAAATTAAAACTACATCTTTCACTTTCCCAGCTTCAGCTTCACTCCTGTCTCCCTGAACATTCCCAACCCCACATGGTGTATGGGGTGAGAAATGGGAGTCACTAAGTAACCATGACTCTGCTGGTCCTTCACATGCTCCTGTAGTCCATCAGGAACTGCTTGAAAATGGCTGCAGTGTGAATTTCTGCCTCACCGTGGCCTCTCTGTGGGCTGCCAGACAGCACCTGTTGCAGAACCTGGAGCATCTCCTCTTCCTCCTGCTCTCTCCTTGGTGCTCACACTGCCAATTCTTACTTTCCTTTCCTCACTCCTCTGCTGTTCCAGCCTCTTTTCCCTTTCTTAAATATATTTTCACTGGGGCACCCCATGTTTGGCCCAGTTATCTCCTGAGATGAGTGTGCTGGAGCCAGCTGGAAGCAGCCTGCCCCTGCTCACAGAGCTCGTGCATGTCCCCCAGCAGCATCTCTCCAGTGACGTCTCTCCAGATGATGAGATGTGCTGGTGACAGCCAGCACACCTGTCACCTATGCGCACCCTTATGTGCCCCAGCTCTCTGCTCCAGAAAGAGTTTTGGATTCTGCATGACTGCACAGCAGAGTTTGAACTGCTCACCTCCTAACATGAGTGAGAGCATAAGAAGACATTATTTATGGAGTCAGAAGGGATTGTGACAAGAATGATGATGCAGAGTTAAACTTCTGTTTAACCAGGAAGCATCTACTCAGAAAAGAAATAGCATATCTATCAACTTGCTACTTTAATGCCTCAGTGACAATGTTCCTACACTTCACAGAGGTTTATATGAAAATATAACCCATTTTTTTATATCTTAAACCGAAGTGCAGTGAGACTGGTGGTGTAATATAGAGTGGCATGCATACCACAGGGTTACAGATATGCGTAACAACTGAGCAAAGCAAGAGCTAGTTGATGCAATTTTAAATTACTATTTTCAATCCAGGCAATTAAAATCACTCTTACTGAGATTTACTGTGTTAGCTGGTATTTCCCAGGAGTGTAGGATATGAAAAACATTCCAAATATTAGCAAGGTAACTTTTTAAGCACGATAAAAAAAGACATTAAGCTATTAAGCTGTTATCCAAAGGAAGGCCAGGAGTATGGTGAGAGTCTGGAGGGGAAGCCTTATGAGGAGCCCTGAGGTAAATTTTTTTCAGCCTAGAGAAGACTGAGGGGTGACCTCATTGTCATCTTCAGTATCCTCACAAGGGAAGTGGAGGGGTAAATACTGATCTCTTCACTCCCATGCCCAGTGACAGAACCTGAGGCAAAAGACTGAAGTTGTGTCAGGGGAGGTTTAGGTTGGATAGTAGGAAAAAGTTCTTCACCCAGAGGGGATTTGGGTACTGAAATAGGCTCCCCAGGGAAGTGGTCACAGCACCAGCCTGACAGAGTTCAAGAAGCGTTTGGACAAAGCCCTCAGGCACATGGTGTGGCTCTTGGGCTGTCCTGTGTAGGGCTAAGAGTTACACTCAGTGATCCTTGTGGGTCCCTTCCAACTGAAGATATTCTATGATTCCATGATTTTATTGTATTTATAGCAGTCCTTAAGCATGACCTGAGTTCAAACTTTCTCCTTACAAGATGCTGGACTATGTGGTTTCTTGGTTGCAATCTTCCTGGCCTGTGGTATAGGAGAAAAACACAGTTCTTCCCACTCAGCTATTCTTTACCTAGCAGTCAAGGTATCTGAAGGCATTTGTTGAGGCAGCATGTTAATTTGGGGAAAGGAAATATTCTTCTCCATCACATCTGCTAATGTCCCTTTAAAAGAGAGTTTTTACTACAGATGTTATAGGTGGAGGTTTTTTCTAATCTTTCTGAAATTGATCTAGGGAGTCCTTCAGACAAATAATTTGTGTTCATCTGTCATTGTAGAACAATGAAAAAAATCTGTCTAAATGGTAGTTGTAAAAAAGGGTGACAACAATTCTTTAAAAGAAGTGTAAGTCAGCAAAAATTTAAACCCAGTTTTTATAGGGGACCATGAAAGCAGTGTTTTCTGATCTCTGTAATTTTTTTCTTTTTGAAAGTTTGTTAAGCCAAATTGCAGATTGAAGGTTTTTCTACAGAAAAGCTATAATATATTGTAAGATTATAGAACTGCCAGAGCAGCCTGAAAAGAGAAATCCCTGACAGATTTTACATCCTAAAATACTCATTTGACTGTGTACAACTCCTATCCAGAAAAGTACCTAGTTGACATATCATGGACCAAAAGAGATGCTCAATGATATAGAATTTCTGAGTATTAATATGTTAAGAATATATCAGGAAGGTTGATGCAGTTGCAGATGAGAACTATATATATTCCTGAAATATACGTACCACCAGAGTTTATTAAAATTTAAACAAAACCAGGGAAATTTAATTTTAAATTGGTTCCACAAAATGGTAGGATTTGGTAAAGGTGGATCAAGTTGTAATGTCACTCAGTTCACACAAACTTTTGAATAATTTTTCTCTCCTGGGGTTTTCTCCAGTTTTGCTTGTTATATGCACTTAATGTGATGCCTTTAAAAGATCTTCTAATTAACCTTTGCTACCATGGAAACAAATGGTTTAACTTGTTCAGTATGTTCAGAAAAAAAAAATGATTTGGTCAGCTTCAAAGAAAGAAATCACTGCTTTCTTCATCTAAAAGCTAGAGACATTCCTTTTCAGCTTAAGCATCGAAAAACGAATTAACTTCAGTGTTAATATTTATTTTACAAGTAGGTTCTGTAATAGAACTGTTCACTTAACATGTAAGAAATATCTGTTTTAATCATAGAATCATTTAGATTGGAATAGAACATTCAATCTAGTCATTAACCCAGCACTGCCAAGTCCACCAGTAAACCCTTTCCCTAACTGTCATATCTACGCATGTTTTAGATACCTCTGGGCACACCAATTCAGCCACTTCCCTGGGCAACTTTTTCCAATGTTTGCAACCCTTTCTGTGAAGAAATGTTTCATAATATCTCATCCAAACCTCCCCTGGTACAAACTTGAGGCCATTTCCTCTTGTCCCACCACCGGTTACTTGGAAGAAGGAACTTACACTTACTTTCCTATAATCTGTCCAAATACAGTCTTCTTTAAAATAATAAAAAAGAAAAAAACCACTAATTCATCACAAAAAAAAAAAAAAAAAAAAAAAAAAAAAAAAAAAGTGTTTCAATGACTAAATCTGTGTATAACCAATTTTAAATATTAACAGAAGTAGCTGTAGTTTAAAATATTTATTTTGGACATTTAAAAAACAGGCATACATATATTAAAATATATATTACATCTGCAGTCTTGAGCATTACATTATATCTAAAAGACATGTTTGAATTAACATAAAGTCAAAAGACATTGAGGAAACTTTTCTTTTGTCAGGTAAATCCAATCAGATACATGTACATTGATTTTAGTTTGCTGCATGCTGGACCAGCATGTTCTACATCTATGAATGAGTATACTCTGCAAAGGAGATCAAATTCTGGTCTCCTATTTTTATATTTGTACATTGTGAAGTAAATTTATTCATTTCCTATCAGGCAAGATACAATAAGTTTCTCTGTCACTAGAAAATGTTCTCTGTTGTATCACCTGAAACAAACACGTGCCTTCTAAGAAGTCTCAATTATCCAAACTACATGCCACATTAACCAATATTTTATTAGAAATATTTTAGTAGTGTGCTTCTTTATTTCAGTCTGGTAAATGCTGAACCTAATAGATGGTATGGAACCAGAACTCTGAATCAAGAAAAGTTAGATTCAGACCTTGTGTATCTTCAGCTTCAGTGATTTATACACTTTCAATTGTGACCTGCATCCTGCTCTTTCTTTTCTGTGGAAGGTATAAAACAAACTGTGTATGGATAAAACCAGTTCAATTTTCTTTACTGCAACATATCTAAAAGTTTTAGGAAGAGTAACTAAGTATGAGAGCCTTGATTAAGGCTCCGGTCATTGCCATGTAGATAATTTCACATGGCCTACAGTTCATTTTTGGTGTACTCAGCTATTTGTGGCATTATTATGACAATATGGTGGTCAAAACTAATAAAACCCCTATGGATGTTGATAAACTTATGAGTACTTGATGCTACTTGAAGCAGGTCATATTCCTTAATCCCAGTCTTAAAGAGCCTCTCACAAAATGTGACTTAAATAGGAATTCAGCCAAAGAACAAAATAGGATTAACAGAACATTTTTTTCGAGTGAAGGACATCCTGTATAAAATGGAGCAGTGTGGGTTGTGCAGAAGATCTGAGCCCTGATGACCATAGCCATCCTGTAAGGCCTTGAAATAACTACATTGACAAAAACCAGGAGAAAATAATAGACCTCAGATTTATACTGTTAATGTTTTTATATTCTCTGGTCATTTTCAAAATATCCAGTTTCTCTGTATTTGATTTCTGTGTTCAACATTGCCAAGTCTGAGAAGATAACAGCAGAAAATAATAGTAAAACGAAAAAAAGAAAATTATTTTTTCTATAGTTTTTGGATGCTGCTTTAGAATTGAAGGAAAAATGTGTGTCTTTACAGTTCAATTTATAGACTAAAATAAAACCTTTGTAGCAAGGAAATAGTATTCTCTGCCTTCTACAAGATGAAATCCTGGCTCCATCATGTCACAGAGGGACTGTTCTAAATACCTTCACTTAGATCCAGAGTTCCCCACAGATTTTCAAAGTAGTTTTAATATTCAGTAGATCAGTATGTCATTCCTACTCAGTTCTGTTTTATCTCCATGCACTTCTGTGAAGACACTCAGCAGAAAAGGACATGCACTCATATTTTGCTGGCTGTAGTTACCATGGAGCTGTCAGTCACAAGAACAGAGCCATCACAGGTCAGGACCTTAAAATATTTATCCTTGGCCAGCTGTGATTCAGTGAGTTTACTACTCTGGCTCTTGCACATGGAAAAACTTACATGGAGGCAAGAAACAGTTAATAACCTTCCTGTTCCTGAAAATGAGAAAGGTTTTATGCCAAGTCCCTAAGGAGGTATATTCCTTACTAAAGAATTTGAAAACTTCACTATTTCTATTATGCTATTTTTGCTTCATCTGCCTAATTGATAGGTTCATTAAAAAGGAAAATAAAAGATGCAGCAGTATGCAGAAAAAAAAATTTACATGCAAAAGCAAACACAGTGTATAATGCTCTTGGAAGGTCCCAGTCTCTAAATCCTGGCTCCCCTCTGCCTCCAAGACATGACTGCAGAATAAGCACTTTCAACAAAGCTGTTCAGCCAAAGATGGAAGGAATAATTCAGGATTGTATTCCCTTCCACCGAGTCTGTTGATGACAGTTCCCATGAAGTGGAAAGGCTCAGATAAGGACTGTTGTGACTTAGGTATTTCTTAGTTCAGCTGAGTGTTTTAATTGCTAATTTCCTAATGGTGATTAATGCTCCCTTGGATATTTAAGGTGGAAATGGTAACATTTCAGTGATATATAGGAAATCCCTCAAGGTTATAGTTCTGAAACAGAAAATGGATAGAATTCAGTGGATAACCAAGGATGATGAGAGGTTTCCAGTATTAATTCTCATATCTTTCCGAGTAAAACTTTTCCACTTTTTGCTTCAAAATAGGAGTTTACCTTTATAAACCATTCTAACTTTTAAAAAATCAGCTAAAATTCTTACATCAGTTCAAAAGTAAATAAAAGACACCATTTGGGATCCCACTGAGAAACTGAGGGGGTTATCTTTCTGAAAAACAAAGGAAAAATTGCATTTTGGCTCAAGACAAATTACTATCCCCTGGAAACTTTTCTGTTGATCCATCAAGTCCTCTGCCAAAATCACAGGACAGTGAATTGAGGCACTTTCTTTTTCTGTTTCCTATTGTTCCAAAATACTGTTTAGTTCAGTGACATCATATTCTAGACTCTTGTTCCAATTTTGGAAGACTATGTACTTATTTAAAGCTGTTAGAAAAAAGAATAAATGTTTTAAAGAAAGCTTTTACCATCTCTGTCAGCATAAAAGTAAGCAGAAAATTTCTAAATACCCAGGATTTTTCTAAGGGAACTGAGAAGTTTTCATGTTTCAGTAAATAGCAGACAAAACTACAAAACACAATTATTTCAATGAAAGAAAAATCATGAGATCTAACCCCTTGCTCTTTTGTTTTTGTCTTTTGTCCTCATAGTGAATAAAAACAACCCCAAAACCAACAAACAGAGAACTCGAATTTATTGCTTCAGTTACTGCATGAATAGTGCTTATTCCATGTAGGCTCTTACATACATATTGATCAAAAAGCATGTTAAAGGAATGATTGAAAAACAGATTCCCTAACCTGCTATCAATGTGGCATGTCTTCAATATCAGCCATGTTCCTACTACTCCAAGTATTATGTCCAACCCGCAAAGCTCCTTTTCCCTGCTGTCTACCTCAGGTCTCATCTTGCAACTCTAAAAAGGTCTTACATTTTTCTGAAATTCTTCCCATAACTCTAATCTGCAATGCTTTTGAAAGTACAGAATATTATGTCTGAATTCCACATTAACCAAGTGACTGCAATCCACTTGGACAGACACCATTTTTAAAAGATTGTTGTTAAATAGGATTCAGCAGAGGACAAATTTCTCTCACTCAGTGTGATGGCTGAAAGATATGATGAAAACTGTGATATTGCTACAAAAACATTCCTGACAAGTTTGACTATCTATAGAAAAAATATTCACCGGGTTACAGCTCATATTTTCCTTGCCCATACTTGGGAATACAGGTGGAGAATGTAACAGACAGCAAAAAGGAATGGTGGGGATGTGAAGAGTGTATAATCTATCAAGGGTGTGGAATGATGCTTTATTGCAAATGTAGAACAGAGGGCTTGTAAGGAGGAGGGTGGAGTGGTGTAATATGCTGAGTTACACAAGGAAAACAGAAAATATTAGGAGGTTTTTGTTATTATTATAGAAAGCACAAGCTTGATAATTATTAAGAATTTATTTTTATATACTCCAGGTAGTTTAATCCTGGTTGACTGCTAGACAGAGAAAGTGCTTGGAAGTAAACTAGACAGGTGGGAAGGGAGGGCCCAAAAGGAATCTTAGCTACCATTTCACTACTTGTACTTTCACTAACCTGAGGGCTCTTCTTATATCAACTCCAAGGCTGATAATGATACTCTGTGCTTGGAGTAATAAAGAAGAGGCAAGGGAGTCACTTTTTCATTCTTTTTATTCTCCAGGGTAATCACAGATGCAGTACAACAAAGCAGAGTGAATTGGAAAGCCATCCATCTCTGGGACTCAAATTAATGGCCCTACACATGTAGCACAAGGGTTGTGTTCTTCTATTTGTCACCTACTGGTCACATTTTGAGGGGGAAAAGGAAGCTGAAGAAAGGCAAGAGGAACACCAGAACTGCTTCTGAGCTGGCTCTCTCTCAGAAATTTAATTTAATTCTAATTGTTAAAGAGAGGGGCAATAACAAACAGCTGCTCCAATGACAGGCCATTCACTTTTATAGGCTTTAAAATACCAGACACTACTTTTCTAAGAGAAGAAATGTTTCAGCTTTCAAAACACACAAGAAAATCAGACAATGTAAGATAACAAACAGTGGGAAAATTAGAGTGATTTCCAGTTTTTCTGATGTTATAACTCAGACTTCTCTTGAAGTGAGGAGTCATCTTTGAGTAGATTTAACTTCCGTTTAAAATTTTCATACTATAGTTATATTATCATTAATTATTGGATTAATTTCTATTCTTTCAAGAATACAATACTTAGAAGGAGACTAAAACTAAAGACATGAAGGGTATTTATGATGTCAAAAACTCTCTAAGGACCAGCCCAGAGCTCAGCCCAGAACTCCTCATTCTTTTGCTAAGTGACTCCATGAAAAAATTCAGATTGCAGTAACTATGCAACAAAGTCTTATGGCAATCCCCAATGTAGTAAGAAAATATAAGGAGAGAATGGCCTGATATCATTAGGCAAGCTGCAAAGTAAGATGAGGCCTAATAATTTCATACATTTGTTCTTTAATAAGAACTGAAGATACAGACTATTGCACTGAAAATCAGAGTTTTGCCTTCACATAGATAAATCTGACACATTCTTTGCAGAAACACATCAGTACTGCTGCCTAGGGGAGCCAGCATAGAAGTTGAAAACTGGAACTGTCTGTGATCTGTCAAGAAATGCACAGAAAAAAAATTAAGTTTGGCTTAGAAGTTACAAGATATCTTTAAAAATAGGAAGTATAAATTTATTTCCATTTGCCTTCTACTTTCTTAACCTTGATTCTAGTTTTATACAACTTTCTGCAAGTTATTTTTTAAAAGGAAGCTGAAAATATAATCACGTTTCCCAGATACTGGGTTTTAAGAAAACATAGAGGGTACTATCATTCACATTTATAAGGTGAGGAAGTACTACTGTGACAAGGTACAGTGCAGGTACAGCTGACCTCTTACACAGCATAGACCCCTAGGAATTCTTTGACTGAATTCAGCATTTGAATTACAAGCAGTCTTAATTTCAACTTTACAGAGAACCCATCACAACACTGAAATGTTATGCCAAGTATTAGTCACACTTTGGTTTAAAAATATGAGCCTAACTCCTATTTTCTATATTTTAGATACCGTTTTCATCCACTGGACCATGTTATAGCTATACCTGCTGCAGTAAGGCCATTTAACCTCTGGGAAGAGGGAACTACCAGAAATCCTCTATGAGAGGAGCTGGAGGGAACAACTGGGATGAGGCAGGGGAAAATATGCATCCATGGGGCCTCTCAAAGCCACTGTTTCGAAGGCAGAGTCCCTTCAGAAAAGTGCAGTTTTCACTCTCTTCTTGCAGTCAGAGCTTTCCATCTCTGTGGAAAAAGCCTTTACTCATGACCTACTTACTAAAAGAACCACATAACTCTTCATCTCATTCATTATTCATAATTCTATCAATCTTTCAGTTTCCTCCATATGGATTGGTAATAATTTTTTGGGGTCATTTTGTGTTGTTTTAGCTCATATAGGACATGACTAGAAACACTGGGCTGTGAAAGGGATAAGAACCAAGACCTCTGGACTGCTGTGTGGCACCAACAGACACAGCACATCCCATCTATTTTCTGTGAGCTATTTATGGCTGCTAAATAAGTATCTCTGTAAAATAAAGCAGAATTCAAAGGAAAATTTGGATACAGTTATTTACCCAAAGTAAATTACATTACAGTACACTATTATTTGTATCCATCTGAATATTATTTTAATCTAAACAAGTTAGTTAGCAGAAGCCTGTTTTCCATAATTCTGTATTGCTTGCCATTACTTATAATATCTTCCTTTTCTTACTTATTAGTCAAGCCTCATACCAGCTGTTTCATTGTTTTGCCTAGGCTGAATTTGAGACTGATGAGCCTGTAATTCTTTGTGTCTTTCCCCTTCCCCTCTTTTTAGATTTGGCACAGCTTTAGCCTTCTGCCACTTGGCTTCCCCACAGCTACTAAGTTTAATGAAAAATAGCTTAATTTAAAAAGAAAGGTTCTTAGGAAAATTAGAACGTATGCAATTGTTACTTAATTCTTGGAACTGTATTTAATTCCTTCAGACTTAGAATTGAATTGCATATAATTTCCTCTGTGCACAGAAATTGCTTTATATAATATTACAAAACAAGTAAACATACTTTAAAAATGCATTTCACTAACAAAATATATACATAGATGAGTATATGTACTAGTAACTTGATTTTGTGCACTTACATGTATTTTCTCTGATACAGTACTTCTGAAACAGATTAACTGATTCAAAAAAACACAGTGTCTTCATGTTCTTTTATAAATAAAAAAAAAAAAAAAGAAATCTAATTTTGTAAGAAATAGAAATGTTTTGCAAAGCCTATAAATGTAAAGCATGGACATGTCAATAGAGATTCATCTGACCAAATGTAACATACTGAGATTTTTGTCTTTTAAATGTTTCTCAAAGTTTTAAACTATTCATACCAGGCCCCAGAAGGAGAAAAAAGGAATGAACTGCTGAAGCCTAATATTTTAGAACACTCTCCTAAATTTTATTATTTTCCCATTTTAAAGAATGAATGAGCATAACACTCTCTTCAAAAGTGTTATAACTTGTATAAATTGTCATACTTGGAGTTGGACATAACTCTCCTCATGTACTGCTGTTTCCATTAAAGATATAATGACCCTAGATTTCCATGCATATTTGCTGCTAAATATTGCCCACGTGGCTGTTTTTTATATATCACTATTCTTATTTTGAACTTCCCATCATTACAACAGGTAAAAATACCTAGAGCTAGATAGATTACTGGGTGCATTTTTAGGTGTATATGTATGGAAATACTGTATATGTATTCAAATATATGGAGATTAAGGGAAATACACATCATGTTATTTGTGTGTCCCTTAAATAATGGAATTAATAATAATTCCTTGTCAGCTTGGTCCTGCAATATGAGGGATCAGGAGCATCCGATCACATATAAGATTTTGGAAAACAAATGAAATTCTGCAAAAACAGTGGAGAGGCACAGCTTGGAGGATACCACGGGGGAGAATCACTGAGCAGCAGCTGCAGCTGAAGAATCAGGCTTTGACAGGCAGGTATGGGAGAGGATGAGCAATTTAGATCTGATTCATTCAAGGGTGAAGCAGGGATGAGTTACCTGCAGAGTTCTCAGAATTACTAAAATCAGGATTTGTCCTTGGCTAACCCAAACTAGTTTCTGTCTCCTTCTTAGTAACTATGCTTTCTTATTGACACCCTTGAACTTCTTCCATTCTTCTCTTTTTAAATATTTGAAAATGGATCTTTTTGAACTTGGACAGCTTTTATGTTGCATGGTCCAATGTTGCCCATTTTTGTTATTTCATTTTAAGTCTTGTGACTTTGGAATTTTTTTTAACTACAGGTCCTCAAAACAGTGGCTATATTTTTTAGTTGAGAAAAAATAAAAGACCTTACAAAGTATCCAACTCTGTTTCAAGTCCAGTTGGGAGAGATGATAAAAATGTGCTCTGAATGTTCAAAAACTGCTAGACATTTTCTCATTATTTGTAGTCCAAACTTTTCAGTTTTATCTGTAGTCAAATTCACGACATTTGAACTTCTAGAGTTGAAACACTGTCATTTTTCAGTGTGAGGGCCTGCACTTTTCAGAAGCGTCTGAACAGCTGAAAACATGAAGTAGGGCAGCTGTGAAGGGTTGGGATGAAGCAAGAAGTTAAAGGAGTTTTAAATGATTTTTTATCACTTAGCTCCTGCCTTCACGTTGTGGTAAATTCCTCTTCCCCATGGCAGGACACTTGCTTTCCCATGTGGTGAGTTTATGTGACAGATTTCAAGATCTCTATCAGGGGAAATTTGTAATGTACACATCACACTTGTACACAAAGTGAGAACTGCTCCCAGTCTGAAATCTTGTGGATTGTGATATGTCTTACACAAGCACAACTCATATGGAGAATATGTCTTCATACTTGATGCAAGACAGGAAAAAAAGACAAGAATGAAGTGAAAAACATTTGTTATTTGACCTAAAAAAAAAAAAGAAAAAAAAAAAAGAATGAATCATAATCATCTATCTCCATTTAAACATGATCATGTCTCTCCTAGGTGAGTAATGATAAAACTGCAAAGACCAAGCTTAGTTCACATATCTTCCCCTACCATTTATACATATACAGGGTTTATTTTTCTTGCATCCAACATGCAATCAAACTTCCTTATCTGTATTGTCATCTTGTGTTCCTCCATAATTGCGCATACCTATTATTTTTATGTCTTCCATCCTTCCATGTATGCACACAGATAGATGCAGAGGGGCTGCTTCTCTGGATAATCATTGTAAAGGATGTTAGCTGCTAGTTTATCCAGCTTCTGATCTGGCTGAATGGAAATAGTAGGACGGATCCTCTATCCATCCACCTCAGGTGAAAAAATAAAACGTTGGAGAATTTGTATAATCCTATCAGAATACATTGACAACTTGGTACAGTGTGTGTCTGCAGTGAATGTCAACTGTGTCTTAGGAAAATAATTTTCTTTTCATCCTATAACTAGAGGAGGCAGTGACAGCAGAGATGATGTGGAACACAGATTTGGACTAAGTTTTATAAACCTACCAGGCCTGATGCACATATTTCTGGGAAGAGGCGAACCTAGACCAACCCCTATGCAATGACCAGGGACATCTTCAATTAGATCAGGGTTCTCAGAGTCCCATCTGCCCTGACTTTGCATGTTTGCAGGGATGGGGCATCAGAGTCCACAGTTTCATCACCCTCATCGTAAAAAAATTGCTTCCCTATATCTAGTCAAAACCAAACCCTCTTAGTTTAAAGCCATTTTCTCTTGTCCTATTGCTAGAGGCCCTGTGGAAATAGTCTGTCTCCATCTTTCTTGTAGGTCCTCCTTAAGTACTTAACAGCCTCCATAAGATCTGCCTGGAGCCTCATCTTCTCCAGGCTGAACAACCCCAACTATCTCAACTGGTCTCTTAATAGGAGAGAAATTCCATCCCTCTGACCATTTTTGTAGCCCTCCTCTGGACCCAGTCCAATAGGTCCATGTTTTTCCTGTGCTACATATCCTGGAGCTGGACACAGCATGGCAGGAGAGGTTTCACCAGAGAGGAAGAGAAGGGGAGAAACCTCTCCTTCGCCCTGCTGTCCTCACTGCTTTTGATTCAGCCCAGGATGAAATGTGTTTTTTGGGCTTCAAGGGCATGTGGCTGGTGTATACTGAGCTTCTTGTCAGCTGGCATCCCTAAGTCTTTCACCTCAGGGTTGTTCTCAATCCTTTGATTCCCAGCTTGTAAATGAGGCAAAAGATGCACCCAGACTCCACTATCTGTGAGCTCACTGTTACCCGTGCAAGGTATGATACAGCTAGGACTGCTGCTCTTGCAACAATCTAACATCCATTTGGAAGACAAGGCAAATCCCTGGTTCCTGAGGTTATTCCACTCAGATCATGGAGAGACTCTCATCAGGTTTATTAATCACTTCAGCTCCTGTAGTACTTTGGGTTCTGCAGAAATGAGAGATAACAGAGCACAAGACTCTCAAGCTTATTTCACAGACCTGCCAAGTCACAATCCTTAAAATGGAGAAATTTAGAAAATAAAATGGTAGCAATTATTGACAGTTGCCAATAGTGTTGAAGTGTGACATGAATGAATCTGTGCATGCAGGACTTCCAGTATTGAACATCTAAGAAAAAATAAATTAACTGCTTGGGTTATACCCCAAATACAAGATCAACCGATTGTTTCCAGCCATCAATTTGCATTTTCCCTCACTTTTTTTGCTGACAACAAAGGGTTTATTAATTATATAAGATGAGCTATGAGCTATAGTGCAATTCTGCCAAGTTCAGTATTTGACAGAATGTATTTGGGACACTAATCATTGAATTTGACTGTAGCTAAGAGGACAGAACATGGCTGGGTTTTTTTTCTTCTAATCATTTGTATGTGCATGCAAGTATGAAAAATGGGTTCTGCCATCCAACTGGGAAGCTATAAATTCACCCTTTTAATCCTCCCAGCAAGAGCATGTGTGGGTCTCCAAATATAGCTTGTTATGATCAGTGGATTGACACATCACTGCAAGGATAAAAAAATAAAACACTGAAGTAAAGCCACATTAGAAATATAGGTGAGGACTATCAGGCCATTTGAATTCCAATTTGTTAAACATGCATTATTAGATAGGTTTAGGGACCCTCAAAATCTGAAAAATTGTAGCAGAAGTGAAGTAATACCTCTTATTTAGATAATTTATTATTACTTGAAAAGCGTGAGGGAGCTGGAGGACTGCCACAGCAAATGGAAATTCTCCTTGCTAATATAAATTAATTATGATTCCAAGGAGGCACTAATGGGAACAAGCAGAAATATCTAACATCATTCTGTAAGACAACAGAAGAATGACATCCAAGGATCCAGCTTCACTTCAAGTGACAGCATGGACTAATCAGACTGGAGAGGCCAACAGAGCTCAATTTGTCTCAGCTTTCCTTTTCTCTTAGATCTTGCAGACGGCTGATTTCACACATCAGATACTTGCCAATTGTGCATGGTAGCCGTGGTCTAATTTAAGATAAAAACCTTTAAAAGATCTTTCAAACTTTAATGCACATACCATGCACGTGTATAGTGGCCTGTGTGTGGATATGATACTATTCCCAGGCCAGGCTTCTTGGGTGTCTTCTATTAACTCTTCCTTAGAAGAATATTTTGTAATGTGCATACACAGATAGAATTGTGTTGTACATGTTTTTCTTCATCTTTGCAAGGCTGATGTAATGCCTTAACCCTCCCACCCATTCCATTTTAGAATATTGCATTTGTTACAGTCCAAGCTACAGTTTGAACACACTACAGCAGACTAAAAAGACCATTTGTGAAGCCTATAGAGCTTTAAAATTTACATATCCTGGGATAATTATTTCAAATTTATTTGTAAGAAGAACTTATCAGTGTTCCTGCATGTGTTCCTGCGTATATTCTAGCAGTTCCTGGCTAGCTAAGGAGATGTTTGCAATGTGTGGTGGGACATATTTCCAAGAACCCTGACCTTGTAGGGCACTGCAGAAATGCAAAGAACTGGACCAGGTTTTGGAGGCAGTATGCCTCCACCAGCACAACTCTGCTCCTGACCTGATGTACTCTTCAGTAAAGAGCCATGTTGGCTACTGTGTCAGGATCACTGGTCCTGCTGGCCACCCGGGGCAGGTTTGCTCTGTTCCTATTCTCAGATCATAAATATTCTCTTTAGCTCCTCCATATGTGTTTCCGCTGAAAACTGGAACAATTATAGAAATTTAAAACTCTACTTCACCTCCTTTTCAGACATAAGACATGAATAACAATCTGAGGATTCTAAATGATATATACTTGTATTCTGGGCTATTTTGGGTAATGAAGCAAAAAGTTTTTTTGGAGCAACTCTAGAAGGTGGTTAGACTTTTAAAATACTTTCTAGATCTGCTCCTTACACAGCTCTGAGCTACAGTTTCCAGGAATTATTGTGGCCAACAACGCAGGTAATTTTCCTGGTCTTACTCTGAAAGAACTTTGTATTTCTGTAATCTTACTTCTATGTTTTACTTCCAAATGCAGAGCAAAGGAGTAAAGGTTTGTCAACTGTTCCTCCAGCCTCTACTGCTAGCATGCTGTTAACATGGGAGAGTGTCCACTGTCTCTCCAAGACAGTGAATGTGGCTGGGTTTAATCTGCTGCAGGCTCAGAGCCCTGCTTGCTGCCATCACGTGTCTAGAAGACAACAAAGAGCTGCATGGCTGTCGTGGGTTAACTTTGGCCAGCAGCTAAGCCCCTATCCAGTTACTATGTCACTCTCCCTAGAGGGATGGGAGAGAGAATCAGAAATACAGAAGCAAGGAAAAAAAATGATGAATTGAGATAGAGACAAGTCAACAAGTGAAGGTAACAAAAAAAGGGGGAAACCCCGTCCAAAAATTTTTAAAAATCCCCCTAATACAACAAAAAAAAAAAAAAACAAAAAACAAAAAAAAAAAAAAAAAAAAAAAAAAAAAAAAAAAAAAAAAAAAAAAAAAAAAA
>JBBMKD010000001.1:35739143-35804539 GCA_037834095.1 Argya squamiceps
AAAAAAAAAAAAAAAAAAAAAAAAAAAAAAAAAAAAAAAAAAAAAAAAAAAAAAAAAAAAAAAAAAAAAAAAAACACAAAAAAAACAAAAAAAAACCAAGTAATGCAAAAACAATCATGCACAACCTTCCACCAGCAGACTGATGCCCTGCCACTTTCTGAGGAATGGCTGCTTAGGAAAAAATTGGTTCTCACTCCCCCTAAGATTTATTGCTGAGCATGATGTTAGACTGTACAGAATACATTTTTGGTCAGTTTGAGTCAGTTGTTCCAACCTTGTCCCCTCCCAGTCTCTTGTCCACACCCAACCAATTCACTGAGGGGGCAGAATGGGATAGAGAAAAGGCATCAGCACTTATCAAATGCTGTTCAGCAGGAGCTGCAACATTGATGCACTATCAACACTGGTTTGACATCAACGAAAAGCACAAAACTATACGGGTTGCAATCAGGAAAGCTCCATCCTAACCAGACCCAGTGCAGTGGTTCACCACATATGGTACAGCTGTGAAAAACTAATATATAACCATCTGAAGTAATCAGAGTAGCAACTGAGGACAATGGTGCTTCACACTAACGCACCCTGTGCATCTCCCAGTGGGACCAGCTTCAGGAGTGCCATTTCTCTGGGCTGTCTATTCCACTGATATGCAATAAGTTAAGAAAATAAATATTTCTAAGCATATATGAAACTGAGTATCCTGCCAAACTTTCATGCAGTACAAGAGAAATCACACAGTTTTTCTATCAGTATTGGGAAGTTTCTTGCCTGGGCCTGTGGTTTCAATGACTGATTATTCTCCTTCCTGAAATAGCTGGTTTTGTCAAAAAGTTGATAGTTTCTTGGAGATTTCCTTTGTCTGACAGTCAAGCAGCAACATACACAACACTAGTGAGAACAGCTTTTTCTTTTATTAATGCTTTATTGGGTCTCAGCACATCAGGAAACAATTGAAAGAGCCAAGAGTAAAAGGCACATAAACATGGCTCTTCTTTGCAATCCACAGTGTAGAAGGTACTACATTTCTGGCAGTATTTCTAAGTATTTCACAGGTAAACCTGTGAAAGAAGAATCAGAGAATCATGGAATGGAAGGGAATTTAAAGATCATAATTTTCCTGCCATGATTTTCCTTTCTAAATATCCTGTCATGAGCAGGGACACCTAGACCTCAAAGCTCCATCCAACCCAGACTTAAACAGTTCTTGCCAGAACTTAGGCATCTAGTGCCATTTTAGAATCTCAAAATTTCAAGACTTCTACCAAGGAGTAAAGGATACAAAGCAAGGTTTAAGGGAGATGCATGCCCCTCTGGAATACATGGGACACCCTGCAACATGCAGAGTAACTCAGCTAAAATGAGGCAAGTGCTCCAAGAGTTTGTGTAACCCAAGCACATATTCAGTTTGAGAGCATTAAGAACTTTTATTATAGAACAACTCCAGATAAGAAGAATTCGATTTGCAAGAGGACAAAACAATTTTAAGAGAAGCTAGAGGGTTTTCAAAACCAATTGTGTAGTTATTAGTCCTAAATACTGTAAAAGGACAGTAAAGAAGCTTTTCCAGGTCTTTCCTAAGCTAGACATTTTTGCTTATTCCTCAGTAAGACAATGTACAATGACTTGTATCTGGTTATCCAAGATTACATAACCTGGCCAAAGGTACAGCCTATGAATGAAAATAAAAACACGCAGAAACAAAATTGCAGGTTCCCTCAAATACCAAAAGTGAAAAGCAATTTTGTATTTAGGTCTTTTGTAAAAATTTAACACCTTCATGGGAAACATCATGCACAGAGGACAAAAATAAAAGATTGAAGGTGAATGAAAAATATAGGTAAGAGATCATTTGCTGTGATTCATCTAAAGAAGTTTCTTTAAGCAAGCTACAATACATTCCTTTTTATCAATGTGATTTATGTTTTATTTCACTGAATTAAATGAGCTCAGGCAGAACTATGTACTTCCATAGTCTCAAAAAAAGCAAAAGAGGAGAAAGAAATATTTCCTCAACACTATTTAGGGTGAAGCGAATTTCACCCTGGCCTGAGATGTACATTTATCAACATTAAACAGAGCCAGCTGTATGTCTTACAAAGTCAGGGTTGGTTTTTTGTCTTCAAAATTACTTCAAAAGAGACATGATGGCTATGCAAATCTTCATACAAATTTGCTCTTGAATAGAAACTTATTGTAAAGACCAGAGAGAAGGGGAAAGTGTGGTCCCCTCTAGGCAACCCTGAAGAATTAGTGAGGAAGATAGACTACAGAAACAAACCAAATGGAAGAGAGCCTGTTTAGGATGCTTATGAATTGATCACTCTTATCTGTCTCTAAAGTATTAAAAAAATGAGAGAACTGCCAAGGTGAAGTATCATCCCATTGAAGGGAAGTCATTTATCATCGTATTTAAGAACTTGTGCTGTCAGCCTCGATAAATGAAATGATCCATTGATGTAACTCAAATCACTGATGTGTGGCTCCAATATATAATGCTTAATTAGGTGTACTTGATTAACTTATTTCTCTGTAAAGTGTTTGTGTTTTATGGAATGAGCCATTTAATTTAAAAGACCCAGTTAGAACATTGGCTTTTGTCATAGCCAAGCCCTTTGATTACCAGTAAAATTCTCAAACTAAAAAATTAAGTCAAGGGAACTTCAGCTACGTTAACAGTTGAGAAGACTTTTGTCTTCCTGACATATAAGACATTCTTTATTTTATATGAGATGTCTTGAAACTAGTCTTGGAAAAATGACTTCCTTCTTTGGTCAGTTAAGCTCTGGAATTTAGCATGTATAAATGCGCAAAAACTCATATTACTTACCTTAGCTGGTACTGGCTATAGTGAGCTGAGAAACAAACTCCTCTAGTGCCCATCCCATTCTAGAATATGTATCTAAGATAAATGTGAATAATGACCTTTTTAAGATGTCTTCTCTTTTCATTTCCTGTAGAGAAATTATAGACAACAGATAACTACTAGCTCAGACAAGACACCTCATGTACTGATAAAAAATTCAAGTTACATAAATACCAATGATACAAACCAGTGAAACAAAAACTTCCAAAGAAGTTATAGGAGATTTCAAACTTACAGTGAATAATTGCTTTTTTTTTTTTTTTGTCAAAAGGATTGAGCAAAATAGCAATAGATTATTCAACATAGGGCACATAAATATGGCCATACATACTAATCAGGCTTATGATAAGAAGGAATTTGGAAAGAAGGTTAAAGGGTAAGCTATTTGATATGCCTTTTCTGGTAAGAGGATAGAAACATTCCATAAGTATATATATTTCCCTGTAACTGTTTCCTTATAAAAGCCCTTTTGTAAAAAAATCATGACATCAGCACAAATTTAAATTAACAATCATTAAAAATTACAGTTGAAGTCAGAGTCCCTAATGGCTTTTTTAAAATTAGTGACCCTCTATACCTCTATACTACCTTTGTAGTAACTGTGACAAAGTCTTATGATGAACAGAAAGAACTGGTATATAGAAACCATGATATTACCCCAGGTTATTTGCCTTTTTAATATTTCCTCTATCTTCAGATATAGGGACTCTCAGGAAGACACTGTTATCCACTAGCACCAGTGACAAAACTTCTGGTGATTTTACTGGCTTAGGATATAACTCCTAGAAAGTAGATATATATCTCTAGGCAACAGAAAAAAGCATCTCAAGTCCCTTCTAGTGAAGCTTTTTGTTGTTTCAAAACCTTCAATATTGGTAACTAGAAGGCAAAAATGAATGAGTAAACCCAGTGAAAATCAGATGTATGGGTAATATTTTTTGATTTAAAGGTGAGCCCATAGCAGGTAATTTGTATGGATTAAAGCATTTATTTTCTGAAAATGTATTTTATCAAAGTTAGATATAAATTCAAAATTATTGATTTTCTAAAAATTATCATAAGGTGTATCTTCTTACTCGCATGTTTCTATACCTGTACATATTTATTTCACCCATCAGCTTCACTAGAAATCTTTAAACTCACAAGTACTCTCTGTTGCTATTACATTTTTGCCTGATAGTTTCCTTGGAATTTTGTCATATAATTCAGCCCATGTGCGCGGAACCTAAGTACCACAGACCAGAAATTCATCCCCATGGAGCAAGTCAGAGGAGGAGTGGAGGCTTTTACTTCTAAAAATACTTAGATGTGCTTATAAGTATAAAATTAAATTAAGTCCTCCTTAGCAAGGTTTTTCAGTGTTTTGTTTTGAGGGGTTTTTCAATTTAACTTAGGAATTCACAGTCCAAACAACTGAATGACAGGGAAGTTGCTTGGAGGTAATGTTTCATCAACACCCAATTAATTTTGTTTGTTTGTTTATTATTCTAAACTTTTTGTAATGGTGTAGTGTAATTTTTATTTTACTGCTGTCCTCAAAGTAGAACTTCCACAATTGAAATTTTGTAGCCAGACCTCCTCCAGCCTATTTTCCATCCAGTATCACAATGTTCTGTAGCTATAAAACTGTGAGAACACATCTAAGGAAACTGTGTCATTTAAAATTATTTAGTTGATCATGAGTATTTTGCAACTAAACATAAGTTAAATAGCAGTAACCCGTTCTTCAAAGAGAGAAAGAAGAGTGAAACATTGGTGTATGAAGTACCAGTATCAATGAAAGCAGTTAGACATAAGAAAGCCTAAAACATAACACCGCAGTCATCACCTAAGTGTTAAAAACATGTATCTCAAAAACTCGGTTAAAGCTTCCTGCTTAAAATTTAGAATGAACAGATGTATTTTTCAGCTTCTCGGGAGCATAGATCATAATCTGAGAAAAATCAAAACTTTCTGTGCTTCCTGAAGTCTCCTTCTTTAAACAAAGAGATTATCAATAAGAAACCGCTGTTCATCTTAAGGCTTTTCTTTCAGCTTTGGTTTTTTTTTTCTTTCTTAGAAGTATTTTGCTGTCATCTTGAGGGAAGCTGTGCTTCACTTCTCTTATTCAGGTGAAGAAGATATTGCCTCAATCATTGCTCCTCAAACCCTTGAATTTACTTCAACATTTTTTGCAAGACAGGATTGTGTTAGTCATATTTTACAGGTGAAAAATTGTGGCATCGAAAATCTAAGGGAGAGATCAAAGCACCTCATTAAGTACTTCTTATTTAAGCATTTCAGTATCTCAGGACTGGGATTCAGATTCATCTTAATTTTAGCAAGCAAGATGAAGCTTCTAATTTAGAAGCCTATTTATCTTCACTGGTTTGTGTTGTCAGCCAACCGAGATAGGTTTCATCTGAGTGAACATTTGAATGATCCCCAGAGGACAGTTTAGCTCCTGTATGTGATTTCCTCACTACAATGCCCAGCGTGCAGTCGGGTGAATCTGTGCTTTGATGTGTGGATCCAGGTGTTGCACTTTATCCAGGGCACTCAGGACGTCTGTGTAGGTGTCATATGCTTCCTCTCACAAAGAGTATCAGGAAAGCCCCTCTGCTGGGTGCCAGGCACTCTTGAGCCCAAGCACTCTGGTCACTGCCAGTGGATGTGGAACATCCAAATGCCATCTGAGTGCCAAATCCCTGAACTGCCTGAGAAAGGGAATCAGAGCACGTGCTCTCCAGTGCTTGTTAAATAGTCTGACAACGGAGCTTCTGAATTATGTATGGCTTTTTTTGTCATCCTTCTTGCCTCAGGGTTGTATCATTTTGCTACTGCTTCCAAAGAAGCTACCAGTGTCCCTATGCAACATGTTCTGTAACCTACTGCTCTGAACACTGCAAAGAGGCATGAGACCACAGAGGATTGAGAATCAGCTGATGTGTCCTGCTTTGTGAGTGCTCTAAGTGGCTGCCTTTTCTGCAGCAGAGGATTTCTTTCTCAGTAACAAAAAAGAAAAAAACAACAAAAAAATCCACAAACCCCAAAATCAAAAATAACCAAACCAAACAAAAACCAACCAACCATCCAAAAAGCAATAATTAAAAAAAAACCAAAAAAAAAACCCCCAAAAAAACCAAAAAAAACCCCCACAACCAAAAAACACACACAAAAAAACCCCCCAAACAAATGTCTGAAATGAAAATGATTGCTTGCTACCAATCAACTGATGCCCAGCCAGTCCCAGAGGATAGACCCCCAAAGGATCGATCCCTACCCAACCTTCCCCCTAATTTATTGCCAAGCATGATGCCATATGGAATGGAATATCCCTTGAGACAGCTGGGGTCACTGTCCTGTCTTTGCCCCCTCCCAAGTCCTTGTGCACCCCCAGCCTCCTCTCTGATGGGCTGGGATGGGGTGATAAGCAGAAAAGGCCTTGACACTGTGTAAGTGCTGCACAGCAGTAAGTGAAACAACCTGAATCATCAACACCGATTCCAAGACAAATCCAAAACACAGCCCCACACTTGCTACTATGAAGAAATTTTGCTTCACTCTGGACAAAACCAGCACATTTTTCTTCTAAATGCATTTTTATGAATTACTGTTTTATGCTCTGTGGTGTCTCAAACGCTTTTAGTCAAATTCTTTTAACATGCAGGCAAACTGCATTTATTCAAAAAAAACAGGTTTGCTGCATATGAAGTTTTATTTTTGCAAATATGATATAACCTTAAAATTTGTCTCATAATGTAACAGTAACAGTAATGTTACTGTTATATGTTAAACTAGTATCAGTTTAGTCAGGCAGTGAGATAAATTTTCACTGTATTTTAAATGTTTTTAATGTTAGAACTATTCTGCTAATTTCCCATGCATCACACTGAGTTGCATATTTAATTGGCACTAACATGCTAATCAGAAATACAAGAAACAAGTTTATGAATGGAAGATTATTCTGGAGGTTCTAATTCCTTTTTCCTATCAGTCATAGCAATGAGTGGAAGTATTGCAAAATAATGAAAATGCTCACTTCTCATATGTTTAAAATTTCACAGGCAACTGAAAGTAATCTTTTCTATTGTTGAGATACAATCCATTGGAATCTATCAAACACACACACACAAAAATTGTCTAATTGCCAGATAATCTTTGATGTTAGATTTTTTTTCAGAGTGCCAATTGGGAGACTTGGACAGAACTTAGAAAAAGGAGTAAAAGGTTTATTTCATGATTGTCTTCCCAGAGGTGAGAAGAACAGTAGTTTTTCATATCTCATGTTCTGTGTAGATGATTAATCTGTGGTGTTATTTGAAGTTCTTTAAAATGTTAAGAGAATGTCTACACAGTCGCTCAATATCACTACAAAGACAGATAAAATCCTTGAAGAAGCCATTTACACCCATGGCAGGCACAGGGCAGTGACCTTGCTAAAGGTTAGTTCATTTCCAGGGTTTCTGCTCCAGTAGGTCTCAGAGGTCAGTTCCAGCTCACAGCTGAGTAGCCAGCTAGGTGCATCTCTATGGTGTGAAGATAAAGGGCAGGTTTAGACTCAAATATAGCCTCAAGCTGATGCATTAAATCTGTGGCCTCATGTAATTCAGTATTCATTACACTTAATCTTAAGGCTCCTGGGAGGGGAACTATTATTGTTGTGTAGGTTAAGTGGCCAATAGCCTTTCTCATTCAAGGCATGTTTTGGTGTTTAAAAAATCATCTTTGGACACTGTGGAAAGCATCCTGAAACAGAGACCATCTCAGCTGTGTTCTTCTAAGAATCAGTAGTGAGAGAATCCAACAGGGATATGAGAGAAGTAGAAGTACTTTGCTCTCTCTGATATGTTATTTCCCATTTCTATTTCAGCCTCATGTACAGCCATGTGCAAGACCTTTACTTTTCAAATTTGTTTTTAAATTTTGAAAGGATTTATATTTTGACCAGAAACCATATCCATTTTTCACACTGATACCTATATTCTCAAGGGAGATACATAGTTTCAGCTAGTCAAAATTTTCTGATTACAGAATATAACTGGGAATTTCAAGGCAGTTCTGCTCACAGTATCAGTTTACAGAAGAATTATTAGAGGTCAGCAGTCAGCTGACTTGTAGTCAAGGAGCAGCAGACTCTTACATGAAGATTACTCTTTAGCTGCTTGCTGCTGACACACCATCCTAATAAGTACTCTTTTAGTTCAGCTTATTTGCTTTTGTGTGTCCAATTGTTGATTTTTCCACCAGGTAGCATTCATGAGGTAGGAGGAGGAGGGAGGGAGGGGTATTTGGACTGGGAAGGAACATCAGGGTGTGACCTATATTTTCTTTTCAAACACGTGATGTGATCTGCTACCAGTTGCTTTGGGTCTCCTCTGAAAATTCCTGACACTTGGTGATGATCATCAATGCACAGAAGTTTCCTGTGTCTGGTTACATTGACCCTGGGACAGTAGCTGTGAGTACAAGTGGAGTAATTCATATCACAGAGACTTCATCAAAAAGCATCAATGTCACCAGTTCTGTCAGCACGTTTCTGATGGTGTCCTGCTCAGTTGGGGTTTAAAGTGTTGCCACAACAGTTTCTCCACTGCACTGTACTTACTGTCATTCAGCAATAAATTGAAGTCTATTATTATGTTTCATGTCCAGCCTAAGCTGCAAATGACTTTGCAAGTCAATGGGGAAACAGGCCTCCCCTAGAAGAATGAAAGGCTTCAAAACTTAATATTCCATTTTCAACAGAGGCCGCCAGAAAACTTTCCAGCGTTTTCTTTTTGTGGAAAAGGATAATGACCCTTCCTCAAAGAGCACATGCCCGTAGATTCTCACTCTGGAATTCTTGGCAGACGCTTCCTTCATCACCTACACCTTTAAAAGGAAAGATTTTGGGCCAAATTCTTCCCTGGCTTACTGGCAAAACTTACATATAACTCCACAAAATGAACAGGAACTCTGCAGATTTCCTAATGAACAGTGGAATGTCACACTTCAGGTCTATCAAGACCTGTCTATTCAGGTCTATTCTGAAATTTCCCCAGTTGTGTTTCTGAAATTGTGTTTGGTGTAATTATTGTTATGTGTGTTCTCATCATCACCTGCCTTGTTCAGCCTGGTGGGAGGCAGTGTCTTACAGATGTTCCTGCTGTTTCCCTGTGGAGCTGAAAAGAACAATGGTCTACTTGCCATCCAGAATTTTTATAACTTTTTAACTAGCTTCTTGAAAATAAGTAATTAAACAGAGAAAAATACTGACTTCTTATAAGGGCAACTTTGCATGTTTCTCCCTGAAATTGTCTGTGACTGTCATGGCCTCTCAGTCACTCACTCAAGGCCATTCCATGGCTCAATCATAAATATTTCTGCTGAAGTATAAAGTATTTCAAGCATTTGCCAATATGAACTTTCTTAAAGTGTGTTTACAGATTGTAGGAAAACAAGAATCTTTGAAAGCATGAAGTAGAAAAAGATTATTTTCATTCTGCCATGTTTCTGCACCTGCTTAACTTTTAACAACTGAGTGAATCTAGGGATTTCATACAAGTCTTTAAAACAGTATTACTATATAAAGCATTCAGTAGCAGACTGAGATGCTGAGTTTAGAGCCTAGACTAAAATATTCAGAAGAAAAAGCAGACAGCTGGGAAGGGCGACTCAGAACATGCATGTTAAACTGTAGTTATAACTCCCCTTTTACAGATAATTTTAAAGAGAGCACTTAAGCTAGTTGCTTGAAACAAGTGCATGCTACTTATATTTGCAAAATTAGAGGTGTTATATTACAAGCCTTCGTGTCATTTTTGTCTATGCAATGGATTCTTGGCACTAAAAGAGGTAGTCCAAGTCTTCTCCAGTTCCTGCCTCCAAACTATGTCCTTGAAATTACCACCACAAATTCAGGTAAGTGTTATAAACTCCACTCTAGAAAACCAGAGAGAGGAAGTGATACATCTTCTGCAACTTTACTGTGTTGATTAAATGTTGTTCCTTACTACCTGTAAACAGTACTAAATCGAAAATAAAGCATCAGATTTAATAGGAGATGGAAGTAGCAGAGAGGGACCACAACTCAGTGAGGTTTTATATCTGCTGTTGGAAAATAATCATAGTCTTCTCTTAGCCATTTTGGGTTTTACTACCACTGTCAGTCCATTCTTCCTTCTCATGCTAGATTTTTTTCATTTTTAGAAAATTTCTGTATAAAAGGCAACAAATGCTTCTCAGTGGGAATACCCACACATGGAAAGCTGCTGACAAAACAGCATCTTACGGGCAATGATTGCGTCTGTGTCATTCTGAATGGATTTCAAACCAGTGTGCCCTGAAACAAGCCTAGACTAGACCTTGTTTCACTCCTTGTCTAACTGTCCTCTGCTTAGCGTGCAAGCCTTCAGGGCTTGGAATCAGTCCTCACTGAGTACTTGTAAAATCTATAGTTTGATAAGGCTCTGAGCCATATTCGGATCAGGCAGTCCCTGCAGATTGGGATTACCATAGTTACTTCATCTCCTGGGTTCCACTTAAGTGTCTTCCTTGAGTGGGAATCTATGTCTGTAGACATAGTCTATCTATTTAAACACAAAGTTTATGTGGTTTTTTGGGTTGTGGGTCTCCAAACAAATTTGACTTGTATTACTTCTTCCTATATATAATGACATTAAGACATTTACAAAAGACATTTACAAGCTAACTGAAATGCAGACATAATTCCAGAAATTATTATTTTCTATTTATTGATATTGAATATCAATACACTCTGCAGGTAGATATGAGTAAGAACATAGCCACTGCCTGAGAGATATTACAATCAATAAAATTCCAGACTGCCAAAGGGGTAAGAGCAGAAAACAGGAGAGAAATAATAGATATATTCTGCTAAAAGCTGGTCTAATAATATTAGACCAATTTTAAAGCCATTTTTATAACATCTTAAAGTTGCATCCAGGCTCTACTATAACTGAAGCTACAGGTTAGATTCACCTTTCATTACATTGAACAGCAAAATTCTCGTTCATTTTAGACCCTCCATTAGGTTATTAGGGCAAAAGTTGATTAATGGATGAGTCTTTTCTCCTTTATTTTTCCTTTTTGTTCTTTCTTTCAGAACCTCACACAAGTCTAATAGTCCAATCATCTTCACCCTGATCTAAAGCTCTGAAGTGTTTTAAACTGGACACAGGTGCTCACATAGCACCCATGCATAGTTTTGTTGTTTTTTTACATCTAAATTCTGACTCAGGTTTGAGTATTTGCAATTTCAAATTAAGAAACTCAATGACTACTTTCTGCAAAGAAATTTTCCTTTTTTTGGCATGACCAAGAATTTTAAGATTTTTTATCTTAAGATACCAAAGGTGCTATCTGAGATGGCATCATTAAGTGAATTAGACTTCAAAGCCACCAAATTAGCCATAGCTTACATCCCTTTCCTTCTCATGGGCATACCTAAACTCAGAGCAGTCTCTTCTAGAATCAACAGCTGCAGCCACTGCATCTTTTCTGACCTCCAGAGTACTGAGACCACCAATTTGTCATCCACAAAGTTGTCCACTAGATCCACAGCAAGAGATGAAGAAGTACCTAAAGGGAGATAAGTGGGGTCAAACCCATCTTGCTACTCGTGCTTCTCAAGATGGAAGGTGAGAAGGTCTGTGGTGTCAAAAATGAAGACAGAGGGAGGAGATGCATCTTGAAAGAAGTGTCCTCATCCCAAATCTCTCATTCTCATATATTGCTTTGCCTGAGCTCATTCACTTTCATCTATTCTACTTTGGAAACTTTTCTTCTGCTCCACAGCAAGAATGGGCATTCAAGACAGTTTATCTGTCTTCGTTTGTTTTAAAGAGTGCTTCACACCATTTAGCATAAGTGCTCTTAGCACCTGAATTCCCAAAGCAACCTTCCATTTTCATCTTTTTCCTCTTGAATCTTCAATTTAAAACTGTACGTATTTCATAAACCTCTTGCCTTATACCAACAGTAAGTTGTAATATTTTCCATGAAATTGCACATCTGCAGGTCTGGATTGAAAGATGGTTTTTCTGTTTACCTCAGGGAAGGTGTTAGTAAAACATCAGTGTTCGTTCCTGCATGTCAGTATTCCATGTGTGTACTCCAAAAGCATAAGCAGCCCTGTTCTATTTATTTCTACATAGCAGTTAAAAGGTTTGCTCCCACAGATTGCTCCCAACACACTCCAGACATCACCTCTGTGAGATGGGGACAAAGACCATTATTGTCTTCCTAAGGCAAGGAAAATGCTCTCGTGGTGCAGGAATAGAGCTGAGCCTGTGCAAAGCATTTCAGATTTTTCAGGCTGGGATCAGAAACATTGTTAATGAACATTGTTGTCAGTGTAATTCATGGGCTTAGTTTCTGTATGACCAAAAGACCTAGAAAGGTTGGAGTAATGTTTTGAATTCCAATGTCAATTGTAATTTATCTTATTTAAAATAGGAAAGCCTCTTTCCTGGGTGATCTGAAGAAAATTCTTCACTGGAAAGCAGACATGATAATAAATCACTTCTTGGTTTTCTCACATGAATAATTTGTGCCTTGTTATGCAAAGCCTGGAAGCTAATTTAAAGTTGAGAGCAGAAATACACTAATAATCAATGTCTCTCATTTCCAGATTTGCTTTTCAGAGAGGCCAAAACACTGTGTAAGAAATCAAATAGAATTCTGGAAGGTGAAGGAACAGGTATCTGACATGTTAAAGCTTCACAACTGTAATGCTGCAACACAACAAGCAATGTAGCAAATAATGTGATTGGGGTAATGTCACCTTGAGCTTTGGTCCCTCCCTCTGAATTTATATGTATCTTAAGGAAAAAAGGAATCATAGTATTTCTTACCTTTACAGTGGAATGGAGCTGACTGCATAACAGACAAGGTCAGGGCACTTTAAACACTGAGTTATAGAAGGGAGAAAATTAACTTTTTTATTTGTGGCCAGGTAATTTTTCAGTCTGATCAGTTCCCTGGTCATTTTCATTGCACAAGAGTCAAATACATGTGCCAACACAAGATCAGGAGTGGAAGGGGGCCACACATAAGCAGATGGAGTGAGAGCAGCTCAGGACTTCTGATGGCTGCTCTGGCTCAGGTCAGCTGGGATCATACATCAGACTGCATATGAACTGTTGCCTGCTCTCATTTTGGACAAGCTGTGAGAAGGAGTGTGACATTTAGTTGTAAACACAGAAATCTGCCAAGTGACTTTTGCTCCTGGAATATCACATTGTATGGAGCAGGTTCAGGTGGCCTATTCCACTGAAATCTTTCCACCAGATGTTTCCCATCAGTTGTCATGATTGGGCCCCACTCAGCACCTTGCTTAGCCCATCTGAAGGACTAAAGTGTAGAGTGTCAAAGGTATTACATTCCATTTTCTGACACTCAGGAATACCAGTGAAATAAGCATTGCCTGGGTATGTCTCTATTTCCACTGTCAGCCCTACAACCCATTAAGTTTTCAATGACAGTTTCGGAGACTCTTCTTTATTCCTTGCAGAGAGAAAAGTGTATTTTCTGGTTGAAAAATAAAGTTTTCAATACATAATTAAGAATTTTTAACTCTATTTAATATCCAGCAGATAATCAGGATGGCACATGGGGGATAGTGGTGATGTATTGAATAGCTTAGTGTTCCAGTTTCTCTGTTTTATATAGTGTGAACTTTTTGTGGATTATATTACTTCATGCTTAAAATTGAAAGTTGAGGAGATGCCACACAATATGTTAACTATGTGCGGGAGGAAATAGTAATTTCTGGGGTTTGTTTTCAGTTCAGTTGTGGTGGATTGTTTTTTTATTTTCTTTTACCATGGAATAGTGAAGAGTTTAAAAAATACCTTACTCTGAAAAGTATTTGGCAAAAAAACTATTAATAATGTAGAAAGAAAAAAGTCCTTATCTTTCTGAATCATTAGAAACCTGGGGTCTGATTCAGTCATTTTTCTTTCCCAGTGTTGCTGATTTCAGCTAACTATTAAAAAAATATATACCTTGATTCTACTGAGTAATCTAATTCTGTTCATACAAATCTGAGCTGAGTTCATTAAAAGATTTTATCTAACATATTTCCTTACAAATGTACAAGGCCTGTTTAATTTTGGTAATAAAATTAATTATGAGTGATAACATTGCATACACAAAGACTTATCATAGAAAGGTAGATAGCCTTGTAGTCCAAACACTCCAGTTCTGTCTAGCTAATCTTGGTTCTAATTTATATTAAGTAACAATTTTATTATTTGTGATTTAGCAAATCCCCTACTTTTGTTGGTTCACATTTATCTTACTTGAGTTAATTAGATACTGAAGTAAGACGTTATGAAAATTCACAAGTGACCCTTGCTGAGAGAGGAGAGAGGCTGGGAGGCAAAGTACAGATGTACATGGGCACATATTTGCTCTTGTGCACCAGGTGTCTCAGTCAAATTTAAGCACCTTGATTGTGGTTTTACATAGGGTTTTTATACACTTCAAATGTTTATGTAAACATAATTTGACTGATCACTCATAGTAACAACCACTTATTAATATTGGTAAAACTTTGCAAAGCAACCATATTTCTGCAGCACTCTTGCTGCTTTTCTATAGATCCAGACATCCCTGGAGACATTCTCTCTCTATATATATATAATTACTTGTCTATGATGTCAGATGATGCTGGGACGGTTTCAACGACTTGTTAGAGAAGCAACAACAGTGTGACCAGCAGGACAAGGGCAGTGATCCTTCCCCTGTATTTGGAAATCATGAGGCCACACCTAGAATCCTGTGTTCAGTTCTGGGCCCTTCAGTACAAGAAAGACATTGAGGAGCTGGAGCATGTCCAGAAAAGGGCAACGGAGCTGGGGAAGGTTCTGGAGCACAATGCTGATGCTCAGGACCTGAGGGAGCTGGGGGTGTTTGCCCTGGAGAAAAGAGACCTTACTGCTCTCTGTAACTGCCTGAAAGGAGGGTGTAGCCAGTCTCTTCTCTCAAGTAACAAGCAATTGGACACAAGGAAAACCCCTCAAGTTGTTCCAGGGGAGGTGTAGATTGGATATTAGGAAAAATGTTTCCATGCAAAGTTTTCTCAAGACTTAGAACAGGCTGCCCACGGTAGTGGTTGACTGACCATCCCTGAAGCTATTTCTAAGACATGGCATTTGGGCATATGAATTAGTAGTGAACTTGGCAGTGTTGGATTAATGATTGTACTCAAGGGTTTAGAGGTGTTTTCCAACCTAAATGATTGGAAATTATATGACTGTAGAGTGCTGGTGTTATCTTGGTTTTCCAGGGGTGTCCTTTATCCTTCATGGGCCACTCTAAGCTTCCAAGAAACAATATCTTTATTTACAGAGCTGGTCTGTTCTTTAGGCTTTTTTACTTAAGAATGAACCATATCAAATTTCACTACCTCCTTGCAGTATGCTGGATACTGTGGACTAATTTATATTAACATAGTTAATACACTGTCATCCTACAAAGATTGATTGATATAACAGAGAAGAGATTTTTTTGTGACAAAGGCTGGCACCGATTGCAAAGTCAGTGGAGGAGACAAACTTCCAATGGGTGCTCACATCTCAGATCTTCTGAAGTGACCTATGAAGGTGCCATTTCCTTTCTCTTGACAGCAGAGGATGAGTGTGAGTGTGTACCTAATGACAGCCCCTTCAAACTGACTGTATACCCTTGAATAGTTCCTACTGCAGAGAACCTGAACTGGTTCTTAATGAGAAGAGGTGGCTTTGCATGGGCAACTGTTGTGAATCTCCATCCAGTGAAGTCCTTCTCCTTTGTGTGATTTAGGAAGTATTACATGCTGTGCTCTGTGCATGCAATATGTGTATCTTTTTCCATACCCCTTTATAGCCACACACATTTTTTTCTCTCAGTGAAAAAAAATAAGGTGTGGCCAAGAGTATCTACTATCATTTAATAGGGCATACAACTTACTCCTCATTCATATTTATCACTACTATATTTCAGTAAGGCAGGTTGTTATGCAGTTCAATTCATGAATATCAGATGAGAATAAATCAGACAGTGGGATTTATCTGACATAATATTAACCATCTGCAGTGTTAGCAGACATGTTGGTGTAAATTAATAATTCTCAGCTACTTCTAATACAAGGGAAATTAAAATAGGCCTGCCTGTAGTGAGCCACATGAACTGGTTTAGATGGTGTCTTTTGCACTACCTGTATTCTACTCAGAAAGTTCATCTCCTCCACTTTATTGGGAGTGACTAGCTCAGATGTAGACACTTACAGTATGGATGTCTACATTTAGCAAGACACATGCCTTCCAGAATGAGTGAAATGCTGAGATCCACGGTTCTTTCTTGCTCTGATTTTGACAGGTCAACTACAATACACATATGCCACACAGCATTCCATACTCTATACAGTGAGCTCGTCAGGTCTAATATATCAACCTCAAAGTCTTCTGTATCACTGTCCTTACTCAACATGGCCTGCCTGCTGGTAGGAAAAAGGTGATCCTGTCTTTTCTGCCTGATTTCCCTCATGAGATTATCTGTCAAAAAGCAGTTATGCTTGAAAGCTGAGCAGTTTGGAGCATTTCTATCTCCTGAATCATTACCTAAATGTTTTTGAAACAAGAACAACTTCACAGTCTCTCACCTGTTATTAAGCTTTTGGCACTTTCTCATGCCTGATGTTTCAAATGAACTTTGGAAAGCCCTGTAATGTATTTAAACATCAGGGTAATGTAGCAGTTGGTGAACACTTTCCTACCTGGACTACACAGATAAATAGCTTGTGATTCCAAGATGAGATTGAACAGTCTTCACAGCTTGATTTTGGATGGATCTGTGCTTTGCATCATGCAGGACTAGCTGGAACATTTACATACTATTACCCAGTGCTTGGCAGAGATATCCAATTGAACCTTGATCACAGGACAGCATTAATTCATCACAGCACATAAGTTAATTACCCTGGTCTGCTGGCAATGCTAATTAACCAAGGCACAGAGACACACTAACTTGGTTGTTTCTCTTCTGTTTTCAGAGCTAGCTTGCCTGGCATAGCTCATAAATTTATATACCTTTATCCTTAGCCTAAAGGACATATGCCCTGGAGTGTTCTGGATCATAATGAGTGTCATTTCCTGGGTAGCCTCTTTAATTTCAGTGTGTTATAGTGTGTTATAAATCCATTTAAACTATTCAAATATACTTGTGCTTGCTCAAAACAAAAAACATTTAATTCTTCCTGTTACCCAAAAAACCTATTCGGCTATGAGGACAATCATGTTTTCCTTGGAGAATCTTATCTAAGAGTAGATAGAAACTTATAACAGTTAGCCATTTTAGCCCAAATCATTTACAATTTTTTAGTAACAAAGCCTTTATAACAAAACTGGACACAATTTGCATTTTACAGAACTCAACATGTTAGCAGTGTGGTAGGTTAATTTTTTTATTTACATTACTAAACATCAAGTATATAGTTGGGAACTAAGACATTGTTGTGCAAGGAGCTGTCTGAATATAATAGAGAGAGACAGTTTTTGTCTTAAGGGAGCCTGTACTTGAATAGCCAGGAAAGATAAAAGAGAAAGAGGGAGTGAGGATGAAATAACTCACCTAAACTCATACAGCAAATCAAGGACAGAGTTATATTTTACTTCTCCTTCCAAATGTTCTCTGTCTTTCTTTATGTACTTTTTTTGCAAGACACTAAATTAATTCTTTGATTTTAAAACTCCATGTGAATTCTGGGCTCAGGAGTCGCATGATAATCTCAAAGAGTAAAATCTCCTCAACAGCTGCGAGAAGAAGTAAATTCAAACTTGCTTGTCAAATGCAAGCCTGCTGCTGGGAGCTCCAAGCTCCCAGGGCCTGTGTGTGGATTGTCTCCACATCACCCTGACCTGCTGATTAAGCAAAATACACGTGGTTGAATCCATTCAGATATTGAGACACATAGAAAGCTTGTTATATGGAAATCTCTAGAAAAGCGGGGAAGAGGAACAAATCCAAACTCCACATTTACTTCATGTTTTAGGACCAATTCAACTGACTTCTCCCCAGAGCATGGAAAATGAATGCTGGCTTCTCAACATCTGGCTCAGGTCGTGCATTGGAAACATTCCTGAACCTTCTTCCCATTGGCTCCAGAAAACACAGCAAACAAAGCTGAGCCCATTTTCTGTTCAGTATTTTAGGAACAGGGAAAGGCAGCACATTCCCTGTTGCTCAGAGTTTTATTGTCCTTGACAGTGACTGATTTAGTGAGAAATGTGTGTTTATAAAGGAAGATCATGGCAAGGAAAATCCTAAGCATCTGACCTTGTCATATAATCTTTCCTATTCCTCAGTTTCATATGGCTGAAGACCAAGGGGGGGTTATTGAAGTAGGAGCAAGGGGGCAACCAGTGTCACAATTACAGAATTAAACACAAAACAGAAGTGATTTTTAAAAGTCAGGATGATGCCCAACTGCTCAAATGCCCAAATCATGCAATGAAATAAGTGCTGTACTTTAGGGAACAACTCTTTTCGTGTCAGATTGTGCCTGTCACAAGCCATCAAATATAATCTAGTTACATCCATACAGAGGTCAGCCATGCAGTTTCAGATCACTATCCCATGTCCCTCCAGAGAGAGAGAGAAATTGCTGGAGTATCAACGCTCACAGCCCAAAATAGTTTGAAAATCTACCTCTTCATCTGTCTTTTTAGTTTACTACATGATTGTTCAGATGAACTGATACAGCATTTCTATTAAACTTACGTAGCATAAAAAAGGGGAGTATGGAAATACTGAGGAAGGTGTGTATAGACATTATGGATTCACATATGTAAGAGGTTTATGTATCAGAATTTCAGAAAAATTCATCTCCTATTTTTTTCCTCAGATTAAAATGTAGTCTGTTTTCAAAATTTTATTCTTAAAGTACACTTTGAGATTCTAACAGACAAAAGATAGAAATGCTGAGACACCTCCTTAGTTTGGGAGCCTTTAAAAAGCAAACCAAACCAGCTTGTTAGTAGCTCTTGAATGGTCTAAATTAGACAAGATTTAATGCTGGGAAAAAAATCTGGCTCCATACAATGGATGATGTCTTATTTTCCATGCTCTTTACTTCCCATTTACTGAGCCTTCCCTAACCTGGATGTCATCCATTAGCCCATTTATTGTCTTTCTCCTGTGCCTGACACTCTTAGAACATTTTACACTAACAAAGATTCCAGAGTTCATTAACACTCCAGTTTGTGGGGCCTTAAGTATTAATAGCAACAGAAACCTAGAGTACAAGTTTATTCATGGATTCAACATGAATATATATTACTCCACAGTAACTTCATGTGCATGCCATGCAAACTGCTGGAAGCTGCTTTTTTATTTTTCTACAAAAAGTTTAAAGTTCTAGTTTTCACTCAGTTCTATTTGTCTAGAGCCCATGTTCACACTCCTTTACCCTGAGGGAAGTTGGCTACAGGCTTGATGCATGAGCTTTGATTTTCACTGCAGTCTTAACAGTAAGCCACAAGTGTTATCAATATTCTGAGGACTTTGTGTGTTTTTCTGTCCCCTCTCTGACCAAACCCAGAACCAAGTAGAATATTCACAGATGTAGATCTGCATTAATTCATTCCAGGGCCAAAGGGGTCATGAGACCTGTACAAACTGTAGCTGGATTAAGGCATGTGTCTTCTGACTGACACACAATATCATTTGAAATACGTCAAGAGACAGTAGATCCTTCCCAAGTATAGAGACATAGACTGGATAAAATGTTTCAAAGTTTTAATTATCTTCACTAATAGGATATTATGCCTTAAATTGTATGACTTCTGTTTTCAGGTGCTGAATTTTGTTTTTTCTCTGCCAGAAATGTTGTGTGGAAAAAAAAAAGACTTCCTCCCATCATTGGAATTCAGCACAGAATAGAGCTCAGTAGAGCACAGAATTTACCTTTGTGTTGCTTTCTGATCTGTGGATCATTTTACAGTGATCCTTTTGAGTACAAATATATCTGCACTCTTTTTGATATGGACAATACAAGTTGGCAAGATAGAGTGATATAGTATCACTGCCATGTGAATAGAAACCAGAGTTGAAGGGATTCCCTGTTCATACATCTAGAATGGTTTCAATCCTTCAGATGACAGAAATCTACTGAGAGCTCACACTGAGGTAAGCACAACTTAGAAAGAAAGTCAAGGTCTTTCTTTAATTTATTTCTTTCCAGAAGTCTCCAGTTCTGCAAGTATAAAGTTCTCTTTTTTGTTCCTGTATTTAATCCAGCTGTCTGCACTACTTCTGTGTCACCAAACTTCTGTCAACTGCAAGTTTAACCAATGGATATTTTCTATTCCTTTATGGATCATTTATCCTCACAACATCCTTCTGGAAGAGAGATGTACCTTCCCACTCCTGGAAGATCTTTGAGTAAATAGTAGAAATATTAAGGCTCACGAGCAAAAAACAAACTTCCAAGTTTTACGGACCTCTGGTGAAATGACTCTATGTTTTGCTTTGGATTAGGTATAGAATTAAGTCTCCTGGATTGTGCTGCTTAGGCAAGATGGACAGGATCAAAGATGATTTGGAAGTAACCTGGACTTGAAATGGCTTATTCCTGTCAGAGCTGATGTGTGTCTCCTCATCTGTCATTGAGGGTCATGGAAAGTGTTCAAGCAGAAAGGTAAACACTTGGAGAATTTAAACAGCTGAGTGGAGTTTCAAGTTTTAAAGTCAGTCTGGAAAAAGATTATTAAAACATATCAAGTTTCTATGGCTCTACCTTATGTATCTGGACCTTATGATGGAGCTAGGAATAAATAACAGCTAAATCTGTGGGGCAGAGTGGCTCAGCTGATACCCAGGGTACATCCACATTCATAAAAAACAGAACCAGGGATGTCAGCACTGTACCCCTGGCTCATTTCCTCTTCTTGGTTGCTAGCTCACTCACTGGCTTTTTTTTTAACATTCCAACCAAGGCCATGACCAAAAACTGTTCTGCAGTAGTTCCCTAGGGAGAACTAACAAACATCAATAAGAGAGCAACCACTTTAAATTGGCTCTTTCTGCCGTGCATAGGTCTCACACATTATCCCAGCAGACCTTTCTGCCTCAGGATACCTCAGCACATGCAACAGATGCTACCCAGCATTGTGCTATGTAACCTCCACTCTGATGGGCTGATACATTGACCTCACATTACTTCAGAAAGTTAAATAAAGTAAAACAAAATAAAATAAATAGGAAGAAAAACCTTACTTCTCTCTTTGGGTTATCATCTAGGGTATGGAAGTGCTAGAGAGACTTGGTAAGTATTATGGATGCAGCTGGGCCATGCAACTTAACCTCAGATCTTGTGAAAAGGTCTTTTTGTTATTGTTACAGGTGTAGCCAAAACTACATCATCCACTGAGGCAAAAAACACTATTCTTATCCACTTGGTCTGCTCCTCTGACTGTTCACGTGCTGACACCTCTCAGCAAGAGAAAATTCTCCTGTGGGGAAGCTCAGCTTCAGTTTGTAAGCATTTACTAAATAGGAAGATAAGTTATCCACAAAATTTATTGTGTTTTCAAGCGTTGTTAACCACTTTTTCTCAGGGATAGAGATATTTTCCTGCCTTTTTATTTTTTTAACAGTAGAGACAAGGCAAAAAATCCCCAAGGCGATGGCATACTAAAACTGTTGCTTCTTACCCTTATTAGTGCCTATGTCCCTTAGAAGACCCTATCAGGATCTTCAGGTGCTCTAATTATACTAATTGTCTCCAGGCCTGCAACACAACCCTCCCTCTCTTCCAGACCTTGGAGGTATGGGAATCTGCAGCTTGTGGCTTGCCAAGGAAAAAGCAGGAGTGAATTGAAGGAGCACACTGGCACTGCCTGTAGCTAAACAGCAAAGGACTGCTTAATTAATAATTTATCTATCTCTCTCTGTTCTTACTGCATGGTCTCTCTTTACAGAAGAACGAGGACTTAGAGAAAACAATAACATAATGGAATTAAGTGGTTTTTTTTCTCAGAAGGAATAAAACATGACTATATTTCTTGCCAAGCCGTAGAGAATGTTTTCACTGGAAAAGTAACCAGTCTGGAACATCGGAAACTTGAAAATGTAGGTGTAGATTCATTCAGCTCCTGGGCTCCCCAGAGTTCAACTGAACTCCAGAACTACCTAGTCACATCCTCAGGTTGTGTCCAGCTTTCCACTGGGAAGGCTGTCTTGCACTTTGTGGAGGCACAGGAAGAGATGTGTGTTCTGTCACCTTCTCTGTCAAGTGACAGATGTGCCAATAACATAATGGGACATGCAAGCAGTCCTCTCATGAACAATGATGACAGCATTAGCTGGTGTCAGTTGATCAGTGCATGTCCCTCAGGGTGCATAAAACAGGGGATGAACTGGGACCATCAGTGAAGAGGGTGTCAGGGAATGGCAAGCACAAGAGCCCCTACCTCCTTTCCCTGCCCAAGGAACTTGAAGGGGCAATGAACCAGGGATCTCACTAGAGCATAGCTGTGTTGCTCTGAGCCCTGGTCACCAATCTCATCCTCAGCTGTGGATCAGCATTCTGCGTGCAAGAATGCAAGTCAACTGGTCTCCTGGTTTCAATCCCCTATTTTCTTGTTCAGCAGAGCTCTAAAACATCAGAGTTGGCCCAGACATCAATCTTCCCTCCTCTGCAGTAGAATTCCTACTCACTCACTAAATCCCTATTCTGATTCTTCTGCTTTTACTTCTTCTCATACAGAGTGTCAAATGAGAGAAAAACCATAAGGTACACAGTGTAAAGTATCTGATTTAATTTTTTTTAGCTTTTACAGTGTCCTCCATTCAATTGTCTATATAAACAAGTTTTAAAGAAATCTTGCAATTTCTTTCTTCCCTCCCTAACATACTTTTAAACTTAGATGTCAAACAAGTCATATTTTTCTTCCCAACAGCAAACTCAGTACTGCCAAAAATATTTGCAACACTTATGTAACCACTGCATGGTTATCCATGTGAAGGATTACTGCAGGTCTGTGTACATGATGTGCTGGAGATGTCAGTCTCCACAAACCCATTCATCCTGATGATGGCATTGCTCTGACATGTGTTAAGAGCTCCTCATTTGAAAATGCTAGCTGATGCATTTTAATTTCCTTTCAGCTTTCCATTCCTCTCATGAAAGGCAAGAAGGGAAAAGTTTCTGGACTTCTTTTTAAATCCATTTCTGCTGCTTTCTTCTAAGGCATTTAACAGGATACAAGCATCTCTGTTTTATTCTTAGGAAACAGAAGAGTTAGCTAAACTGATAAATTAATCAATCCTTTTATTCCTTTACCTGCCACCTGTGCTGTACCTCCTCTTTCAGATCAAAATTAGAATTGATTTGTGTAGTTGTTACTAAAAGAGCCAAAGAAACATGATGACAGTAATGTGTTAACATCAGTACCTAAACTAGGCAATGAAATTTTCTTTACTGATATTAAGATGATATTAAGAAGGATCATGTATTAAGAAAAGGCATTTGCTTTTCCAAGGTTTGATTTTTCAATCCCTTCTTTTGTCATTGTGGTAAACTACATGCTATGTAAAACACACTTTTTTTTTCTAATGGGTATTTATTCTATGAAAAGAGAATAACAAAGGCAATTCTACAGAGAAACAGGAGAGTAACAGCTGGTTACATTTCCAGAATTTTTCTTTCCTTCCTGCAGCATGTAGCCTGAAAATTAATGTATTGCATTGTAGAATTGGGAGAAGGCAGCTCCAAGACCGAAAAGAAGTGTCAGGGAGGAAGTCGTCTCCCACCCTAGTTCCAATACCTCAGCTGTTGCATCCCTGCAATGAACCCATTTCTGTTGTGTTTACAATGAAAATTATACCCATGTCTTTTTGAGGAGCTTGGTCTTGTCAGCATGTCTGAATTGGTCTGAAATTCATGGGCAGACTGGGTTATTCAAGCAAGAATTGATTAAGGTGAGGTTTATCTTCCCTCGTTAGAGATGTTTTCAGTGTAGGCATTTGATTCTGAACTCATCCCATGAAATCCTTTTAAAATCAGCTTGAGAAACAGGCATCTTTAAAACATGGTTCACTTGAACCATTTAAAGTATTTTTTTTCATATTGTTCTCTGATCTGATTCAGCTAACTAATGTGGAAGAAAATGACCCTGTCACTCTTTCTCAGTTACTTCCTAGCCAGGTTAGTGAGTTAAATTAACTCACAAAGGGGTGCCAATAAAAGAGGGATGAACAGAGAATGAGGTAGATGTTCTTCAGTCTACAGCCCTTGACACCCAGACTGTTTATCTTCCCATTTAGATGGGAATTTGTGTCATATGTTTATGAAACAACATACCCAATTGTTTCACTGATAGGGACATAAACATTCTTGTTTAACACAAACATCGTGGTTTCCAAGTCAAATGAATCTGGAGAATGCACTGAACATTACAATTTTAGCAGCTTAGACAAAGGTATGAATGAGAATGGGGAATGGTATTAAATTGATTTAATGATATTACATATAAAATGTGGTTTTAAATAATGTAGGTGTCTATGAAAATGAAGTGATGGATTTGGCTTTTCTTATTTTTGGAAAGAAAGAGGTAAGAGACGTAGACTCAAAACCAATCATAGTCAAACTCTCATTGAAGACAACAGGTGAATTTTCTTTAATATAAACTGTGGAACTGATTTTAACAGATAAATAAAAAAACCACTTGTTAACTGAATTAATATGAATTTGTGTTGTGGTTATACCCCAACCAGCAACAAAGCACCACAGAGCTGCTTGCTCATTCCCCTCACCCCCAGCAGGTTAAGCAAGAGAATTGGGTAGGCGCAAGTAAGAAAACTTGTGGGTTGAGATAAGACCAGTACAATAATTAAAAGAAAATAATAATAATACGTAATTAAATGGAAAGTAACAGAGAGAGAGAGAGAGAGAGAGAGAAATAAAGCCCAAGAAAAACAAGATATGCAACAGATAGAGTTGCTCTGACCGATACCCAGCCTGTTCTTCAGCAGTGAGGCCATCAAATTCTCCTCATTTTATATGCTGATCTTGTTGACACATGGTATGGAACACCTCTTAGGCCAATTGGGGTAACCTGCCCCGACTGTGTCCCCTCCCAGCCTCTTGTGCCCCTTCAAGCTCCTCACTGGCAGAACAACACAAGAAGATGAAATTTCCTTGGCTTCGGGTTAGCACCACTAAGCAACAACTAAAACATCACTGTGTAATTAACATTATTCTTGTCCTGAATCCAAAACACAGCACTGTACCAGCTAATAAACAGGAAGAAAATTAACTCTATCCCAGTCAAAACTAGGACAACTTAAAAATCAGTTTATAACACACTGGTTGAGAACAAATAGATTAATTTTCCAGCCAAATACACAATATAGAGATGTAAAAATTTACTTTGAGGTTATGTAGGAATGTAGCTTTAGGACATAGCCAGAGATAAATTTACAGGGTATTTTGCTGATGGCATGTCCAGTCGCATCTATCTCACCTGTATCTGAACTCCAAAATTTAAGCCATAATTCATGCACTTCTGAAAGGCAGGGTGTACTAGCTCCAGTTCTGAAATACAGCCACATGTTCCTTACAGGTCTCTAGTTTAGTGTTGGCAAATGCTGCAGTTCAGTAATTTCAAGCACCTGAGAAAAAAAGAGATAATACTGGAAAATTAACATAGGGATTTATTCTGCACTAAAACTGACTTCAGGATTTTTTTTTTCAAGGCTATGAAAAAAGGCTAGGAGTAACTAAACACAAGCCCGGAACAAAATCAGTCTTTAAAGTATATTTATTCACCTCTCTCACAGGGGTATTAGAAGAATTGATTTGACCTAGACATGTAACAAATGTCAGGGTTTCTAGACAAAAGACTGTATAAATTCAGAGTTCTGTTACAATGAACTAGCTGAGTATGCTGAGAGTGCTGTTGTAATTTTAATAAAATTAATTTAATTTGAATTGGTAAGCAGTTGCTGAGAGACAGCAGTTCCCACTCCCACCTGTGAAGAAACCGTACCTTAACAGAAATTTGCAAGATATATAAATGTGATAATGACTGCATAAAATAATCTAACAAATAAGTTGCAAGCCAAGCAGAAGAATACTCAAATTACATCTCTTCCCAGGCTTGAGTTAAGCTAATTCTAAAAGAAACTTCCCATAAAGAACAGACCTTTTTAGATAGTAACGCTAAAGTTAAATACTTATTGTAGGCATTAGTCAGGTTTGCATTCAGTCAGCTCTCCATTAAAGGTATACTTACATGAATGCTCTTTGTCTGGATCTCAAAGCCACGGCACAGTTGTGAAAAGGACAGATAGTTTGGACAGTGTGATTTATTGTACTCTGAAAGAAATTGTATTCAACATAATCACGAGGCAAATCTAGACTGTAAAGGGAGGATGGTCTAAGAGATCAGAATGAAAGGAAGCATTGCCAGTCAATGTAATAGAAAAAGCAAAAAGACAAGATGACAGACCAGGCAGAGGAAGAAGTTTGCAAAAATTATGTGTAAAATGGAAAGACTTTTTGAGAAGCATTAAATTATACTCATGTAGGAAACAGGAAAAATTCTGTCTTTTTCCTTTCTATGCTATTTTCAAATTGGAATGGCAGTTTTTCAGGATGTAAAGTTACCCTACAAGAGGCAGAAATTGTTTCTCAAGTATTTCTCTTCTGAGAAGAATAGGCTTTGATTGGTAATTAAGGAGATTACACAGGAATCAGAAACTGCTTAAAAAGGCAGGCCTTTAGGGAAGCCGAAAGAAATGACCTATGTCCAGGTCACAACTGCCAAGAGACTACTCGAACTCAGAGGGTCCTCTGAAAGTATTAAATATCTCTCCTGTTTGTCAAGGAACCAATTCAGGGCAAGGAAAAATATAGGGAACAAAAGAGAAGGCCACTTGTTCTAGAAATGGGCCTAGCTTCCCACCTCTTAAGTCCATTAAGTAACCCCAGAATTAGTGAGCCACATTTCCTTCTTATGCTGGGCTCCCATCCTGTGGAAATCGACATTTTTTTTACTTCAGCACAATTTCAGCAGAAAAGGGGGAATCTCTGATAACTGGGAAGCAGTTTTATGCTTGATTTTCCCATCAGCAGACTACATGGACTGTTGATTTAGTGTAGAGGTCTGGGAAAGCAGCACTGGAAATACAACCACTGTGTCATAAAATAAAACCAACAACATCTTTCTGTCTTGAAAGGACAGCTGAAAGCACATAGTCTGTGTGAAGTGGTCTGTGGTCTGGCAGCAAACTGTAGCTAAGCTGCATAAGAATTTACCTATCTCTAGAAAACTGCAAAGAGCAGAGTCATTGAAGATGTACAGTTGGACACCAACCTACAGTCTGTGAAAGTTGATCCAGGCTTAGGAAGGTTTAGGAGCTGTTCTGTGACTCAGTAGTGAGACTCTCTCCATTGTTCTCTACAAACAGTTCTCCATTCTTCGTCAGTTCCCACAGTGTAGCTTCAGCTGTTCCTCACACAGCTCTACTAAAAGTTGGGATTCCCATTCAGAACGACTTGTTTCTCCCTACAATGAAAGAAAGGAGATTCTGCTCAAAGATTAGGACACCTAAATGTTAGGTGAAATATTTAAGTCTGTTTGTCTCATAAAGGCATTGTTGTGACGACAGATTTAGTAATGACTCTGAGATGCTTAGATAATTTGGAAGTGGGAACCCTCTTCATGGTCTAATAGGTATATTTTAAGGCACTTAACTCCATTTCAACCCCTTTAGGACTCACACCTCCTTCAGACCTCCTCCCAGTCCCATGTGAGCCAGGAAACAGGCTATGCAGCTGAATAGCCTTGGCATTGTCTCCCCTTGTCAGTTTAAGTCCCAGCTCCTACCAAACCAGACAAACTCCCTTTGGAGGTTTTGGGCCAAAGCCATGTGTGTTGGAGGACAAAACCACTGCTCTAATGCTCTTGTCTTAATTGAACAACCTCCATGAACACTCTGCCAAAGTAACACCTGGACCCACTACTTGTTTTCATCTTGTTTCTACATATTGCTGCTGATGCATTTGTTTTAATCTCCTGTGGCTCCCTGTATTTGCACAGTAACTGGTGCCATTATTGCTGGGCTGTGTAATTGCACAGTGGATCCCTCAGTACCACCAAATGTATAATTATGAAGTTCTCTAAAGTAGAAGGACAAAACAACTGTTCAGTGTTTGCAGCCAACAGAGTGTTACTGTATGTGGTTTTCATACTGCTTAGTTTGCTGCCTACTTAACTTTCCATAAAGTGTAATTATTTTCTGGGTAGGGTTGGAAGACACATGGAGTATAATATATTAACTGCACTTCTTATTCATAAGGTAACAAAGACTCTGCATCAAGTTAATGCCAACAGTTTCCCTTGGAAATAGCACAAATAATTTGTCACTGTTCATTACTCTCATGCTACTATACCACTGCTGGCGTTAGGAAAGACAGTTTCTAAATTTATCCAGAGGAGCTGATTGCTGGTTTTGGTATTGTAATGCTTAAATGGACCAAAACAATTCAAGATCTATGCATTTAACCCAAGCAAATAGAAGTGTTTTGCTTTTGCATTTGTCTTTCTGGCATGTATGGATTGTTTTCTTTCTTTCTGAAGGATAAAGAACGCCCCATGGAATACAGAGAGCAGAGAGCCAGCACAAGGCCTCTGTTTAAGTGGGGTTCAGGCATTTGTCTTTTGAGCAGAAAGCAGTCTGACCTGAGCCTTTTATCAATGACAGAAATGTTGGTTCTCTGAAAGCAGGGGCAGCAACAAGGGTATGGCCAAATTGCATGAGAGGCTTTCACAAACCAAATGAGGTTTCTTCCTGAAGGGACAAGCTGGACCAAAATAGATAAAACAAAGTCTCCAAGGTCACACACAAGAGGCTTGAAGTGAAAGAAGGAATGGAAGTGAGATTTCCTAAATGCTGTGGCAGTGCCAGGTCCACTTGTACACACTGTTTAGACCCTGTAGCCTACCCAAAACTCATTATGACTTCTTGCCAAAAGAAGTGTGTGTTCCAATGAGTCTGGATTTGTTCAACAGGAAATTTTGTTGCTTCCTTTGGAAACACAATTATCTACTCTCCATGCCCAGTGTTTGCACCCAACAGGGTTGGAAGGGGGAGAACTGGTGCAGACACAGCTTTCACATCCACAGGACCTAGGAAGCTGATTCACATGTCACTTGTGGTTTTTCTGGATTGTAGTAGGAATGTTCCTTGCAATTGAAATAGTATTATATCTAAATTCATAACTCTTCCCTTCCAATAAACATCTCTGTCTGTGATAGCTGGAGATTCACTCCCATCCTCTTTCACCTTAGTGCGTAATAGATACTGTGCTATCCTGGGAGTAGATCAGAGACCATTTAGGATGGGGGGAATTATTTCCTGCAATCTTGGAATATTCTGTTTAAGACATAGCAATTGTCCCTCTCACATTCCCAAGTGTGAAGGGCTGGCTGGAGCCAGGGTTCCTGCAGCTCTGTAGCAGATGCCATAGGTTGGCTTCCCTTTTCCCTCTCCCTAAATTTGGAGCTACAGACTTCATCAAAAAAAGAAGGAGGAGGGCTTTCTTACATATCAGAGATGGGAATTATTTTCTCAGCAAACTCACTATATTTATTATCTTTCAGAGAAAAATGAGTAATACAAGACTGGATCTTCAGTCTTGGTCGCATCCCTTTTTTCTTCTGACATGAAATAAGTGGACTGCTGAAATCTGGACCTCTATTTTACAGTATTATAAGTCCAGAAAACCTAGGGGAAACTAGGGAGGAAATGGCAACTGAGTTTGAAGTGATATTTTATAGCACAAAAAGAAATGTTTTTTTGGATTATTCTGAGCTAGCTAGTAGTGCTCCACTCCAGGTTTCCCCAGCTGCAGTGCCTGCCTTTGCTCTATTAAAGCACTTCACAACAATTCTGGAAGAAAGGGCTATTATATAAAGAGATCCAATTTGAAAATTATTATCCTAAACAGTAAGCTTTAATTTTCAAAGCTGCCAATCTCCTTCATTTAGTATGTGTTAGGCACGAGAGAAAATAAAAAAGCAGGGGTTAGATCCTGTTTTCTAATTCTTTGCTGCAGAGATGTTATTTTTTTATACTACTCACTTTGCCTCTTTTTAAACTGTTTGTTGGGTTTTTCTTTACCTTTATAAAGTATTTTCACTTTCAGAATCCTCTTTTCCCCATTGTTGCTTGTCACCTGGGTGCTTACACAAACAGACTCAATGTGGTACTAGTTCTCTCTAGTAAATCTTTGTTTCACTTTTAGTGAACTACCCTTCCCCTATTTAAAGGGTTACGCTTCAATTTGGTTGACAAGTTGATGACATGCTAAGCAGAGGTACACTGCAACTCTCCCCAAAACTGCAGGAAATTCAGATAATAGACAGTAACTTCTCATTTCAAAAGCCTGTTAATAATATGTATTTTTTTTATCCTGATAGAGAGAAAAAGTCATTTAATTAGCTCTCTCAGCTTATCTGCCTTCCATCACACGCCAGTATATTGTGTAGGACTCCACAGCTTTATATACCACAGCATAGCCTCATCAATAGCGATTACAGCTCCTTGCCTGTCTGCAGTATCTTTGTTCAGCAATGCATCTGAAACACAGTCAAAGCTGAAATTGCTACCAGCAATGGCACACGAGGACAAAAGGCTATGAAAGCCTTAAGTAAGCTTCAATACCATAACAACGCTTCTCAACAGCATGGCATATCAATATGAAGTCCTTAAAATGTATTTTAGAATGCTAAATAATAGCCTTAACCCCACCAATAATATATACAACAATGCTGAACTGAACAACTGCTAACTTCAATAGTTCTAATTATAGATGTTTGTCTTTTCCATTAAAACCACTTTTATTATAATAGATGATTAACTGTTTTATTCCAAAAATTATTTTTTCTACATAGACCTTTGCTTTTCAAAGTAGTCCTCACTTCACACCTGAATTTATTATTCTTCCCTCCAAAATCAAATTTTATTTGAAAAGTAAAAAATTTAACAGTCATTTTTAAGCAATGATTTTCTCTAAGAAAACCATATCCAGAATGTTTTTATGCATTTGTAATTCCTACAAGCAATTCTTGTTCTGAGTCAAGAGTTCTTTGTGTCTGGCTGTTACTCTTCCCCAGGCATCTGAATTTCACATACTCCGTTAAATCCTTACTGTTGTTTTAAAAAAGTGTACTTGGATTGGTACTGAAAACTCTGGATCTTCTCATAGCTTGGACTCAGTCCTAGAGATTTATTTGCTTAGATAATTGTATGGGCTAGAAAAGTTAAATTTCCATAAAATTTCTCAGAAATATTTTCAATACTGTAACCTAAGATGGGATTTGACCACCCTTTGATATCAGACTGTTAAGATGGGCCAAAAGGTAAGGTGAAGATGACAACAGAATTACAGGAGGAACTTAATAGAAGGTAAAAGAAGTCCTGAAGAATGCTAGACATGTGATGCTTGATACAATAAACTTCAAAATGAAGACTAAAATATGTTTGGGGGGAAAAGGCCATATAACAAATTGCCTTTAACTACACTAGGTTTTAGGACTTTTCTATCAACACTTAACAACATATATTTTCCCCAGTTGGTTGTTTCCAAGTATTCCATCACACCCCCTTCGCTAGGATAAATGTTGCAAGGGAAGATTCATTTTCATGTTACATGGCACAAAATATTCCCTGCCAGGCACCAGGAATCAATGGCTCCTATTTTACCTTGAGACGACAGATACACATTCAGTTTCCTTCTAGCCTGGCTAAAACAAGCTTAATGAGAGAACCATGTTTCCTGCTTAGCATGCTGAATAAACTCCTGTCCTGCCATGAGATGCAGAGGAAAATTGTTACCATTGCAGAACTTCAGCAGAAAAAAAAAAAAAAATGGTGAGCAAACAGAAACTGAGCCCGGTGAAAGGCAAGGTCATTTGTAGACTGGAAAAAAATTTTGTCTTGAAGCCTGACTTACTTTTCATTTAAAAAAATATAATCAAACAGGCATAAAGCTCATAATTCTATCTCTTTTTTAAAGATTTCAGGTACAGAAATTTCAAGATGTCTTTAGTAGAATTGCTAAATAATTTAAAATTTCACATGTTCTAGTTCAGTGTCTAGTACATAAGACTTTGGTCTTCTCAGGAATCTTCAAAATAATGCCCTTGACCACCATGGGAGAAGATGGAAAGAGGGAAGAAGACAAGGACAAAGCCATTTCAGTTGTTCTCTTTATATGCTGGAGATCCTTCTGTCTTCAGTGAGAGCAAAAAGCTATTCCTAAATATATGCTGAAAAGCAAATTGGGCATGGGACAAGATATTTATTTATCTGCTACTTAAAGATGGACAGTATGAGAGGTGAATTCTTTTTTATACTCCTTGTGACCAGACTGATGCAATCCAGTCCTCCCATTGTGTCTCCCACAAATGCCATCATCATAGACAGAACAGCAGTTGACTCCCCACTGTATTACTATTCAGAAAAAGAAATACAAAATCAAATATTATACCAATGTTTAGATAAGATATACTGACTTTTATACCCAAAGCCCACAGACATCTAAGAAACACACTGGAGAGGGTAATCCTCTTTCACTGGGTCAGTAGACTGCCTGATTTACCAGCCAGGGAAAGTTTAGGCTGCTTTGGCACTATGCAATAACACAATATCATTTGCAGCTAATGTTATCCCATGGGGAAATGTCTATCAGTTCAGAACATCTATCACAGAATGACAGGTCAAGTCAATAGAACCTGTGAAGCAACATCATCATGAATATGAGTGCTACTGCTGCAAGGATTTTGGCTGGTGCTGCACAGATCACACATCTCTCCCACATCTACTCCTGCCAGCCCTGGTACCTGAGTACTTTCCCACAAGGAAATGCTGTGAGGTTTGGTGTTCCACAACAGCAAAATTGACTCCTTCATCCCAGAAAATTTCTTATTGTACTGTATCATTCCTGTGCTCTCCAGACTGAGTGATAGAACTTTTCCTGGCTTTGCTCAGAGCAGATGTCAAGCCATGTGCGATCTCAGGACATGTAGTGAGGGAGAAGATCAAGTTCCTCAAACTTGGCTCATTGTTGTTAAATAGATCTAAGGCAGACATGCCAGAAAGGGATTCCTCCTGTCTGCCACTCACCTTAGTCACACAGACCTGCCTTCCCTTTGAGCTGGCACTTGTTTGGCTGCATGGTGAATGCAGGGTGTTGTGAACACCAAAGAGATTATTTTACTTTAAGTCATGGAGCTGTTTGCCTCACTTGCAGCAGAATAATCCATGAAGTGAAGCAGGAAAGCAACTGAAGCATAATCCTATCTGGGAAGTAGAGGAGAAGGTGGGAAATGTAGGAGTGAAGAGCACCCCTTCATCAGTAGCACAGTGAGATCACATAAAGCATAATGCAAAACCACCTTGCCGGTCTCAAGCTGCTCAAAGGACATAGGAAAGTTTTTAATCACCTTTGCACCTGATGTCTAAGGCTTGCTTTACCCTCACTGCAAAATGGTGTAACCCCTTGGCAGAGATAATTATGTTCATCTGACTGCACTACGCATGTTCTGTTATATCAGCATCCTCTTTTTAGCACAGCCTCTCATGCTGCAATCTTAGAAAGAACCACAGTTTTTACATTGAACGACTCAGCTTCTCTTTCCACAGAGAGCACTGCAGCAGTTTTACAAGAAAATGGATGGAAAATGCTTTGAAAAACACCTTTCTCTTCTGAAGCAGTACTATTTTGCAAAACAGTGTTTATATCATATTTAGGAGTCAAATACACTGAACTCAGTATGAGTTATACTGTGTAATTTTAAAAACCTCTGCAATGAATATGTATAGGGGCAAGGACTGTAGTTGTGAAGGAAATAGCTAAACATAACAGTGAAAAGCAGAGGAAGGAAAACAAAGAAAAAGTTGTGACTTTCTTTTTTAGTGTCTCATTAACTAAGGGGAATGAAGCCAGGTGCAAAATCTGTTCTGTTTAAAAATTTTATTTGATAATATTTAAGGCATCACTTTTCAAATGGAGCAAGTCATAAAAAAAATGAGGAAATTTAATACCTTTTATATATATTAAAATTGGGAACAATTAATTATGTCTAAATGTGCCTCAGTAAATGTTCTCTTTTACCTAAAGGAAGCTTGCAGTACTGAGCTATAAAGGTCATTGGGGAAAGTAAGAACTAAGAACTCTCCTTTGAGCAACAAGGTCCTTAAGTAATCCCAGATGCTACATGAACTGCTGTTTAAGATGAGAAATAACCACAGAACAGGTGCTATTGCTGGAAGTGTGGGGTTCAGATGAAACAGTTGGAAGCTCTATTAGCTGTAACAGAGCAGATGCGGCTGGCCACAGTGCCTGCCTGAGCAGGAACAAGATCACAGAATTACAGAATTGTGGTGGTGGGAAGGGACCCCCTGAGATCATCTGGTCCAAAGCTGGGTCAGAGAGAGAAGGTTGGTAAAGGCCACATCCACTTGGGTTTTGAATACCTCAAGGAGAGAGACTCTGAAACATCTCCAGGCAATCTGTATAAGCTTACAGCAATAAATTAATAATTAAAAATCATATTTTTCAAATTTTTTTCCTTATATTTCAGTTTGTGCCCACTGGTCACCATTGAGAAGTCTGGCTCCATCATCTTTAATCCCCACCATCAGGTACATCAAGTGAGTGTGAGTACTTTTGCCACTTTTACTTGCCTTCCTGCACATCAGGATGCTCCATTCTTGAGTTTGGAGGAAGTGATCCTTGAAAATCAAGCAACTCCCCTTTACTTATCCTCTCTTCAGGACCATGATAAAGGGAAGAGGACCTAGAAAATACCAAAGTCTCCCTTCAAATACACAGTTGTGATCCTGCTTTTTACCCTGCTTATTGCCCTTGGAATCCTGAACTCCACCATTAAAAAATCACTGCATCCAACACTGTACTCAGCTTTGACATGCCTGAACCATTCTTCCTTGCTTGGAAGTATCAGATCACCCGGCTATCTTTCATCATAGGCTAATAATTCACTTGCACCAGGAAGCTGTTAATCATGCACTCCAGAAACATCCTATATTGCTTGTGTCGTGCTAGGTTGTCCCTCCATAAAATTCTGGGTTAATTGTATTCGCCTGTAAGGACCAGGGCCTGTAAAAAAAGGGTTTCTCTGCTTTGTCTGAAAAAGGCCTCTTCTATCTCCACCTGATCAGGTGGCCTGAAAAAAATAACAAGTTGTCCTTGTTGATTTGTGATGTAGTCCTGACCCACAAACTCTTGACTGGCTCCTCTCCTGTGCACAGACACAGCTCCATGTGTTCTTTCTGCTCTCAAATAAAGGACAAATCCCCCTCCTTGCCTTCTTATTCTGTCCTTCCAAAGAGCCTGTCCATCCATCCATCACAGGACTGCAGCCGTGTGAGCTACCCCATCAGGTCTCTGTCAACCCATTGAGTGAGATGGGAGCCCTAAAACAGTGCATAGAACTCTAATTTCTCCTGGTTCTCCCTATGGATTACTGTACAACCACTTAAGAGAGATATCCATTCATGCTGTCCTTTTCCCAGAAGCCTCCAGGTGTCTGGATCTTATCCCATAATCCTTCCCTCTAGAAATTTTTTATTCATGTGAATACTCTTGGAGGTCCTATTTCATATTTTTTTCAGTGTCTCCTTCTGTCCAAATCATCTTTACCCTTTGCTTGCCAAACTGACTTCCTACTTCTTCAACTGAATGTGCGTTGTCTTCCCTGTCCCCTGTCATTCCTAGCTGCCCTAAGGGTTTGATAACTATATGCAAGGTAATTTATTTAATCAGTAAGCAATTTAATAAATATTAGTTCTCAATCAACAAATAATCGAGGTCCAACCATGCACACATTCTTTTGAATTTCATAAATGCCAGATTCAGCCACATGAATCTAAAAATAGGATAAGACCCACTTATTATCCTTGTCATTCCTGAATGTATTTTTCTCCATTCAGTACTTCAAAATTTTTGTTTCATTTTGTCAAGACACTTTGCCATTGTGTGTCTACCAAACCATGAGAGACAACAAATGCAACTCTAAAAATAGTGTGATGAAGTATTGGAAACACTGCTTTACTCATTCAAGAGTTTTGCTTATGAATAAGTTCTTGTCTATTTTTCTTGTTGTGAAGACACACACCCAAACCAGAATCACACAAACAGGGAATTCGTCCTATATGGTTTTCTACCTGTGGACAGCTGAGAGAGCATGCTGAAGGCAATGAAAGAGAGATGATTGAAAAGCTCCAGTGTCCTGGTCCAGTAGCATTCTGCTACAGGTTATTTGCTCTGAACATTAAAAATTAGGAGGAAGAGTTGCATGTGGCCTTACAAGCTCTTCTGGATTAGCTAGAGGTCAGTTCTTGCAGAGTCTCTTGCAGTTGACTGCCCAAAAGGCTCTTGATACATATATATAATACAGTGAGGAGTTATTGTCACAGCAGAGAGTCTGCTGTTAGTAAATATGATCACTATGCACTGGAATTAAAATCCAGTTCTCAGAAAATAGAGAAGATGGCTTTTTATTTGGTTTTGTTTGTTTGTTTGTTTGCTTGTTTTACCATGAGGGAGTAAGAATATGAATCAATACTCCTTAAGAATTTCTAGCAGATCTACCTAGCAGACCTATCCTGAAAATATTTCGTCCAAAGACTGAATAGAGCTTTCATGTAGACACAAGTACTCACACGCTTGGATTTCAGCTTGGGTATTTCACCAGAATGTTTTGGTTTTTCAGGGTCATTACTGATCTTAATAAAAAAACATGGAAAAACGTTGCTCAGATCTGAAAAATTTAGGATTTTAGAGACTTCAGAGGTCAAAAAAGACCCACACAGACAGTTCCTTGCATTGTGTGTTCTTGTATTTGTCAGCTATTGTAAAAATCCTGAAATATTCATATATTTATGCTCTGTTAATTATCATCCTTTAATTATTTATAGAAATCTCTGTCAATTCAACTTACTGATAGGACAAAAAGATCTTCCTTGTGCTGTGCTTTTAGCCAAGTCAAACAGAAAAAAAAAAGATGCCAAGGGCAAGATAGAAAGGAATTATTTCTCATTAAGTCAGATGCTGAGTGAAAGCTGAAAGGAGTACAAGAAAAGGGAGAATCAGGCCATGGGCTGGCTTCTTCTGAGAAAGATATTTGGTGGCAGAAATTTAACTTGCAAACAGCTTTTATTCCCCAGATGGTGGCTAAGGGCTACTGCATTCTTGGTTTCTCTGTCAACAAATTCAGTGTGTGTGGGAACCTCAAACCAAGATAGGAGAGTGAGAAGAAGTTTAACATGTTCAGAACCATTATACTGATCCTTCATATTCATACAGAATACCTCAGAACTAACCTCACCTGGTTCTGTATTTGCCAGATTGTGCCGAGGACAGCCATTCAAAAATGACTCTGAATTACATTATTTTCTTTACACTCTTTCTCCTCCCTCTCCCAACTTGTTTTCACTAGAGTAAAGACTTTGCTGCCAGAAATCAAATAAGGATCAATGGCATAAAAAGAAAAATGGCACAGAAGGAATCCAAGAAAGTGGCAGGTATAGAATCATTGTCCCCATGGTGATACCTTCACATCTTTCAGCAGTTTAGGAATTCACTGAGCTGGAGATTGAACTTGAGCCAATATTATTGCTTTAAAAGTAGCAATCATTTTTTATTGCTTTAATCACTCATACATTAAACCCCATGGACTGAGTCAAGGGATGGTAGCAATGATTGCCTTTTGTGGGGATGTAGCAACCACAAGGAAGTGCACCTCAATCCCCAGCAGAAAAGAAATACTTCAGGTTAATATCAATCTGAAGCCTTTTAGTGATGAAAAAACAGCAATGTTTTGCTAGTTAACAAATTCTGTGACTGTTACAGGATATAACACGATGTCTAAGCAGCATATAAAACAATAGCAGGATACAACACATCATTATAGAAAAAATATTTGGAATAGTACGTGAAAGTGCTCAAATCCCATCCCTCCCACTATACACTCTGTTCCAGTCATCATCATAAAGATATTGACTGTATTTTTATAACTGCATTAGTGTTTGTGCAATAATCTAGACCACATTTCCTTGCTAACACTGTAGGCAAGAGAATGGTCTACGAAAGTCCCATACTGCCTTTATCAGGACATATCAAACTGCTGAGAGACCAATTTAAAAAATTTATCAACTCAAAAATTGATGCATTAAGTAAGTTTCTACAGATTAATTTAAATAAACATTGTGTCAACAACATCTTTCTTTTCTTGAATATACCTCATGTCAATGTGACTCTAAATTGCTAACAACCCATGTTAAAGAACATATTTTTAGCTTTTCTGCCTTTCTATCATGAAAGAGGAGGATGATTTTGAGGTAATCTGGTTGTTATACTTCAAACCCTTTATTAATCCCTCAAAAGCCTTAGCACTTAAGGTGTCGTGCTGTGTGCTACTAGTAGTGCAAGACTTGAAATTACCAAATCTCAGCATTTCAAATGTATCTGACCAGATCCTGCAACAAGCTTGTTATAGAGAGTTGAATCAATATGGTACTATCCTCCTTAGGACAGTTGGCCCATAACTATCCCTCTATTCAGTATCTCCAAATCTATCAATCATGTATTGTGATGGTCAGAGGGCTGGAGCACCTCTCCTGTGAAGACAAGGTTGAGACACTTTGGGTTGTTCAGGCTGGAGAAGACACTGTTGAGATTTTATAGCACCTTCCAGAAAAGAGAGGGCTCTAGGGAGACCTGACAGCACTTTCCACTACCTAAAAAGGGCTACAAGAGAGCTGGAAAGGGACTTTTGACAAGGATGTGTAGTGAGAGGACAAGTGGGAATGACACTGTTTTACATCACAATGACACAGACTCCGAGTTTCAGAAGGCCGAAAATGACTCCTTTATTTTTGGGATGTGTCTCCCTTATACACTATTTTACACAGACCAATCTGGTTGGTGACAAAAAGACAAACTTCTTCAATCACATTGGTCAGACCAGAGGGACATCAAGAACAAGTCACTCCTATAAAAAGGAATGAAAAACAAAGTTACAGCTACAAAAACCTGTCTCTTGTTTACAGAAAATTCCCTGGGAAAAGAATTTCAGAAAACCAAAACATCTCAGGCATGAAACCAGGGCTACAGGGGAACAGCTTTAAATTAAAATAAGGGAGATTTAAATTAATTATTAGGAAGAAATTCTTTATTCAGAAAGTAGGCAGGCATTGAACAGGATTCCAGAAGTAGCCTGCCCCGTTCCTGGAAATGTTCAAGACACATTGATGGTGGTTTGAGCAACCTGGTTTAGTGGAAGGTGTCTCTGCCCGTGGCAGGAGGTTCTAAGGTCCCTCCCATTACACATTTCTGTGTTTCTATTTGATTTAGAGAAAGGAGTGGAAAACACAGATTTTCAGCTATATTTGCTGGATTTATGAGAGATTATTCAGATCTTTAGGCCTTTATTTTTGAAAGTACTCATAGTTGATGAGATAACCCCTTGTAATGAAATTGTTCAATAAAACAGGGGAGTTAGAGCCAAAAAGACAGAACAAAAATTGCCTGCTATATGAGTCACCAGTAGGTCAGCTCCAAAACATGATTTTTTTTCAGTTTCGATTGGTAAAATAAGTCCTTTCCTTTAACCGGATGGGTTTTCTATGCTAATTCAAGCACTCCCTCAGAAGGACAGCATTTCTAATTATTTACTTAAACAATGATAAAGACATAGTTATACAGATTCTTCGATACATAATTCAAATAAAGATGTGTCTTTGTATCATCTCAATCTTTTCTTAACTGAGTGTACTGTTGGTGAGCTTTTCACCTTTAGCCAGTCTATTTCTGGATCGGTAAATTTGTTAAAAGAAAGAAATTATTCCTTGAAAAAAAAACCTGTTGTTTTGGTTTCAGGCTTTTTACTTTTTGCCAATAGGAAAAAAGTTTTTTGATTTAACTTGACAACAAGAACTGCAAAGTTGTTTTAGAGTCAAGAATCAGGATTTTATCCTTAAGTTCTAGCAGACCCTTGACTTCCTTTTTTCCAGAGGCATGAAATAATAGCTCCCCTAGGATTTTGGCTATCTCCCAGAATAAAGGAGCAGAACTGTTCTTAATGATATTTATCTGTGCATACTGTGTATATTGATTTTTTTTCAATAAAATGTGGGATGATACTTTCAAGTAAAGCTACACTCCTTCAGAGTTCCTGATCCATCTGGGAGTTTTATTGAAAACTATCCCATGTGAGAATGCTGACAGTGTAAGGACTAATTAAGTGTTCTAAAACAATTAAAGTATTCATATATGAAGACAATTTTATTGTAGGAGAAAAAGAAAAAAAATATTTGCATAGGGCTTCTAGTTATCTATCTGGAGAAACTCTTCATTGTTCTTTGAAATCAAATGTGTTATGCTCAAGTTGCCAGTACAAATTGCACAGTCCCACATTCTCAAGAATTCCTCTTGCAACCTCTGTCCTACTTGTTTTCTCTTCTCTTCTCTCAACAAGACATATTATATACTACCTTCTTCCTGAACACAAATATGAAGCCTGACATCTTTCATGGTCATTTCTTATTGGTAAACCTTGTTGCTTTTTGACTTTGTTGCTTTTTGTCACACTGAGTCTAATATTAACAATTTTTTAATTATCTGCACTTGTTTATCAATCCTTTAGTTTCTTCTCTTCAAGTTAATATTTGCCTTTATTCTAGTTGGCAACTTTGTATTGTATATTTCTTTTAGCTAAAATCCTTTCCTGTGGGTCACTACATCAAATTCTTACTGAAAATGCAGAGTACTTATATATATGACCTTTGTCTTGAAAATCTATAAATTTATCAAAGATATATATCAAATTAGCGTCATGTGATTCCTAAAATTCTTCATGTTTACTCATCTGAATGAGTATTATTAATTATAATTAATTAATAATTAATTAATATTAATTATTATTAATTAATAAATATTCATTATTACTTAATAATTAATTCATTCATTAAGAGATTAACAGGTTTTAGATTTTAAAAAAGTCAGAATATACAAAGATGTTTCTCTAGAAAAACTCCTTTTACCACAATTTGTTTCAGACAAGTGTGAAACAAGGATTTAGGCCCCAGAAGTAAGACAGTCTGGCAATTTTTATGACAACTGGTAATATGGATATATGGGAAATCTACGAAAAAGTCCCATGTTACTGGATCAGCTTCCCCCAAAGGTATCTGTTCTGTCCCTGGTAACACACATGTTGAAGCTGATGTTCTAGCAAACCTAAGTGTACCATGTTTGGGGTCATGACTGTTTTGAGAACCTTCATCACAAAGAGATACTTGAGTCTTTCTACACCTAAATTCTCGTCAACCCAGATGCTGCTCAGACTATCCAAACAATGCATTTGTCCTGATTTGCCTTTGGAAATCAAAGCCCTTACTTTCAGCATAATTTTTTTCCATTCAATGAAGTTAGATGAACTTGCAATCCCATCACTAACATTGAAGTGTGTACGTGATCTATATTCCCATCATTTACTGTAAATAATATTGTCTTGTCATATTTTGCTACGTATTGCCATAGCAATCTCCCTAGTTAAAAATTGCCTTTAATAACATGATCTTATGAACTTGTCAAAAGCTCTTCAGTGTGTAAACTACCATTTTTATGGATGTGGAAATAAACATACCTGATTTTCTTTTATATTGACAAAATATAAAAGGCCATTCCTTAGACAGTTAGGGAACTGCACTTAAATAATATTCATTTTATTCACCTCTTCTTCTCCAAACTTTCTATATCCTTGTTCCTTCTGAAGGACTGTAAGTAGAATTCGTATTCTCAGATGGAAATCCAAATGTCACATATTATTCAACAGTTGGTTATTGCTATGAAATAACATTACAAAAAGTTTAGAAAAAGAAGAAAAAGAAAGAACAAAAAAATCCCGTCATGATCTAATTTAATCTGCAAGTGACATTTAAATAGGCAAAAAGTGAAGATATGATTTGATCAAGATTCAGAGATGATTTATTACTTTTCCTGTGATAAAAGCCAGAGGCTTTCAGCATGTGCGAATGCTCCATTGTGCTCGATGCTTTACATAGCATACTAAGTTTCAGGCTCCTTCACTGTTCTATATTAAGAGTTTTTTAGAAGATAATGTAAGGATCATCTAGATTCTTACTCCCTCTTGTCTTGAAACACTACTGACTACTTCAATTTGAAGACTCCTCTTAATAACGAAGAACTGACGTCTAACAAAAAAAAAGACAAAAGGTAGACATTGACAGAGGAAAGAACAAGAATAAATGAAAGAACCATTTACGGATCTCAGTACACAAGGCATTGGCGTTATCTTAGCTCACTTCAGATAATTTAGACACCCAAATTTGAACTTGAAAGCTGCATCTTTTTTCACAGCCAATGACAAGAAATCAGCATATCCAGACTGAGTCATGTAAGTAATTTCAATAATTTCAACTCTAGTGTGATGAGTATCACTACATACAAGTGTCCACATTTTTTCATAAAGCAAGCCTAAAATGACTAGCTGAGATTAAGGGTATTCCCAAGTAATCACTATATATGAGGCAGCCCTGCTTTCCTAGAAATGGCTGAAAACCTGCCTGCTGATGGAATGTAGTGAATTAATTCCTTATTTTTGCTTTGCTTGTGTGTGCAGCTGTTACCTTCTATTTTAAACTGTTGAATGAAAACCCACAGGTTTTCTCATTTTTACGCTTTGAATTCTCTCCCACATCCAACTGGGGGCAGAGAGGGTAGTAGTGAGCAAGTGGCTGTGTGGGGCTGAGATGCCTACCAGGGCTAAACCATGACATAACACATACAACTTCAATAATGAAGCAGTTATTTATTGGTTAACACACTAACAGTGGCCAAAATGTAAGGGCCTCCTAGCCTAAGCTTTGGTTCACCATCCTAATAAGTTACCTGAATACTCTTTGATGGCCAGGCAGGCAAGAATCAGGAGAAGGGGTAGCCTCTAGTTCTCAATGAATTGTTTTTTCCCATGTTTCAGAGTTTCAATCTTCCACCAACTTTGTCAGCTCATTGTGTTTTGCTTTGGGATCTCATATTTTGTGATGTTGATGTTTTCTGTCTTGAATTCTCCAGTCTTCATCTCAACAACAATTTCTGTATTTAATTTAACTTTGTTATCTTCCATGGGTCAGCTCTAGAGCCTTTCTCACAATTCCTTTTCACAGCTTAGCTATTTTGTCTGAAGTCTGAGCCAAAGTCGCACAGCTGGGCCACATCAGACCCCAGCCTTGGATCCTTAGACCATAGAAACAAAGCCACAGAAAGAAGTTAAAGGTTACAGAGGGTTTACAGACTGAAGAATATAGAGCATTTCGAGAAGAATGTTGAAGGGGAAAATTTACAGGGGCTATGTAGCTGAACATATGGTGTTTCTCTTACCTGAACATAAATTTGGTGACAGTGAAAATTAGAAAGTTGGGAAATGTAACTTGTAGAGGATAAGGAATATTGTCTTACATAGTTTGAGATGGGAGAAAATCAACTGATGCTACCTTCCACAATGGTCAGAGATAGTAAGACAAAAGAAGGAAAGATACACAAAAATATTTGAAAATTAGGAACAAAAGGAGATTTTGTTTTCTATGACAGTGAAAAGGAAATGACAGAAAAAAAAGATAAAAGCATATATGGTCTTGGTAGAATATGATGTTTGCTTCAATGTAGTGAAAGTAAGAGGGGTCAATGAAAAGCCTGTTACAATAGAAAAACAAATGCATATACATGAGAGACTTTGCCTACAAACAAAACTTAAGTCCTACAGGTGCCATGGAAAAAAGTTATCAGCATTGAGAGAGAGGCCTTTCCAAAACAAAGACCACATACTGGAGTCATTGGCAGTGGAAATAATATTTTAAGAGTGTGTGCGCTACTGACAAAGAGTAAATATTGGACAAATTCAGTAAGGTAAACAATATCCAGATACTTGTGCTGATTTTATACCAGGAGAGAACATTTGGTAGGGGATACTGTAATGACAGCCTGAAAACAAACACTTTTCCTTAGGATTCATTGAAATCATAATATTGATGCATGTGATAAGAGTTGTATTTTGCCCTTATATAGAAAAATGCTTATGAACATGCCTAACCTCAAACATGTTCTTATATATCCCTTGGCACTATAATCAGCAATCTGCAGCAACTTGTCTTGTGATCCAGATCTGGAATTAAATGTCTCTGAATTGAAAATTCCCTGTTAATTTAAAGATTATACTGGGAGGATAGTAGCAGGAATAAGCTAAAAACAGTAGAAGGAACGGACAAAATCAGGGCTTCCAACTCAGGAAAAAATTAATATCCTCTACCCATTCTCCAGGTAATAATTCTGCATCATACTTCATTACTGTCTGATTAGTATTCTTTTATCATGCTTTACGAGAGAGACTAATGTAATTATAGTTTAGCTGCATTAGTAAAAAACAAAAAACAAGGAAAATCATAAGATTTAATTAAAAATTATGCTAATTTGATCAGATGGAAAATTGCTTATGTAGCGTACAAACTTATTACTAAGATATATCGGCTGTCGGTAGGAAAAGTTTCACAGTGCTTAGGAGTATTTATTTTACAATAGTTCATTCCACAACAAGGAACAGTCAAGGGAAAAGATTTGTCTTGTAAAAGATAAGACCTGTCTCAATTTATTATCAAGTTCAATGAAACCAGTTCTAAGAAAGAACACAGACTGGCAGTTTGGATATGCTAACCTGCCATGACACAGAGATTCTGGAGCTCAATACAGACAAGCTGGTTTGCCTTTTAAGAGTAGGTAATGCAACATCCACAGGGACAAGCCTTATTTCTTGACAGCTCTGATGAATCCATGCTGAGCACGGAGCTAATTTGGCTCTACCACATCTCTTTCCTTAGGTCTCGGAAGATGTAGAAGCTTTTCCTTTTGTCAGGTTTAGGCACCACACTTGTTTGCTGTGCTTGGGGGAACATGCATACTCTTTAGTTGTGTTGCAGTTTTAAGGTTGTTTTTCCTGTTTATAAATGAATTCATGCAGACCTACCGATAATCCTAGTCTGTGATCTTGATCATTCAGCCTTATATAAAGATGTGGTAGCAATTTCTAAAACAGCTGCATACTCAGAAACACACATAATACAGACACCTTGAACAACACTAAGGTACTTATGGCTAATAAGAAGCAAGATAACATGAAAGATTATTACATTATGTTCTTCTTTAATTACTCAGTGTTCTATAATTCCTACTTTACATAAAATTATTTTTAAATATGCTTTTGTAGAAACTTTATTCCCACTGATTCATAGCTTATGCCAGGTGTCCTTAAATATTTAATCTGGGATGTATTGTAGCCTGCAAAGGAAATAGAAAAGTTGAATCAAGCAAAACATAGTCTTTCAAAAATCAAAAATTTACATTTCCTACTCTAAGCTACTTCCTACCATCTCTGGGAGGTGAAAACCCAATGAATTCTCCATGCAAGTAGTTTCTTCTCTCCATGGGAAAACACAAATTAAGGCTTACCACAGCAATATCATACCATCAAGTGAAAGTACAGAGGATGGACTAGCAATGTCTTATGAGTGTTCCCACTATTTACAAGTAAGTATCAACACCAAATAAGTAAAACCACACAGACTTACAAACCAATCATTGCAAAACACCTGCAAAGCAAAACTTGACCTAATCTCTGTCAGCAAATCAGGAAAGTATGGATTGGATCGAGTGGCACTTGAATCTATTCCAAAAGACCCAGAAGTCCAGGAGCACTTCTCCTGTGACAGTGAGATCTTGCTTTAAGGATCATCTCTGAATCAGAAAGAAAGGAGATTTGAGCTTAGGTTTTCAGGAAACTGTCTTCACTTCTAGGCCTCATTCCAAATTTTGGTTTATAAAACCTGACTCTTCACACAAAATTATTTGCAGAGTGCAAAGAAATTTGAGCAAAGTCTTCAGAAAACTAAAATACCTTTAACTGACAAATGGATTAATTTGTATGAAAAGGTCCAGTACTAGTCCAGCATGGTAGACTATATCTCATTTAACACAAAAAAAGCTCAATCTCAACCATAGAGTTCAATGCTTAATCTAAAGCAATCCCTCTCTGGGGTTACTAGTGAGAGCATTAATTTCAGAGTGCAATTTTTCCTGTTCAGCTCATACACCTGATATACAACACTGTGAATATACCTTGAAGTTCTTTTCAAATAGCAGAGAGTCACTCAGACATGTCTCCTGTTGGTGACTGACAATAGGGAAAACAAATATCACACAACGATTCTTATCACTGCCGACTTTTAATACTAGAACCACTAGTTTATTTGTCATTCAGGCTCCTTCTCCACTTGCAGAGCTGCAATTCTTAGACTCATAGAAATGCAAAGGAACAAGATGATCAGAAGCAGAAAAAACTCAGCCTGAGCCACCTTCACAACAGGAGGGAAAAGCTGAGGTGACAGACCTGGAAGAGAATGGAAGCAGCCATCTGGAAACCTGCCCTGATCTTTCAGGGGATATTATTGGTTGCCTGGAGGTCCCCAGGCAGTCAATTCTTGCTGCTCATTCGTGAGATTGCCACCAATGACACTGCTGGGTATGACCTCGAGAATATCAAGAGTGACCACTGATGTCTGGAGCTGAGGGCAAGGCATCTGCAGTTTCTCTGAATTGCTGTACATTCTTTCTCTCACACACCTGCTGTGTTAGTAGGATGAACAGGTCCCTTCAACATTCTCATCTGAATCTGGCAAATATTTGTCTCAATTTCTGATAGATTGTAAGGGAAAGGCTATTTGTGACAAACAGTTGAAGTTTGCACTGCAATTGACAGTTCTGGTGGAGCTATTGGGTGGGGCAATCACCCCAGATTTAAATAGATTTTGAAGATCTCTCTACTACAGGTCAGTTCAAAAAATTCAAATAAGGACCTTTTAAAACACTTCCTACAATTTGCCTCCAACTGCTATGGAGGACAATGGGCATAATGATTTTTATATGATCAGCAGGATTAAAATTTGTCTATATGATCTTTTCTATCAAATTAAGTGCAAAAATGTGATAAGGTTACTCTGTATTATTCTCATCAACATAATTCTGAATAGGAAGGATTTCACTCATTATTTGTAGATTGCTGCTTTACAATTATATCTTAATTTACTTGATCATCAACTTGAACACTTAATATTACAGTATCATTAGCCCATTTATTATTAATCTAAATCATACAATTATAGCAATTAAATTGGTTGCCTTCTAAACACTTGGTTCGGCGATCTTAGACATCTATGAGCTGAATTACATGGAAAAGGTGCTAAATGTTATAACTGTAGTGAAGGGGTTTATTTGCCATATTACACAGGACTGATTTAGATAAATGTCATATGTATTAAAACATGCTGCCTCCTTGATACTTTCTGGTTACCTAGCGATTCAGGGACTACGCCTTAAATAGCATGGTAGGAAGATTCATCTTTTTAAAAACCCATTATAGGCTACATCTAAAAGGACCATAAACATAATGAAGCAATTCAAATCCAGAGTTTAACTTGCAATATAGTAAATGCTTGGTGGGTTTTTTTCAGTCATTCATTTTCAAAGAAGAGAAAATCCTGCTTTAATGTTTACAGGCTAGATGTGCATATTTAGACCCTGCCTGCATCCTTCCCAGCTCTTAGTTTCCATGTATATTATTCTTCTGTTCTAAGAAATTAAATTTCTAGTGTGCAAGGCAAGAATTTTTGCTCTAAATACATAGAAAGAAACACAGGGTTTAGTAGCAACATTTCTGTTTCCACAAATACACCATCTCAGTATTTCCTCTCAGTGTTAAGGCCAAATTCAAGGTACAGAGAATGAAGCAGGAAACATAATTATGCTTCTGTACAAATTTATTATTTGTTTAAATTTGTCTTAAACTCTGAGTACAGCTATAAACCCCAATCTCTAAGAATAGAGTAGAACTGCAAAACACTGAGGGGGAAGAATGATCAGAGATTTGTACCTTTGTTTCCTACATATGAGGATCAACTGAGTCACTAAGGATCTCCAGTCTAGAAAAGAGATGATCCAGAGGACATATACTACAAATCTGTAAAATCCTGAAAAGCATAAAGTGGATGAATAAAAATTCCTTATTCATTTTGCCTTCTAATTCAAGAAGAATAGTAGGAGCTATGGGTCAGTTAGTTGAAGCAAGATGCAAAACCAAATAACCAAGCAAGACAGAAGTCAGGATGTATCACAGACTTCCTACTTTGAAGATTGCTTCAAGGAGGACAGAGACATAAGGTATCCAAAATGTGTTACTGTGTTTCTTAGCAACAATATTTGCTTTTGTTTACTTGTTGGGTTTTTGCTTCTGTTTTGTCTTTTTCTTTTTTTGATTTAGATTGTGTGTGAAAACAGATTTTGTGGAAAAAAATCTTTTAAAATTTGTCCATTAAAAACATTTAGCTTTCTACACTGCATAATAATGGATCCCTCCTCCAACCATGTCTCCAGTTTCCTCTAAAACTTTTTTTTCCATTGTATTCATTGGCAAGGGGTTCCATATGTCTGCTGCCCTTTCATGAATAACCATTTCCTCTGTCTTGTTTTGCATCTTACTTCAACTAACCAGTCAGAAGAAGGACACAGAAAAAACCCTTTCTGAAAGTTTATCTAGTACAGAAAAAAGTATTAATAATATTCCCATTCCTTAATCAGAATTTATATTTTATGACATTTTGCTGCAAATTCAGCGTTTCCTAAGTTCTTAAATGATAACATGATAGTCAAGAGAGACAGTCAAACTAAGTTTTGGGTTTTGATTTCCATATTACCTTGAACAGTCTATATAATCAACTGTTTCACCTCTCCTTTCATGGAGCAGGGATAATATTTCACTATTTCCCATGGATATGAGAGAACAAAGATCCTTAATGAGTAAGAAGTCTCCAGGTCTTATGCTGATGATCACACAAGTGCTTAGCAGGATAATACAGTATTCTGGCTGTGTTCTCTTTAATGAAGCCGTTAACAATACAAAAAAGTCAATGATGAACTTTAAGGAATGAATAGTGCTAACAGTAGTAAATTTCAGAAAATCTTTGATAACATTCTCAAACTGCAAAATGAATAGTATCAAATCATTAACAGGGGAGTTAATTAGAAGTAATGCAATAATACAGGGAACATGATAGGTGAGATCATTATATAGAGTCTAGTGATATAAAGGTTCTCACAATCAGGTTCATCTTTCTACTATTGAATGATAAAAGGAAAAAACTGTTTCATTACATTTCTTAACTAAAGCTTATCCAGTAACTCAACAAAAACCGATAGATCACAAGAGTGATATCCAAGACTAGGAACATTTAGAAGAACCTCAGGGTAATTCAAGCTGTATGTCAACTAATTACATATTTCCACCTCTTTTTACCCCAACACCTTGTAACCTTCTTCTATGACTTGGGATGGTATTCTCTACTGATGTCACTACTGTGTCATTTCAGAAAAGTCTTCCTCAGATTATGTTCCAACATAATTTCCCATCATTTCCTTTTTTCCATTATGTCTATAATTTCTTTTGTACGTGGAAGGTCAAAGCAAACTTCAAAATTCCATTTATCTATTTGCATTTTGCACTGCAGCCTTTTCACCATGACTTACAGACTATGCTACAGATGGAAAGGGCCTATGAACCAAACCCTGGCCTCAAGGGCAAGTGGTACTAAGTATCTTCTATTTACTTTTGTTAACCCTCTTTATAGATGGGGTTTTTTGCAGATGGGGGAAGTAAAGATCTCTTACTGACTCTCCTTCATCTAAGAGTTGAGATATGTCTTCTTCTTAACCTTATTGTTATTTACTTTTCAATAGTTTTTTAGCAGAAAAAAGAAAAAAGACTTTTTATGAACACTTTCACTACAATAAGGGTGCCAACACAAAATTAGTGAAGTATATGCAAGACAAGGTTTATAAAATGTATCTAAAATTAAGAAGATTCTTGTAATAGGCTTTTTTATGAGTCAACTGTGTACTTATAAAAGTATTGTATAATTAATTAAAAAGTGAGTAAAGTCATACAGCACGAAGATTTGAATTCCTTCAACATGGCTTCATGAACATTCAAACTTGCGACTTTTTTCCTTTCCCTCATAGAAATTTTGGGGTGATTCAAATACATGTGTGATTTTACTCAGGTAGCCCACTATCATTCAAACAGTCATGTGAAGAGGAGATCTTCAACATATTAAAAATAAAAAGACTGAAAATTTGGAATGCATCAACTTTCCTCTATCCTTATATTTAGACTTTTTTTCCAGTTGTAAAAAGTTTCTTCAAGCAACATGTCACATAAAACACTTCAGCATCTGTAGATTAATTCAAGAAAATACTAAAATATCAACAGGTTATGTGCTCTTAAAATTTTTTTCAGAACCCATTAACTTTTAACTGCCTGCTTCTTAACTACCCTGCTGATGTTTCTAACAGACAATAATTCTCACCTTCTGGCCTATGTAGATATTGAAATTGCCCTGCAGAAGTGTCTTTCTCTCTCTCTCCCAGGCTTCCTACTAAGATATGGGTGATTCCATCCTAGTTTTAGGTACCTTTTACATATCTATTGTCTCCTGGAAGGAACAGAAATCCAGAAACCTTTCTTTACCTAGAATATCTCAATAGATTACTTGCTTAGGCATTTGGTTTCATTTACTTGGTTTTCTCTAAATCTCAGCTGCAGCTATAACCATGTAAATGTATAAACTTCCTTAAACAGTTTCTCTCTGCAGCAAGATTTTCTGTGAGTTGAGACCATTGTAATATTTCATCTTTCAATCATCAATGTAAGGATTAGTAGGGATGGACTGATAAGAGCATTAGTGTGTTCTTATTTGAAACCAAAATGAGCATGTGGGTTTATTTCCAGCACACAGAATTTTGACAGTGATCCTGCCATCATTCTGAGCTGCTTTGTATTCTATCTAGGACCACCAGCTGTGTTTATTCATTTGCCTTCATCAGTTCAGGGGTCACAGTGAAGGACGGTATTTCCCACTTTAAATATTAATGCAGAGTTAAACTACAAAAATAATGGTCTCAAGTCCCTGCGTCCTTCAGAGGATACAAACTTTCGGGAAGCTCTGGAGATAAAGAATGACTGTGAGCCTATCATTAAAGGGTATGGCCTGAAAAAGCATAACCTGAAGCTAGGTAATGAGAAGAATCTGAAATCTTCTCCCAAGAAACTAAGAAGGTGGTGTGCAGTAGTCCAGTGGTGTTCCTGCCATCTGCCCATAGTGTAAACCAGCAGGGACAACTTTTTCATGTAATGTGGTGTCCCTCATCGAAGGATAATCAGGATGTCGGTGCTAACACAGAAAAAAAGACCTCAAAAACCTACTCAAGTCCAATGCTTATTCATTGTGGAAACATATGGATGTATACCATAGGATTCCCTAATATATTTAACATTACTTGATCACCGTCCCCCAAGGCCAGTTTAACAGCAGTCTTCAGTCTCCCGCAGGGTTTTCAGTTGATACTTTGTTTCTCATCTCATTATCTAATCATTTGTATTTTTTTATTTCCTACTATGGTTCATGGGAAGTATTTATGCTTTGGTTGCTGCATTTTCATGTTCAGTGAATAAAAGCAAGTGTCCTTTGAGTGACCTCATGTCCTCCATACCCTGCCTCCAAGTGATAAAAACAGCTACCACTCTGCCAGACCTGCAGAACAACTGGATGAGATGTTTGCTTCTAGGAGGCTACTTCTCTTTCACTGGCTTTCCCACCCACCTTCATTTTACATCTTCCACTTTGATACTGGCAGAATAAGACTGGGCTGGTCTCTTGCCTCAATCAGAAAAGTAGTTATCTCTTGCCAGGGGTGCACAGATATACAACTTAACTGGTAGGTAACACAAATGCATAACTTGAAGTTTCCCCTCTCTGTACTTGCAATTCTATTTTCTGTACCTCCTGAATGCTCATAGTGATGAAATGGCTTTCAGTGTTACTGAAATTGTTCAAAAAGAGGCAAAATGGAACCAAACTACCCATTCCAAACTGCTTTCTCTAAGGAATGCCTGAAGTCCTGTCCTCCAAGTGACTATAACACGGAACACCTCTGAACTGGCAGTGCAGGACACCTCTCGCTGCTTACAGCCACTGCTAGACAGACTGATGCACGTAGACTTCTTCCATGCATGCACATAACTTGAAAAATGACTGGCTGAAGGGTTCCTCACTCCTGTGTGGAAGAAGTCATAGTGCTATCTTTAGGCTGACTGGCAACCTCTGCCCCTGCAACAGCAAAAGGAATCATCCTCTAACCTTATTGTGGAGTTTGGTGGTATGTAAAAATAGACAATGGACAAGACTAGGATTTTTTTTCTCTGAGGACACCTGAACTAGATATCTCTCAATATCTTTGTGTGATCCAACAAAGTAGAGGGGGAAAATACATTGAAATCTCTTCACTTTTTGAAATTTGAAAATGGAGTGGGAAAGAGAAGGGCATTAGAGTTTAAGTCTATCTTAAGAACCTGTAGACATGGTCTTTGCCATAGCCACCAATTTGGCTAAGAAAGAGCAAAGAGGGATCTTGAAGTGGTGCCAGTGACCAAGTAAAAATGTAACTTGGAGAAATTTTCAATATTATGAAAAATATTTAATTAGAGTACTTTTTCCCCCAGTCCCCTTCCCTCTTCACCCCACAGCTTTGAGTAGTGACAGTTCCACCAGCTGCAGAGATACTTCCTCCTCAATCCACCAACTGTGGAAACATAATTTCTTTCCAGATAGCATTAGGTACAGAAATTTCTGCACTTCCGTTTCTGAATTACTTTGCTGGTGAAAAGCAATGTTTTCTCCCAAGATTTTATAATCCTCATGGTTCCTCAAAAGTGGCCAGGAAAAGAGAAACAAAACCAAGGTAGATGAATAAATATAAATTTTAACAGAGCAGCTACAAAGATTGATTGCAATAAAATTCAAGGTTGACCTCAGGTATATTATTCCAGAGTCTTTCCTGTATCTTCCACATTGCATCACAGAAAAATCTCACAATACCAACAACCTAATAGGAGAGGGAAAAAAGTCACTGCTACCCTACCTACCTACCAGGCAATCCATATAACAAAAGTCCCTGAATCCTTTGAGGAAAATCAGTGCAAAGTAATACCCTTCTTTATTGTCACAGTAGACAGGCCCTTTAGAAAAAGCCTGGGACTTGGTTCTAAAACCCCTTTGTTAGGATTATTTTGTTGTCAAGTTTCTCACAATAGTTATCTTTTGCAAGCCAAGAGAGTCTGTAAGCACAAGATATAAATGGACATAAGCCCACCTGCCAAGGTAGCAATTTTTGGAAGTTTTTGTTGACAAAGGTTTCGGAGTGTGTTAGAGATTACTCAAATAGCTTCAGGCTGTCTAGTTACAATCACAGTTCTTCACTGTCTATTTTTTCAATAGTAGACTAATCAAAAGGGTTTTGTTTACTTGAATACCTGAAGATATCTGAGGAGACAGCATCATTTGTACAGTAAGATAATTTGTACAGTAAGAAAAATTTACAAGACAGTTCAAAGGAAACTACCGTGCCTGACCATCTGTGGAACTTCATGCCCTCATTTCATTCTCTACCCCTCCATTTCCCCTCCCACATTTTATTTCATCTCTCATTCTGGAGAGTTCTTTGTGATGGGCTGACAATGTGACCAAATAATGCCTAGTAAAACAAATTTCCTGTCTTGTGGAAGTCCCAGTACACTATTTTAATGTACCAAGCAATAACTATGGCATTTGTTTTTAACAATGGAAATTCTACTTCTACTTTCTGTATTTCCCATGATAAAGGTTGTATGTTTGTAAGTACTTCAGTGATTTTTCACCCAAAACCTGAAGAATAATATCTAATATACGTGTTTTTGAAAATTTATCCTAATTCTATTAATTCAGCTTCATTGCCAAATTTTGAAACACAATAGCAGAATTGCTTTCATTCTTTAATCTTCATTCTATGCACTCTTGGAAAAAACTGTTTGTGCACTTAAATACTATTGCATAATTTGTTAGAGGAGTTTTACAGGTCCTTTTGAAAGTGTGACCTTTAATTCTGCTGTGCTTTGGAGAAAAATGTCAAGTTTTATTATTCATTCTTTTAGTTAGCATAAAGTGCAACACACTGACAAAGAAAGATACACTTTGACTGCACAAAAAAAGTTCAATTTCCCAGTAAAACATGGGTCTGTCAAACTTTAAAGAACAACAGCAACTCATCCACTGAGTGAAAGACATAGACTGTCTCATGCAATGCTGCAGTGAGCATTAAATCACCTATGCCAGAGGTACAGATAATTTTTTTAACTTTAACCTGTCTTTACCAAAATAACCTTTCTAGCACTTTCATTTTACAGAGATGGGTTAATGGTTGCCTAATTGGTTGCACATGCTAAATGCTAAATAAAATCACCACCAGAGATACGGAGTGAGGGATAAATATTGGAATATTGTTCCTTACAGACAGAGTGTGTTCATAAATGACAAAAATAACTGCCTAGCACCCAAGATCAAAATTACTGGTTTGGGCAAAATAGATGGTACTTTTAGGCTTTTGAAACTCTTAGAAGTAACTGCAGGAGGAGTTCAATAAAGGGCAGTTGATGAGACATATGTCTGACATAGAAAAACTCCCTCAAGCCAGAGAGAATCTATGGAAGTCTAATGCCCTGACGCATAAAGCCATATTCCTTATACAATTTTACTACAGCAGATTCTTATGCCAAAATAGGCACAGTATAAAGTAAAAAATAAAATATGTTCAAATTCATCACTTTATTACCCTGCAGGGGTGTTGACTGAGAGGTGCTGTTACTCTTCTCTGTGATCGTGTTGGCCACAGCACCCCTCCAACATGTTAAAGAGACACAGAAATTATGTGGCAGGATTTAAACCCTCACTTCTATCAGTTTGTGCAATGTGGATATCGAGAGAGATAACTTCTGTCTAGAAATATTCCTGAATGCTTGTGTGCCCTGATGAAAGGCAAGCAAGAATCCCCAGCAGCCCTTATCCCTCCTTCTGTGGAGGACTCTGCAGCACAAATACAGGGAGGCTGAGCAGTAACCCATGTGCAGATATCCACATGACCATATAATAAATGCTCATTTATTCCAAAATGTCTAATATAGTATCCACTGCATATTTCTGGTTGGCCCTGAGGGCCTGAAAACATGGTACAGGCACAAATCTTGGCCTGTCATTAATTCACACCATGGAGACAATAAAATGGATACTGCAGAAACTCTAAATATGCTGAGGAGAAAAAAATGTTTTGTCATACAGCGCAACATATCAAACCAAGGTGCATGGCTGTAACCTTAGGGTTTTTTATGCTTGGTTCCACTCCAGCATGAGTTTTCTCCAGGGCACTGGACTGGATTTGTATGTAGTTGCTCAAAGCTGTTACATGCAGGCTATTTTTTCAGTACTTCTTCCCATGGGTTGCTCTGTACATGCAGTGATTATTCTACCCTTGCTGTAGTTTAAACACTTTGTTAGGATAATTCTTCAAGCCTATGAATGGTATCAGCCAGGACATCAGGATTTCTCTGTATTTGTCTGCCAGCATAATTATATTTTGATCACAACATAAGGATAAAGGAAAAGTATCTCGTTCATTCTCATTTTCTTTTTTTGTTGTTGTTGCTTTTTCTTCCTTTTTTTTGTGGGTTTTTTTCCAGAGTGTGGGTCAGAAGCAATGCTGCCTTTTTTTTCCTCACTGTCTCTATGTTATTTTATTAAGATAATTATTTTACGGCTGAAGAGATTTTGGGAAATGAGAAACTTATTTTATGCAGGGCACTCATCACAATTCTTTCCTCCAGTCTCCAGCATTTTTGTTTCTGTCCATCTCTTTGACTTTAGGGAGGCATCACAGTCTTATAGATTGCATCACAGAAATTAAATACTAACACCAATTATACTAATACTGCTAATAATGATTCCTATTCTGACGGTCTGAAAATTTTTACCATAGGAAGAGTCAGTGTAATGATCCAGAAACACTGAATTCAAAGTGACTCAGATTTGAGCAACTTTTAGAGGATTCAAGGCAAGATTTCAAAGAATTTATTGTTGAAGTCATGGCAAAAATGATCCGGTTACAAAACACCAAAAACTAAAAGCTGGGACCTACATGCAGACCTGGAAAACAACAGTAAAGTTTACTTTTCAGGGGCATTTAGATTTGAGACAGCTATTGGACACAGGGTCAGGATAACCTAAATTACAAAAGAAAAAGCAAAAAAAATCTCAGCAGAACTAGACATTTCATCTTGGCTATGTCTAGTCTGCTGTTAAAATGCTTTGCTGCTACGTGAGAACACTCACGTTCTCATTGAAAACGACCAATTTTTGAAGAAACACATTTTGTAAAGTTGCTACAGTGAATTCCTCCAGACCACTTGGTTTGTTCTTGAAGCCTTTGTGTCACTTGGCTCAACTCATTCTGATATTATTGGTTAAGAAAATAATCAAACATAATATTTCTTTAATGATCTATGCCAGGAATAGCCATACAGTTGACATGTGACTGCAGGTAATCCCACTGTCTCTTTTCTTTAAGTTTCTAAAAAAAGCTTGAAAATGTACCCCGAACACATATCTTGTTAACTCATATGAGAAAGTAACTAAAAAGAAAGAATAAAATGCAGCAACACACCTGAAAAACAAAATGCATTGCAATTCCTATAGTGATCTCAAAACTGGAGTGTGTAGGAAGGACTGTAACTGTTGATTTTTAAATGGCCAGGAATACTGCAGCTGGAAAAGGAGGTTAAAATCACCTAATAAATTCATGGTGAGTTTGGCACAAGGCAAATGCGACACAAACTAGTCAATAATACATCCAGGTTGAGAACTTGAAGATATATTCTGCTCATAAAAAGAGTGAAACACTGGAACTTTCTTGTCAGAGTATTAGAAGCTAGAAATCAACACGCATTTGAGGTAGGGTGCAATTAGCTTGTAAATGAAATTCTGCAGTGCCTGGGATAACAGCAAGCTGGCTCATGCACAGATCTTTTCAGTCTTCTGCCTGTGACCTCATGCTGGCTCCTGCCATTCTGGAATATATCATCTTTTTTGGCTACGTGGGGATCATCACAAAAAGTTTTAGGGTTCTATTAAAAATGGAGAGAGGAATTTGTATATAGAGAATGGGAATTGTTGCATGTGTCTGCATCTATTCACAGATGCTTGTGTTTGGGCAGTCTAGATTACCATATTGCAACTTTTACAGCATTTGTCTTACTCAATTTTTTTATTTTTAAACAGTGTTTATATTTACAGTATATTAATTCTAGAATTGTTCAGCTGATTCATGAGCAAGGGGAAGAAGAGTTAATAGTTAGTATAATTTGACATTTTTATCAGTTGTTTGTAAAGGACAGGAAATTTTCTTCCTATTCCGCTAGAAGAGAACTTTGGTTTCATATTTAAAACAAGAAGCTGTGAGCTTTGGGTTCTCCAGGTTTGAGTAAGCACATGGGTTCACTCTGACTGTGTGCAAAAGGTGCTGTAGATGTGGACTACATTCAGCCAGATCTTGTTGCTCTGAATATCGTTTGGCTGAGAATTTTATGCAAAAAAAAGGCAGACATTGGGAGAATTGATCCCCAAATTTAAGCAACTACAAGAGATACAGGTGCATAAGATCCTGCACCCAGTAGGGATAAACCTTGTGTTAAGTACCAGAGCAAGGAATTTCTATGCATCCATCATTATCATTTAGAGATGTTACATGCACTCTTACAGTTGTGCAGATGTAAAAGACACCTGCTTCACACTGGCCTTGCAGTCCTTGCAACAGGACTATGCAAGGACTATGATTAAAAGCCAGTAATATAAACATTAACCAGGTAAAGGAGGTTGTGGGGGGGAATTTCTTTCTCTGTCTGTAGTCCTTTTTCTTTTTCTTTGCCCCATATAGAGTGTGTACTTCTCTATTGGAGAGAAGTATATTCAGATCTTACAGTGCATCCTGATTAATGCCACCACTTCTCCAAATAAATGAAAAATTGACAAAGGGATCTAAAAGAAGTAGGGGGTAGAAGGAATGCATTGTTGCCCAATGATCTCTGCTGAAACTCATGAATCACATTCACAAGAAAATCACTGTGTCCAAGCAAGCCCCATCACATCACAGTATTTTTCAGCTACAGAGCACCAGTCCCAGAGCCCCACATCAAATCTCCATTGTCTCAAAATGCCAAGGTCCCAGGCTTTCCGGCTTAGAGGTTCCACACTTAGAGCCCCAAGGTTCCCAACACAGAGCCCCAGTAGTCCTATCCTCATTTTTCCCAAGATCTCCATCACCAACTCTAATACTTCCCATCTAACCCTCAGACCCATCTAACTCTAATACCTCCACAGCCCTCTGCTCCCTCAACCCTGACCTAAATTCCTTCCTATACTGAACTCCTGCCCTCTCACCTCCAGCTCTGCTCCCTGCCAGGCCCAGCCTTGCTCACACCTGGGGCTATGGGGACCCAGGCCAAGCGCAGCAGCTGCCAGCACTTCAGAGCCAGCACTGTGTGAACATCTCCTCCCTCCTTCTCCCACTGCCTGCCTCCACTCGCTGCTGTCCTGCCCTTCCCTGCTGCAGCCTGCCAAGCTCTCCGCGAAGCTTCTGCTGGAAATTCCCAAAACCCAGGCACGGGCTGCACTTGTTCAAAAATCTGCTTAGATGGTGCTCCAAGGACAGAAAAGGAAGACATATCAGGGAAACCCAGGCAGCTGATAGCTCTGCTCCTGCAGGGAGGCAGCTCTGTTTAGTGGCAATAAGGACTCTTGTTTTAATAATAGAACACAGCACTGAGATTTAATTAGCACTTATAGCAACATATGTCAGATAGCAATAGCTTTCAGTAGGCACTTGTGAGAATTGTCAGGACTGCAGACTTGGTGCCAGGGCAATTCTCTGCTCCTGCTTGCAGTGATGTAAGTCCCATGTAACTTTCATTGCTGATCTTGTTTTTCACTGAGAAAAAGAATGAAATATCTGGGATGACTGTTTATCTGTTCAAACCATACTGTCTGTTAGTTTCTTGTCTCTTCCTGGTTTAGGTGACACTTTCTAGGTTTCCACCCATTTTGGCTATTCAATGATGAGTAAGCAGTAATACTGATGCTAATAAATTACAGCTCCTGAATTGAGATTTTTATGGCTGTTGGTATCAAATTGTGTTCTGCCTTGCAGCAGAATATGGCATCACATCATTTTTTCATTTGTTCAGATGTACTCACTATCAGAAAATGTAATTAAATTGAAATCTGCCATCTGTGAAACTCCATATTGGTTTTAATCACCAGTAAAATGGATGATGTGAAGCTTATCTGTGCTGCACCATTGATAAGAAAACACTGGGCAAACAAAAAATCAGGTGTGATATTCATTGAATCCTAGAATAGTTTGGGTTGGAAGAGACCTTAAAGATCATCTAGTTCCAACCCAAGTGCCACAGGCCAGGAACATTTTCCACTAGAAGGCAGCTTTGTTCTGAATGAGCCACAGGAAAGTTAGTCAGGGGATATTTATTTCTCAAGGTGCATTTCTAACCTGTATCTTCTCTGCTGGACTATGGCATACAAAGAAAACTCACCCAATTATGAATGGTTCTTCAGAAGTCACTTCAGGCCCCTGTAAGTGCCCTACCAGACACTGAGAACTCAGTGTGTGAAGGACAGAAAAAAGAGTGAGAAGACTTTTGTGCGGCTCATTGAAGTCTGATTCTTATGTCCATGGGTGACTGTCAGACAGAGAAAACCAGACTTCTTTTTGGAGGAATGTGATCCAGTGTGCAGTAAAGGTCTGTCTTCAAACTGTGTTGATCTTCATGTCTTTCTTATTATTTTACACAGAAAACTGCAAAACATGTTCAACTTTTATTACTCCCTGGATCCAAGATTCTGATTCAGATCCTACAACTAATTCCATTTTTCTTACTTGGCTTGTACAAAACCATGGAAGAAGCCTTGGAATTTCTATTGCAAACACATCTTCAGAAAAAAGAAAACTCTTTTGAAATGTTTTAGAAAGCCTCCCTTTTTGTTTTATATCAAACTGTCGTTCTGAACAGAACAAAGTTTCCTTTTTTCCTATTTTCATCTAATTCTAAGACTTGTAAATAGACGGGATCATTGTGTGCGCTTCACTTGCAAGATTTTGTTCCCTTCAGAGCACACTCATAAAAGGGGAACTTTTTCCTCCCATTTTAATTAAATTAAAAGCCAAGATATGTTTGAAGCTTTGAGCTGATCCAGGGAGAAGATGAATGATCAAGGATATGTTAGCACAGCTGTGGGTAGCAAGGTTACAGCCCTTCTCTCAGTGAACAGAAGTGTAGGCAACAGGTTAGAAAGCAGTCCCATGATTCTCACAAAATAGGTTTATTAAAACTAGACAGGAAGGGCAAGATAAATAAGAGCTTGAAGGCAATGAGAGCTTAAAGTATTTCAGTCTCCAGAGGTGAGTGGACTTAAATGGTCTACAATCATACAAAGGAAAAGGTTTTGATGTCCAACTAACAGCATTAAGGGAAAAACACATTACATGGGTTCCTTCATCACTATCTCATGCACCTTTCAAGGTATTTCCCTCTCAGTAGTAATTTATCTCAGAGATTTCTAGAGCAATCCCAAAGTAGACTGATTCATTCATATCCATACAAATCTCTTCAGCAAACTGTGTGCAGTCTTAGAGGTTCTTCAGAAGTTGCCAAATTTTGCTTTATTTATTTATTTATTTACTTCAAGTTTACACCTTGTCTTTTTCTTAAAAGGATAATGTATTAAGCCTGAGCTCCAAAAAAACCTTGTACATTCCTACAGGCAGAATATTTAGGTGCCTTCTTTTTTCCTTTGACCACTCTAGTTCCATCACCTTCTGCAAAACTGTACAACTCTCTGCAAAAAACTGCCTATTTGTTGAGGCAGTCACACAGCCTAACTTTGGGCATCCCCCTTCAGATAGTTAAGTCAGGATCCTGCTCTTACTGTGGAGTGAACAGAGACAGAGAAGCACTTCAGATCATGTCCAGACTCATGTCAAGATATGTTCTCAGCTTCTAGTTTTGTTGCAGTGTATTTTTCCTATCAGACATGACCCTCCTCCTTGAATTTTCTCTTCATAGAAACTAAGGCACCAAAGAAGAGAAATGAAGTAGAGCAGGATATTCTTATATCGCTGTTTTGGCATTTAGGTCCACCCCCGGTGCACATAGTGTTAGAAAACATGGTGAGATTTCACGAAGTTAGATTTCCTCTCTAAAATTCCTGTGGAAGAGTCTAGTGTCTGCCTCCTAATATTGTTTATCCTGACAGAAACTAAATTATCAATATTATGTAAAGTTTCATGGTAGGTATATGTCTTACTATTTATCTTTTCTAATGGAAATATTCATTACCAGTAAGATAAATATTCATTATTTTTATACTTTTCATAGTCAAAGTGAACATTCGTATATATGCACAGAACTTGTAATTTACTTCACATCCTTTGAGCATTTGTTCAGATCATTAGAAAATATTCACCAGACAGAAGGTCTGCACTTACTGCATCCATTAGTGTCTTACAGCCGCTTTGAACAGGTGCTGTGTTCAGCAGCTGTGCTATGTAAATTAGTTTACAACATTTCAATTCAATTCATCACTGACATATCTGCTAAACCAGGCTTTTTCAGCTAATCTGCCATTATCCTCCATAACTTACCTCAATCCTTTTCTCAGCATAGATTTTACCCCTGCTACACATCAGTAAGTTGAATTCTACAAACCATCTTGACACACCACATAAATCAGTTTCCAGACTGACAGTTGCTTATAAAGTGGCGTGTTCGTGGGGTGCTTTTGCCGGCTAGCAGTCCCCAGGCCAATTGATAGCAGTTTGTCAGTCCTCCAATTAGCTGGTTGAAGCATGGACAGGCTTGGAAATGAAGAAGCGGGTCCTGGCTTGGGTAGGTAAAGGTGTTTATTTCTGTGGCTCCATGTGCACAGGAAAGCACATGCTCGAGAGCCAGAGCAAGCCAGAACAGGCCAGAACATGTGCCCAGGCTCCTTAAGTACCCAGGGGATGAGCCTGGGCAGGAAAGGAACTTTGGACCAATGGGGAAAAGGGAAAGGGGTGGGGTTACATCAGGGGGAAACCAGGTGTGGGAGTAGGAATGGGGGGGTGACAGGAACATACCATTACAAACAAATAACAAAATACAAATACAAATTCAAAAACCTAAAACTCGCGCTGCAACAGTTGCTTGTCTAAACTACTGTCTAAAGTAGACCTGAGCTAAAAAACCTCACTCAAACTACGCAATCTCTACTTTGCAGTGGATGTTGATTTGTCAAGATCAAGTGCAAAAGGCACCCTGCTTTTCAGTGGGCTATGACTCACAAAACATGTCCTATGTTCAAATATCAGAGTACCAAGGTACACCATTGCCATGTGAGACCTCCTCTTCCGGAGTGGTTCCCAAAAGCAGTAGATTGCTCTCCTTAATGGAGATGACAGTAAAAATGTTAAAAGTTAGAAGAAACTCGTACTTCCTCTCAGCTGCTGAAATGTTTAAAAAACAATGTCTAAGTGTTCTTGAAATTTTATTTCCAAGGATGCAGACAAATCAATCTTGGGGAACTGTTTTCAGCACCTGTAAAGACAGATGGAAACCCATAGGACTGTGTGACAGCAGAGCCCTGTGTGGAGATGCAAGTATCCTTCATTTTTCAGAGCATTTAGCTTCTTTACAAGTCTCCCCCAGGTCCCCAGCTGATTAAAGTTTAATCAGTTTATTAAACACATCCATGCAGCTTGAAGTCAATCTCTTTTTCCAGTCACTTCAGCAGCAACCATGAAGTTTCAGTTTTCCACAAAGCCTCTGGGGTACCCACGGTGTGCTGTACATGGCTGTCATTCTAACTCCTTTTCTGTCAGCAGCACCTTCACACTGGGAGAGCTATTTATGGATTTTTTATGGGGACCCACACCTCTATTTTGGCAGCAAAGTTACACCCTGAAAATTATCACTATCACAGCTGTCTTTACCAATTCAGTATATAATTTTCACAGGTGTTTTCTTTGAAACAACTTGCCTTAAACATCAGATCGCAGTCGACTTGGCTGTACTAAAAAATACCCAACATATGAACATTTAGGATTTTGAAAGGGTAATTGTTCTCCCCTTCCTTTTTCCTCTTTCTTTTTTCAATCTCAAAGCTATGTTCAACAGCAAACATTGTTTCCATGCTCTTTCACCGCCTATGGAATAATCTTTATTGATAGAAACAACAACTAATTCTGAGCAGGGTTACAGGGAGATGTTTACAGTGCACCTAATTCTGGAGGTCTTTAAAAATCTTTACATCTACAAAGCTACATAATTTTCAAACTCTGACTGAAAGGATATCCGTCCATGAGCAGAAATACCCTTGTGTGGACAGCTAGAGTCCTAGAGTTCCATTTCATAGCAAAAATGTAGCATTCTATTCTGCTTTTTAATTCACAAACATACTTGTGCATCCTCTAAGGAATATAAAATGTGACATAGAGCACTTCACTGTTTGAAAGGAGAAAATTGAAGTTTGCAGGGGAACCTTCAGGATCTCAAATGCCACTTGGTGCTTGGTTGGACATCTGTTAAAGTCCTAATATCTGAAATTCATCACACCTGTTTTTAGATGTCATGAATGTGTTGAGTCTATATCTGAGTGGTTAACTGAGAGAAAAATTCACTTTTAGAGCAATAGTCCTCTGATTTGTCTTAGGTATCTACCTTAAAGTGAGATGACTCATGTCCCATAAATGCCTCCTTTTCCTCATGTGATTACTTAAGATGGGTTATAAGGCCAAGTCAGATATGATGCTGATACTGTAATCTTCTAAATTAAGTGAAATTAGGCTAATCTGTCACATGTATAATTGCAATGCAGACAGGAGGCAGAGAAAGAACAAAATTTCATCTATGCTTCAGGAGATGACTAATGTATAAATATTGAATATGGGAAAAGACAAAAAGAGGATACTCAGCTCTCTTTTCTTCCTAATTAAATTTTTTTTTTAAATCAAAATTTTCTGTTTATTTTCAGCATCACTTCTGTGGTAACTTCTGATTTGGAGATAAATTGGTAATTATGTATTTTTTTATTGAGTACTAAAAGTTAAAACTGTTTTATATGTTGCATGTCATATTTCTGATCTTTTAAAGGTAAAGTTTAAGATTTCTAGTGTGAAAAAATTCTGAGTATAGCCTCAGTTACTGAAAATGTTCTACGGTGCTCTCTTGACATTTGTTGCTTAAGTAAATGACATCCCATACTCAAAGTGAGCCAGAAGGCCCTAACGATAACCTAGAGGATTTTTTACCTTGCCTGACATTCTGCTGACACTCTGCCTGGTGCTGCCCAGAAGGCCATGGGTTTTCACAACCATGAGGGCACATTGCTGACTCATTTTCAGCTTGTTCACCAGGGTGCCCAGATCCTCCCTGACAAAGCTGCTTTCCAGTTGTCTGGTGCCGGCCTGTCGGTGCTAGAATTATTCTTCCTTGGGTGCCAGACTTGCAGTTTCCCCTTTTTAAGTTTCATGTTTTCTTTAGCCAGATTCTCCACTCAGTCCCAGTCCTCTGAAAGGCAGTACACTGATGCATCACTGCCTCTTCCCAGTTTTAAAAGCCACTTGCGAGTTTACTGTGTATTATTTTCTAAGTCTTTAATGAAGATGTTGCACCAGTATATATGCATAGATAGTGACTGACCTACAGGTGAACCTTGTGCAACTGGTCATAACACTTGAAGCCCAGCAGAACAGCCACTTTTCAGTCCAGTGTTCTGCCTACTTATTTAGTCTGTTTTCCACCATATTTTCCATGAGGATGTTGTGGGAGAAAGTTTTCAAAGCCTTATTAAAGTCAAGCTAGAGAATATCAGCTGCTCTCACCTCATCTACCCAAGTCTTCCTCACAGAGGGCTGTCAGGTTGCTGAGGAATTATTTCCTCTTCATAAATATGTGCTGATTAGTCCCAATCACCTTCTTGTCCTCCATGTTTTTGGAAACATCTACAGCTTACAGAGAAAGGAAGAGGAGAGGAAGGCGCTCATCAATTTTGTCCCTGGTATCCAGTGACAGGATACATAAGAACAGTTCAAAGTTGCTCCAGAAGAGGTTCAGGCTCTGCATGAGGAAACATTTCTTTATCCAGAGGGTGATCAAATAGTGTAACAGGCTTTCCAGAGAGGTGAATGATGCCCCAAGCCTGTCTGTTTAGAAGACACTTGGACAATGCAATTAATAACATACTTTAACTTGGATTGCCATGAATTGTTCAGGCAGTTGGACTAGATGATCATTATAGGTCCCTTCCAACTGAAATGTTCTGTTCTGTTCTGTTCTGTTCTATTCTATTCTATTCTATTCTATTCTATTCTATTCTATTCTATTCTATTCTA
>JBBMKD010000001.1:35811286-35898764 GCA_037834095.1 Argya squamiceps
CAATTGGTTTCAACAGTTGATGAAGATGGTGATAGAATACTTTGTGCATATCTTATACTACAACCCAGGACAATGGGCAATACCTAATATGGGATCACAGGACACAGTGATATTAAAAACAAGGAGACACTTACAGAAAATAACTCCTGTATATGATATAGTCCAATTTAGGATTCCTTTCTTCTGTATGCAGATCCTTTTTAAATTTATCTGTGGTACAAACAGAGGAAGAAGATGTAATTTAAAAACTCTTGCTTACAAAACCAATAAAAAATAGTAAAAAATCCAAAGGTTCTGACTCCATGTGTTTTTCCATGTCACACGCCTTTTCAATGAAGTCACCTTATGGCAGTGATACTGCCTTTATGGCACAAATGTACACAGTGCTCCTGGTTATGCCAGTAGAATCTAGGTGACTTTAAGCATTCAACAGACCAATCAATATTTTAATATAACTAGGAAAGTGCACCTTCAAAGCAAATCGTATCTAGAGTAACACATTTCCATAAATACCTTTGCCCTGAAGATAATTCCCAGAATGTATCTTTAGTCAGATCCAAAAAGCCACAAGAATATCTTCATTTCCTTTATTCTGTGGCTATTGTGGCAGGCACAACCCACAGGGCATTCCAGAGACTCACAAAAATTACAGTGATAGGCATGTATAAATCTAAAAATTGGGCTTCAAGTTAAAGCAAGCACTTCTACTTCCTCTTTGTTCCTCAAGAGAGTAACATTTTCAGATTACTGTTCATCCTACCTTGCAGGAGTCATCTGTCACAGGATGATTTCTTTTCAGGAAAGGCTCTCTCATTGCACCCACAAGTGACTTCAAAGGAACACTAGATAACCAGTTAAGGACAGGTGCTTTATTTCTGAATAAACCAACCTCAGTGACATAAATCTCTAGTTATTAATCAAAATATATTTTTCTAGGGAACTCAGGAATTACTTTCAAGTTTCTTCTTTTTTGGGTATATCTAAAGAAGTAATTCTTCACCCATCAGATATGTATATATCAGACAGTAAACACATAACTGATGCAATCTTCCCCCTTCAGGCTGATATTCAAAATCATCCTCAATTTTCTGAACTACTTAGTTGCATCAAATAGGTTTCCAGATCTCTTTATACTCCCCACAGTTCATCCAGAATTACTTTTACACATGGGACCAGTCTCACAATTTTAAAGAACATTGAGTGTTCCTCTAATAACCTAGAATATTCTTTTTTCCCTTAGTTAGCTGCTCCATTGTTTCACAATATTTTTAAACCTGAAACTATGGAAGTTAATTCTCCATGTAAAGGCACTTTGTTGATCATAAAGACTTTGGCAAATGACAACAACAAAATCCTTCTTGCCTGTGCTAATCCATATTGCCAAATCTGAATGTCAGCTGCTTTATTTCACATTTTGCCACGTGGGCAAAAAAAAAAAACCACCACAAACTTAGTTCCAGTTAATAAAGAGATCTGGCCAATATATACAATGCATCGGTTTCAGCAAAGTGTATTAACTTGAGCATGTGGTTAAATCCCACTGAAAACAGTATGAGTTAAAAACATCCTTAAAAAAATTATTGTAGGAAGACTGAACCACTCATGTACTGCAAGGCTTTATTGTATCAGAACTTTTGACCACCACAGAACTCCCAGTTTCATTTATCTGGATCCAACATTAAAACTGTCTGGTTAAATATCCACACAGGGTAACACAGCATATTAATACTTTGTCCAGAGGGTCAGTTACACTAATTTTGTTTCAAAGGGCACTCCTTGTACTTCTTTCAAAAGTTTTATCACAATAGCTTGTGATACTGACTCCAGGAAATTAAAACCTATCAATTTCCTGTCTGGTTAGATGAAAACCGTCACATACACAGATACACACACACACTAATTGGTTTATCCATATGCAAATGTTACAATTAGGGATTATGGCTCTGGAAAGTTAACAGCTTAATCAGTGTATCAGAAGGCTAAAGACATCTCCCACCAGTTTTCTCAAAAATGTATTTTGAGGATATTATAATTTTATTACCAGACTGATAAATTTACTTTATCTTCTCAGCTCATATAAAACCCTAACATGGGGAGGGGGAGGCTGGTGGTGGAGGGGAAGTACAGGAGCAGAAGAATTAATACAATTTTTTAATACACAGGAGGAATCAGAGACTGTGCCATGGCTCCCCTTGAAATAAATTGTATTTGCTCTTTTCCCCACTTTTAGCATTTCCAGGTGCCTGTCTGTTTTTAACATCTTCTTCAGCCTCAATAAATTTTTTGAAACAAGACTCTGTCATACATTCAGTGAGTCACAGCTGAGAAATAAAAGTAGTCCCTCAGTGGGATAAATATACTCGAACTGGAGAACAGGAAAAAAATATACTGTTTTTTAAAATTGATGGTGATACACTTTAACAGATTTTTTCCAACCTTGTTTTGCTTTGAAACTGTCAGACAATGTTCACTGAATGCTTTATAAGCAAAATAACTATTTCCTAAGGCTATACAAACAGTACTTAAAAAAGAGATACTTTTCTAACACTGATTAAAAGAATTTATGAACTCAGGGGAATCATTAGTTGAGAGCAAACTCTTAGGCCACATTTACACCTTAGGAAGTACAAATTGTTTGCTGTGCTGATTGGCTGAGCCACCTCCTGACCAGGACAGACACTGAAGATCAGACAGAAATGGTGTTATCTGCTTATGGAGGCAAACACAGGGCTCAGGCATGAGGATCAATTGTACACACTTTTTTTTCCCCCTGCTCATGTTAATTCCTTGCAGTCCCTCAGAATATCTGCATCAACCCCTCTTCATATGAACTCCCACTATTGTATTTTTATTTGCATTCATTGGAATTTGAGAAGACAGCATGTGAACCACACAGATAGCCATGACCATTTCATCTTTGAAAACCTGGTATAGAACTATTTGGACTGAAGAAAGTAAATGAAAAAAACAAATTTGAGAACTTGAGAAGAGTGTTGAGGAGCTCCTTCAAACATGTCAGCCGAGGCCGGACCTTGGCAGACAGCACAGTCCCTCTGAAAGCTCAGGGTGGCATGACTATTTGTTCAATACCCTGATTAGTTTCAGTGGAAAATCTGTTTCAGCAGGTGTTTGGTAGCATTTTGTCATGGCTTAACCCCAGCTGGCAACAAAGCCCTACAAAGCCACTCAAGCACTTCCCCCTGCCCATCCTAGTGGAATAAGGGAGAGATTTGAAAGGTTAAAATGAGAAAATTCGGTGGATTGAGATAAATACAGTTTAACAGATAAAGCAAAACGCACACACACAAGCAGAGCAGAATGAAGAATTCTTTTCCCATTTCCTGTGGGGAGACAGGTCTTCAGATGTCTCTAGTACAAGAAGGCTTCAGTGACTAGGGAAGAGAAACACCATCACTCTGAATGTTCCCCTTCATTCTTCCTCTCCCCACTTTATATACTCAGCATGACGCCATATGAAAAATTCCTTGGATCAGTTGGAGTCAGCTGTCCCAGCTGTGTCCCCTCCCAGCTCCTTGCTGGGGTGGGGTGAGGAGCAGAAAAGCCTCTGGCTCTACGTAAGTCCTGCTAAGCAGAAAGTAAAGCATCCCTGTGTTATCAACACTGTTTCCAGCACAAATGCAAAACACGGACCTGCACCAGCTACTATGAAGGACATGGACACTACCCCAGCCAAAACCAGCACAGGTCAGCTCTTAGTACTGGATTGAATCAGTAGTACTTTATTTTCAAGCCAGAGACGGTTTGGTGATTTGTATTTCAGATTGGAGCCTGTGGAAACCTGACACTAGTCTCTCTTTTTTCTCCTATACTTCTACACTCTCTTGCCATTATTTTCAGAGAGTTTTTTTAACATATTATCCATAGGTAATAGTGAGCTGGTCTTTTTCATACTCGCTCTTCTGTTTCATTCACTGTAAACACTAGGTCTTATTCTTTGTTTCATCCCGCAGTGTCTCCCACATATTTAGGTGTTCCAGTACTTTCTAGAGTTACTCCCTCTGTTGCAGTATTGCACCAGTTTACTTTCTATTATTTTCTTTTCCTAATCTAGGAAAAAAAGATTTAAAAATACAGTTATTTCAGAAAAGAGTAATTTCTCTAAGTTCTTGATATACCACAACAGACCTTTAAGGGATTATTGCCCAAAACACATGAAGTAACACAGCCAGTATTAACACATACTATGTGAAAGGACAGAGTCTCCCATTGTACCCCCTGTGTAGCATTGCCAAGATAGAGTTGTAAAAGTAGATTTGAAACAAAAAATATTGCTATATGTCTTTATAGTAATGTATTATAAAATAAGGGGTAGATTTTCATAATAGTACTCCCAACAAGGATTGAATACAACAAAATTCAACAGGATTATTAGTTTTAAAATTTATGTAATAACAATATGCTGTATTGTTCATAAAAATATCGCAACCTGTTAAGAAACTCCCAGTGACTCTAGATGTCTTCTTGTCTCTCTCTTCAATTGTGAAGTGTTATTATTGCATAGTAAACCCATTCCAGCTGGAGGTCCTAATGTAGCTATCTCTCCTTAATGGGGGCCAGCTCTGAAAATTCGGCTTCTATGGGTCAGATACATTTATTTACTTTTTCAGATGCTAAAGAGGTTTCCACAGAAATCTTTTGCTTGAGTGCAGCCAAATTTACATTCTTGGTATTTCTGACCTAGATTGGAGCCAAGACTGAGAAGGTATTTGAATTCTCATCTTGGAAGCACTTAATCTCACGTATTTCTAAAGATTAGATTCAACAGTGAGTATACACAGTTGACTTCAGATGTCTAAATCATTTTATTCTACATGTAAGCTCCAACTGCCATCAATATGGACACCTACATTTGATCAGATGGATCAATCATTTTCTAGACTCCATTGATTGTATTGACGAGAGATGTGAAATAACTGCCTAAACATATGTTTGTAGCCCTATTTAACCCTCCGTAGAGACTTACCAACATCTGTACAATGCTGGCTATGACAGAAGATCTATGGGAGCCATCTGTCATTGTGGAGTAAAACACAGGGCTGGCTGATACCCTTAAATATTCTATGCCTATGTGCATACAACTGAAGATTCCACTAACCATACCCACTAGAGAGTTTAGACAAGTGTACACCCAAACATATGGAACATTTAGATTTAGATTTTTCAATCCCATGCTGAAAGCAAACTTTTTTGTCTCCAACTCAGAATGAGATGTCCATAACTTGTGTCGTGCATTGCTCAGATTGCTACCCATCATGATACAGGAGTGCTGAGGCTGAGGTCACATTATCACTAAGTCAGGGTTTGCATTAGGAATTCAAGCTCACTGTTGCTAAATATCAGCAATATATCCTGACTTTCTCCAGATCTTCTTATTCTGGCCTCAGTATTGAATTGTTCAGTGCTGTTCTGGTCATAGCGAGCATAAGGAAAACTACAGATGGTTTTAGACTTCTCTCCAGCATAGGCAAAAATTAACTTTGTGTCCTTAAGGATAAAGGCAAAATAGTCAATATGCATCTCTTCCTGCTTCCTTCCCCTCCTACTTCACTACTGGATTGGTCTTCCCACAGTAGAAAAAGCAAGCCCAAGAAGACACTGGTATACTGGGTACATGGGTGGCAGAGCCACAACCATCTTTTATCTCGGCTAGGAGGCTCGGTTGGTCTTTCACCCTTCAGAGATGTCACATGGAGGTGCCACCAATTTAACTGCTACACATTATCATCTTCCTAAGAAAATGATCAAACTATGTACACTAAAATCTGGAAGAATGGCAAGCACTGCACTGTGCAGAAGTACCACTGCTCACTCTTCTAAATCTTCCTTGTGAACCGCTTTATAGACCTCTAAAGCTGTTGTTTTCTCTCTCTTTAAAAAAAAACTCCTTATTTTTTGTATATATTTTGCAAAAATATTAGCTAATGATAAGGAGGATGGAATCTTTTATCTATTCAAATTCCAACCCTTTTACTGAAATATGAATAACTTGTGTCACTCTTTAACCCTTGTCTCTTTACTCAGAAATGTTTTCAAAGAACATGAGTTCCTCTGAAGCAGTTTCTCACTTTGAACTCAAGCCTATTCTTTGTCATATTAAACATTTCTGAAATGGTGCTTAATCCTCCAACACTTATCAAAATTTCCAGCATGTTTTCTACAGACAAATCACACAAGCTTAGGAGCTCCTCAGCATCTGGAGCTAATCTTACAGATATCTGATGTCTGGAGTCTGTCTGAAGCATGGACACAAAAACATGTACCCTGATGCAGAATCTATTTGATCCTTTTAAATGTCTGTCTGCTCTGTATCCACAGTCTTCAGCACAGTGCTTTAAACATAACAGGTGCACTACAGCTCCTATAAAACAAACTTGAGCCTCAATCTAAGGGAAAGGAAAAAGTTTAGGGATAGCAAGTCTGGGCATTATGTGCTTTGTCTTGGGAAGTGATTTTGGCACGTTATATCAATTTAATATTGAGCATGTGCCACCAAGGAACTGTGAAAATCCCAACTGTATTAAAGTGGAAGTACTATGTAGGAAGCAGATATCATTTTGCCCTGTCAAAGATTTGCATGAGACTGCAGTGTATCAAAATTGAACAAGTTGTTCTCCCAAGGTGTTGTCTGACAAATACTAAGTTGACATTCTGAAAATTCGCTAGGTTCATAGCATTTTTTTGTCATTATTATTTACATTGCAGGTACTGGAAAGCTCTGCGAGTTATATCTATTATCTGTGTTAGTTGTACATCAGAATCAGGTCTTCAGAACAATCCATTCTGCCACTTCAGTAACTATTCAGTTTCAGTTTAAAAGTTCTTCCCTTTTAAGATCAAAGATTGACTTCAGCATTCATTTCAGTGTTGCCTTCAGCGTTCATCTTAGTATTGCCTTGAGAATGGCCTACTGTGACTTTGGAAATCCCAGCCTTTGATTATTTTACTATATGCTTTTTATTTATAAGATACTGATGTAAAGAAAAAGTGTTGAACAACAATCCTTTGTACTATTGACATGTGAACACAAAGATACTCACTGACCTGAGGAATTTGAACTTCCAATATAAAAAAGAAGAGAGGAGGTGAATACAAGTAGACTGGCAAGGCTGGTGACTGAGCAGGATTTCTTATTCACCTATCCAAGTTCTTACTAAACAACTGCAATTCTTCCAAATAAAAGGCTTATAACATCTTCGCTTAATCTTACTTTAATTCATTCTCATAATTTTAATTTGTGATCAATAAACATTTTAATTATGTTTCCTTTATGATATTTTAGGATTCTGAAAAACTTATTTCTTTCTCCTGCTCTTGTTACAATCTTTTGCAACGGACTACTCACATAGGTCTGGGGGTTTTTTATGTTTATTGGTTAACTAATGTTTATAAACAACATAGTTTTTTTCTGAAAGGCCAGTGTCTCCCTCACCACCTTATCCCATTTTATTGGTTTGCATAGCAAGGTTTTGGTACCACAGGGGCTACAGGGGGGGCTTCTGTGAGAAGCTCCCGGAAGCTTCCCCCATTAGCAGAGTCAATGCCAGCCAGCTCCGAGATGGACCCACTGATGGACAGGTCCAAGCCCATCAGCACTGCCGTGGTGCCTCTGGGATAAAGTGTATAAAAAGGGTAAAAAAGAGCCTGCACATCTGCAGCCAGCCTGTATATGTGACAGGAACAGCCCTAGGCCATTTCCAAGTTCAGTGCAGAAGGTGGGGCAGGAAGTGCTCCAAGCACTGAAGCTGAGATTCCCTGCAGCCCGTGATGCAGCCCATGGTGAGGCAGCTGTACCCCTGCAGCCCATGGAAGTCCATGGGGGAGCAGAGATCCACCTGCAGCCCCTGGAGCATCCCAGCCAGAGCAAGGGAATGCCTGAAGGAGGCTGTGACCCCACTGAAAGCCCACTCTGGAGCAGGCTTCTGGCATCTGCGGCACCATGGATAGAGGACCTCATGCTAGAGCAGGTTTGCTGGCAGGACTTTTGAAGCCCTGAGGAGCTCACACTGGAGCAGCCCATTCCTGAAGGACAGCATAAAGAATTGCAGCCCATGAGAAGGACTCAGATTGGAAAAGTTTGTGGAGGACTGTCTGAGAAGGGCACCACTGGCACAGGGAAAGAGTATGAGGAGTCATCCCTCTGTGGAAGGAGAAACAGAGACAAGTGATGACCTGGCCACAGCCACCATTCTCTGTTGCCTTGCACCCTCAGAAGTTAAGCCAGAAAAGGAAAAGGGGAGAGGGCTTGTGGGGGCAAAGGTGTTTTAACATTGGGATTTATTTCTCATTACCGTATTCTGATTAGAATGGAAATAAATTAATTTTCCCCAAATTGAGTTTGTTTTGCCCATGATGGTAATAGGCAAATGATCTCTCTTTGTTCTTATCTCAACCCACAAGACTTCCATTTTATTTTCTCTCCTTTATCTGAGAAGAATGATAGAGCAGCTTTGGTGGTCATCTGGCATTCAGCCAGGGCCAACTCACCACATCAGTAAGTCAGAAGTGCCCTTCATGCATAATAAGTTTACCAAAGTTTCGGGGTTTTTTACATTACTACACTTTCTAGTGTTTTGGGTTTTAGGTTGTTTTCTTTTTTTTTCCTTCTATGGCTATTTCATGGTCTAATTGTCCTTTCCATTTATAGGATAGTCAGGTGCATAACCATGTTTATTTTCTGAACAAGCTCCTATTTTTTAACAGCCACCATCTATTCATTCCCAAGACTGAACAGTTAAACTGTGCAGCATAGTGTTTCACATAATGAGGGTAACAAGGAGCTGAGTGACATGTTTCTAAAAACAAACAAGTAAACAACCCTCTGAATCAACCTCTGAATCACTTATAAAAAACTTCATTATACACAATACAAAATTGACTTATTTTTCTCTTGGAACTGAGAAATTATCACTTTATGTGAATTTTCCTTTATTTTTTTTGCCCTCCAGTTGAAAAATGCAAATAAAGAGAGCAGAGGAAACAAACTCCAATCAACACAAATCCTTTAATTAGGAAACCAGCATCTCTGACTGACATCTAGATTTATGCAATAATACTCTGCTAAAAGAAAAAAAAATCATTACAATGTTCATTTTTAGCTTTCCCTCATACTTTTTTAGTGTTTGAGGAGAACATGACATGCTTGTGGGGCCCAGAGGAGCCACATGGCCATGTAACAACTCCTTAACAGCAGAACCATAGTCTGTCTGCCCTGTAGGACTAAGACAAAACTGTGTGGACCTGAACCAGTCCATGGCTACTGACATGCAAGACACAGTTTAGTCCTTGTGCCTTTCTTATTTAGCTTCATAGAGATTAGCCATGGCATTTCCAGTTCTCAGAGTTCCCTCCTCTCTCAACAGATCAAAACTCAGTAAATGGCCAAAATCCATAACAAGATGATTTTGGTGATCTGTTCTTGTAATGATTTCTTCCTGATAACTTTGTAATGATCACTTTATTCATTGAGATAAAAAATCAGTTTGTAAGTAGAAATATTGAATAACTGAAAATTAGCCAGTTTGCTGTTTCCTAACTCTGGGGAAATGTAAAGTCTGATGGACCCTGGTAAAACAACTGTGTTACAAAAAGTTCCTTTCACTTCAAAATATAAACAATAGAAAGAAAGTCTATATATTTACTTACTTTTTGGTAACACATCTTAGGGATAAAATACCAGCAATCCCTTAACCACATTCATAGCACAATTTTATCAATGTCTTATTCATACATAGCTCTTTCAGCAAGGGATACAGAATAAAACTGATATAACAGTTCATGTTATACCCTTTAAAGCATTCAAAATTACTACAACGTTTTGTGTCTCATTAGGCTTCTACCTCTCTTCCCATTTAAGTGTGTTGTCCATAAACCCATAATATCCTACTCTCCTAGAGTGCATGCCTGCTGTTATTATATCAATTCTCCAAAGCTCCTAGCATTTGCATATGTAAATTGCAGCCATGGTGATATTTTTTGTTGATGGACATAATCCTGCTGTTAATATCCACAGAAGTCTTGATATGTATCTGTGGTTTTATCTATTGCCTCCAGTATACCATAAGTCTCCAGCCATATTCATTAGATTCAATTAGTGACATTCTGCCCTGTGAGAATCTGTCAACAGAAAATAGACACAGTAATGCTCAGAGAATTGTCAAAATAAACACATTTTAAAAAGCATTAGATGACTGAAACCACAGTAGACTAAAATCCATCAGTACCCATGTACTTTATAGATCATTCTGTGCAATTCAATTGAAATATATAAGCATAGATAAATAAATAAAATTCAAATAAATAAAAGATTAAAAAATAAATAGGGAAGATGAGAGAAATGTGATACGGCCTAACAGTGGTATTTAATCCATTACTCTACTTTAAAACTCAATTGCTGGCCCTTAAAATTACCTTGGATGGATTTCAGTTTATTTCCTTTTGAAAATACAGTGTTAATATTTTTCCTAGTGTTTGTTGTTTTTATAGTTAGCATTTCTAGATTATTTCAGAATTTTTATCCTTCCCCATCTCTATGCCTTTCGATATTTCCATTCTTCTAATTTTAACTGATCCACATTTGCCATTGCAACTTCTCTGTCCAAGGTCTTCAGCCTGTGATTGATTTTAAAGAGTTTTTATCATTGTTGATTGCTCAGGTTAAAATTCTTTTGAGAATTGTGGAATATTTCTTCCCTTGTCCTGCTTTCTTTCAGGCTGTTTTTGAATTATTAACTTGAATTTTAGTATTGTTTTCTGTCATACTTGGAGTTCCTATAAGTATGATGACATCTATGGATTTAATCATGGTCTTGATTTGATTATGTAATTTATGTAATTAAAATTCACTGAAATTAACTATGCTTCAAGATGGATGGGGAACAAGTAATAAGTTTACCTGATTATGTGCCACTCTACACTCTTCCCCACTGTAACTTTACTTTTAAAATGTCTTCCCAGTTTGGTTTCAGGAATGAAGTGTAAGGCAATATAAAAAGCCTTAGTAAAAATGAAATATATTATTATTATTTCTTCTTTGCCTAATCCAGTATCACCCATTATTCCTTCATAAAAGAAAATTAGATTGATTTGAAAAGATATCTCCTTGGCAAATTCATCTGTGCTGCTACTCTTCTTGTTATCTTCCAAGTGCTTGCTCTTTGTTTTAGATTTTTCCAAGATTTGAAGTTAAGTTGACTTGTCTATAAATTCACATTTTATTTTTTCCGCCCTTTATACAGGTATAAGTTAAGAGTACTCCTTTCCAATCCAGCAATACCTTTTATGTCCTCCACAAGTTCTCAAAGACAACTACTACTGTATCAACTTTGGCCCATACAGAGGTTGGGATCAGAAGGCTCAGACAAGCACCAAACCTGAAAATACCAAAATATGGTCAAACAACGTCTGTTTCTGTTCTAGGCTGAGCTGTTATCCATTGCTTCTAGTAAGTTTTCCCATTCTCATAAGTAAGCTTTATAATGAACAGTGAAAAAACCCCCGTCCTTTACCTCTTCACTTTGGTTACGTCATTTAGGGATAGCTACTCCTTTACAATGAATAAATTTCCAACCGTTTTCTTTGTATTTTCTACTGATAATCCAGTCAATGAATGATTTCTTATTACCTTCAGTTTCTCTTTCTAGCTACAGTTCATTCTGTATTGTCCATGCTGATTGTGTTCCTATGTTCTGATAATCTCTCTGCGGGTACAGCAGGCTGTGCATGTCTCTCCTTTATCTAAACTATTTTGAATAAATAAATACATCACAATTTAGCCAAAAGTTTTAGATATCCTTTATAATCTTTATCTTCACTGAAATATTGTGTGATTTCTTGATAAATTGCAACATTTTATTTTAACTTTTATGAGATCTTCCATACAATCTATGTATATCTATCAAAATCTCCTGGGTTTAGAAGTTATTAGCAGCACAGAGACAGAAGGACGGAGAGAAAGAGAACAAGCTGTAGGAACCTCACTGGAAGTATCCTTAAGAGATCCCTCTGTTTGCACTAACACCCGTTTGCAGATAAGAATACAGTCTTAACCTACCTATCCAGCTAATTCAAATCTATACAGTTCCAGGGATTCCTGCTGCTGCACTAACCACTTTGGAGCTGTGGCTCCCCAAAGCACTTGGCATCAACAAATGAAAACAGCTACAGCCTGCTGAAAACAGCATGTTCGATTTTGCATTCAGTGTGTAAACTGTAAGCTGGTTTCAACCATATTTTGTTACCCTTTGAAATGTTTCCTCAATAGTAGGTTGCACCATCTGTTGCACTGTTTGCCTGCATGTTTTGCTTGTTAAACTGCTCCCCCAGCAGCACACAAAAGAGGAAGAACAGTGGTGATGCCTTTCAGGAAGGTGTCCCTGTCCTCCGCCTACCTCCTCCTACCACAGTGCTGCAGTGCACACAACAGATGCTTCCCTAGTCTTAGCTCATGCTTATTTATTTTAGGACCTAAGCCAAAGTCCACTCTAAAACCTATGAGACTTTAAAATTTGGCAATCTTATTCCTTGTGAAGCTTATAGGTATGTTTTATGTGCTAAGGGCACAGAACCACTCATGTCAAAGCAAAATATTAAGACGAATCATCTCAAGATTCACCAGGCAGTGTGAGCCCTGCCACAGCTATTCCAGAATACCCTTTTAAACATGGAAGAAACATTGATTAGAAGTCAATAAACCTGATTTTTGAAACTTATTTGGCAAACAATACTTAAATGGTCCTGGTAGTATAAACTGTCTCCTGGTAAAGTGTTGACATACTATCATGACAGGAAGAATACTATGTCTTGGTTCACATAATGAAGGAGAGCTTTCCTTTAGTTGTCTTTCATTCTTAGTATCTAAGCAGCAGGGAAAAAAATTAACAGCTTTTCCTTTTTCCTTCTTTTCTGGTGTGTTTATTAAACCTGAGTAAATAACATACAATGACTTTATATGAAATATTCTCTGAAACATGTTGACAAAGCCTTGCACTATTCTATGTAATTCCAAATTATTCTCCTCATGAACTGGATGAATGATGGGAGGAAGGGGAAACCCAGTGACTAATGCATACAAATAAGACTACAGAATGCTCTGAATAAATTATGCAACCCAAATGTATTCAGCCAGTTCTGCTCTGAATAACACGACATAGTTTTCTTGTGACTTTAAGTCACCTCAGCAACAGGGACCAATGAGGAGCTCAGCTCACTGAATGGGAAATGTTTTTCAGGATGAAAATCTATCTTGAGCAATCAGGGCCTCTGTCCCAACTCATATCAAGAAACTTCATCTTGCAGGAATGCAATACCTGAATATCCCTTACAGGGAAATGAACAGTTTTCTTGTGCCAGCTTCTGCCCAAGGGTCACACCCATCACACGTGGCAATAGGATAGGTGTGATACATTCATATGATTCTCTGATTTCTCCCTACAGCTGCTATTTTAGAAAAGTATTGATAGAGCCTTGCTTTTTCTTGAATTCCCATATAAAAGATTGTCATACAGACAAACATAAATATTTACCTACTACCCAGCCTTGATAGCAAATCTATTAAAAAACCTCAGCAACGTCACCACAGATGAGCTTGATGACAACATCTAAAATATTTCTTTTGGAACAGAATGGCATCTAATAGGTGGAGGAGAGACGGCCATACATAACTAGCCACTCCAGGTTTCTTTGTAACAAACAGAAAAAATCAGGCATCTCTAGAGTGGAATTAGGATCGTTCTGGGTAAGAATTTGAAACAAATCAGATGAATCATACTCTAAAAAGCCTATTACTATCCATTGGCTGAAAATGGAAGCTGAGATAACTTGTCTGTGTTGCAGAGGCTAAACGTGTATACTTAACCTGGAGTGAGTTCAATCCCACCCACAACCCTGGCTGCATACAGAGGCAGGTGCAGGTTCCATAACAGAGCTATGTCATACAGTGTGGGAGCACACCAGCTGGTACTAATGATCCCTCAGCTTCCTTGGGAAATCTGTCCCAATATTTCTGTGTCCAATACAGTGAGCCAGACACCAAAAGAAGATCTGGCCTCTTGCAGTTTATTTCCTTCTCTACAATCTTTTCCAGGTGGCTGAGCCCTGATCAAATATTTATAGAATTAAATATTTCTCTTCTCTGTGGGAGGGAAACAGTAAAAGTACAGATCCTAATTTGTTTTTGCAGAGGGCTGGAAATAACAACAAACAGGTCATTAAAACTAATCCTCTTTCTTGTTGTTTTTTAATTTTTTTTTTTTTTTTTTTCATTCCTTGCAGATGCGATTAAACTTTCCAAGGACAAATCTGAACCCATAAGTTTCTTTCTCATAAGAATATTAACAGGTGAGTATGGCTGTTTCAGGAAATCTGCACAGCCTCTTCTACCAGAAATGCTTTTTGGTTTTTTATCCATAGAATTTGGTAGCTCCCAGGGGTTCTCATCAGTGAGCATGGCCTCACACAATAAGGTCTACGCAAATCCAGACACAAAAAAAAAAGGCCCTCATTGCACAATGTTGATATTCTAAGGCAAGAGACAAAACCTGACAACTTCTCTTCAGAGAGTCTATTTGAGATCCATGTGTGTAAAAATACATTTAGTTATAGGAATTTCAATCAACGAAATTGCATTAGAAGATATTCACAGGCACAGGAACTCATTTTACTTAACACTTTTACAGGCACTTTTTTGTTCTATGTCAAAGGAGTTAACCAAAAGTAATTTTTGGACAGGGTTCAGGTGGGCAATTGTATGTTGCCTCCCTGTTTCAGAGAAGAACAATATGCATGATGCAGATGTAGGCTGTTCCACATCAGGATCAAAAAGCTGTTCTAAGTATATTTTCTTTACTAGAAATGACATTGTCTTATATATGCTCTTCCTCAATGCATTGATTAACTAAAATACAGATTTTCTTTTTTTGCTCTTTTTTACTTTTAAGAAAAGAAGAGTGTCGGCCATGGTTAGCTCAGGAAATTTCTTTCTTTTCAAGTGACTGCCTGTTTTACAAAGTCACACAAAAATCGCCGGCTTTCAAACTGACAAGGAGATGAGACACAGACATGTTGAAGCCTGTTTTGCCAACTGCAGTCCCTCCTGTTACAAGCCACTTCCTCAGAAATGAGGCTTTCCTCAAGATGCAGCACTACAGTTCTTCATCACTACAACATTGGTCAAAAAAATCCTCTGAGGAATATTTTGATTCTCAGAAACCTGCAATTCACTTTTTTCCTAGCAATTCAATATAAGAAAAACAGGAATTAATAGTCTTTGGGATAAGGTGGATTTTTTCTTCTTACTTGTTTGGGGTTTTTTCAGCACAGGCTGCCATGGAACTTGACATAAATCTAAAAAGCCTGCTCCTACCAGCACATGAGGACAAAGGGCTATATTGTGACTATCTTCCCTAGCAGTCCCAATTTAGTCATCCTTACTGTCATATCGTCTAGGTGATGGAGCAATTCAGTTCACTGCCACCCACCACTGCCAGACACTTTAAAAAAATTCTGTGAAAAGATGTTATAACAATATGTAAATTAGATAGAAAACAGTGCTGTTTTCTCATAACATCTAGAGTATGTTATATATTTTCTAGGTCTCTAATTGGAAGTTTGAGAGTTTAGGAAAGTGGACAATATTGAAAATATTCTATGATCTTCAGAGGAAAGAGAAATAAACAGAAAGCTGAAGTGTGAGTTAAATGTAGGCAGGATGTATTCATTCTTTCTAATCAACCTGCTGAAATAAGAAAAACTAAATTATACTTTTAAAGTTCTTTTAAGCAACAAACAAAAAATGATTGGAGAGCTAGTATCAGCAAAACTTTATCGATGACTAAATTAGTAGCTTATTCTAATACTGTTGAAACAACAACAATAACAAAACCCCCAAACCAGAGTATTGCGAGAATGTAGACAAAAAAACGATCCTGCACCATTTTACAGTTTTGCAGAATGCCATTATAAGTCTTTTTCCACCATGTCTTTTTTATGTCCACAGAGGAGACTCAGGTAAGGGATGTCTGCTTAGCTGGAACATGCTGACATTGGCACTGGGAGAGTGGAGAATAAAGACAGAGAATAGAAGAAAATTGTGTTGAACTCATCTCATCTAACACCACAGTTCTACAGTGGTGAGTCCATCTAAATTGGTTGTCCTCTGGTAATAGAAAGCAGACAGACACTTGTGTGTACCAGAAAAGGATCAGACACTTGTAGGTACCATGTAAAATTTGGGTCTGGTTTTCCAGCATGTCATATCACATGACACCCAACAGAGTGACCAACACAATCTGAACAAAATGACAACAGGGAGCTGTACTAAGCAGTGACTTGCCAAGATACTTGCTACCATCAGGTAACAGTACATTTTAAAACATATGAAAGAGAAGAATGTGGTGCCATGGTGTTCAGAGGAAGCCTTGTAATGCTTTCACTACACAGCAACCTACGTCTCAGGAACCACAACATAGAATGGAGGATAGGTGTAATCAAAACCAATCCATGTGTTTGCAAATGCAGATCTTAGGTTCTCAGGGTATTTTCAGAGGACAAATACTTAACAAAATTGAAGGACTATTATTCCAGTTCATAATATTTTTAAATCATAAGCTTGAAAAACACATACAACTCAACAAGCATTGGTGGGTCCATGTGTGAATTATGTTTAGATTTCACACTGTGCTTTAACTGTCACCTAATGAAATAATGTATCTGTTAAAACTCATTGATTTTACTTACCTTTCTGACAAGTGAGAGTTAAGTGCTCCTTGCCACTCTGCAGGACAGTATTTGGATATAATCATTTGGAATCTCATGGAATCTCATTTATTTTGATTTATGATAGTTCTGAAATCATTGCATTTATGTTGATAGTAGCAAGAAGAAATCCGTCACCTGAAAAAGTCAAAATTTCTGCTAAAAATGAGACAACATTCATTCTACCCAAGGAATTTTATTTCAACTTGAATCGTCTTCCCAAGGCAGCCCACACAAATGTCCCAAAGATCTTGAGGTAAGTAAAGCCAACAAACATCAGGGCAGAAGAATTATAGTAGCCTCTATTTGAAGTCTCTAATACAACCTGAGGATATAAAAACAATGCAATTTAATTGAATCAAGGATTGGAGTATTTGTGTTGTACTATAATTGTTAGGAAGCAGCTGGGTACTCCTCAGGGAATGGAGGCCAGAAGCTGAGTGGGATAACTGTGGTGAAGTCCTCAGCCATCCCAAGAATCTCCAGGGGTCAGGTAGGCCAAGGGGAGAAGGAATTGTTCCGGGGTCACCCTAGTAGGTGCCAGAGGATGTGCAGCACTGGGAAGGAGGGCAGTGAAAGATTAGAATCAGCTCCAGGGAGAGACACCAGTGTCAGACATGGCCCACAGGTGGCCTAGCAAGGGCACCAGGACAGGAATGCTGGCCTGTGGCTGGCCAGAGCAGGACTGTGGGGACTTGGGACCAATGTCCATTCTCCTGGACAATTCTCCTCTTCTGTACTGATTATATATTATCCAGGACATTGGATATTCCAAACCTGTCGAGATTTAAAGGCTCATGTTTTCTAACTGGGGAGTAAGGAGGGAAGTTTGTCTAGAGCAATGTCATTTATAAACTTGAGCTTTGAATGTTAAATTCCGAGGTTAAATATAGAATAGATTACCTTTTTTTTTTTTTTCTCCACTCTCAGACATAAGCTGACAAATTCAGAAATTTCAAAGTCTGAATTGGCGCTGTTTTCTTAAAGTACTTCTAAATAATTGTCAGTGACACCTCTTTTTTGCAAGTTTTCTTCACTTTCTTTAACCAATCTGCCACCATGTGTGCCATGCAAGCATCCAATGTACAGATATATAGGGAAGAGCAGATTGTAAAAGTGGATTTGTGGGACACAAGGTTGTTGCTGTTCCTCAGTGCACTTAGACTCAACTGCAGCTGTGGGTGAAGGTCAGAGGATCTGATCTGAAAAACCTGGGCCAACAGCACTGCTGTGTTTAAATAATAAATCTTTGTGGACAATAAATCTTTGTGCAGATGTTCATTCTCTATGTAGATATGGGCAAGAGGATGGTGTTATTAGAGCTTGTAGCACTAATATCATAGTCTCAAGGAGCACTGAATGCTGTTTCAGACTTAGATAGCAAAGGTTAGATAGGTTTCCTCTTAGATAGCAAAGGTGATCCTTTATCCATAACTTTGAATATTTAGTAGCATACAGAGGAAGTCAGTTTTGCTGGTTTAAAATCTGCAGAAGATGCTAGAGATCCTTGGCTTCAGATTATCACTGCAATGAGGCTTTGGTTCATGCTTTGCAGGTTCCATTGAGGGTGGGATTAGAGCACAGCTGTTAGGTGAAACTGAGAAACTGTCAAACACCTGAACACAGAAATGTTCTTCAAACCCAGCCCTCACTGATGCATGAAAGACAAGTGTTTGTGTTCATACTAACCTATTTATGTCTGTCTCACGCAGCATCTCACCAGATTTGAATGTGCACAGATGTTTCACATAGAAGGAGATTCTCCATTGAAATAAATCGAATGACAAATTAACTCTGCCTGAGGAACCCCTTGCCACACTGAAGACTGCTGAAACCCCACCTCTACAGGAACCAAAGACTCTGTCTTGTCCTTCACCTGATTTGATGATAATTATATACCTGTCATCCTAGCTACTTCTTTTAGCATGCAACATCTACATTTTCCTCAACAACCTACCACTTAGTTCTCTTCCACTTTTTAAATAGTGCTGACTGGTAGTTTTTAATTAAGTCTTGACAGTTGAAATTTGCATTCCAAAAGCCAGATGAAGGTGCTGGCATTAGATTTTCTAATATTTTGGAATGGATTTGGATTGTCTATTATTTTATCATGCAGAGCGTTCTATTTGCACACAACCGTGCATGCATGCATGCATGCTTACCAGGACTTCCCAGGTTCTACAGACACTGTGCAAGGTTTAAGGCTACTTCCCTGAGAGCATTCTAAATTGGCATTTCATGCTTTAATGCTTAGTTAATGGAGTATAAACAAGCATGCTGAGTGATTTCTGTAGCTCTAAGAGGAACATTGTTCTTGTTTGGTTTGTTATTCATTTGTACATGCCAACTCACAGAATTGCTGTGAGCAGATGGACAAATAGCTAAGAAAAGTTTTATCAGTTTTGAGATTTAGGGAGAAATGACCCAGGGAAAGACCCAAAGAATAGATCACTACAACTTTTAAAGAGTTACAGTATACTTTTCAGTTTTCTTTAAGAGGCTCTCAGTCCCACTAGAAGTTCTTGACTTAACATGCATTTAGCTAAACAAATTTTCCCTTCGTATTCATTGACTTCAATAGATTCTGTGCTTGAGAGTGGTATAAGTCAAGTAATTTCTGATTACCTTCTACAAGCTAAAGCTTTAAATCCGCTCCAATTAATGCTTCTTTTGATGAAACTAGGCATATGCTGTGCTTCAAGCTAAGCCTCCAGCTTTTTAAAGATTTTCCATACAATTCTGCTGATAATTAGTCACTACAGGTATCTCCAGAACCAAACACCTTTTGCTGCCTTTATGACCAGCAATAGCAGAAAATTGCAATTATAATAGAAAAACAAGGATAGAGCTTACAAAGTCACCTCTTCTGTCTTAGCATGAATAGTAGAGTTACAGACCATATACCTGATCAAATTCCTGGGCTGAGAGATACTTTGAGAAAATGTAGATAACAAGTTCATAGATTTTATTTCTAAAATTTCTTTTTTTTTAATGTTATGACCTATGGACTCGCCTTCTTTTTCATTAATTATTAATTATGGGATGGGAGCCCATACAGGAGCAGGTTTTCTGCCAAGACCTGTGACCCCATGGGCACCCACATGGGAGCAGTCTGTTTCTGAAGGACTATGCCCAGTGGAAAGGATCCACACCAGAGCAGTTCATGGAGGACTGTGCCTCATGGGAAGGACCCAATGATGGGACAGAGAAGGAGTGTGAGGAGGAAGGAGGGGAGGTGAAATATTATGAGCTGAACTAAACCTCCATTCTCTTTGCACTGCTTGAAGGGGCAGTGCAAAGATAGAAGATTCAAGAGCGAAATTAAGCCTGGGAAGAAGAAGGTTGGGAGAAGATGTTTATAGTATTTTTTTAAATTATTTCTCATTATCCAAGCCTGTTATTAATTGGCAATCAAATGAATCATTTCCCTGAATTGAGTTACTTTCACTTGTGCTGGTTAATGGTTGAGCAACCCTCCTGTCTTTATCCCAACCCATAAACTTTTCATTGTATTTTTGCACCCATGCAGCTGAGCAGAGCGGCTCAGAGAGAATTTAAAATTATTCTTCTGACCTAATAAATATGAGCTTTGTCTTTGAGAAGGATTAAGTAAATATTCTGCAATATGACTACCCTTCTATGTTTATAATTCTTTTTGTCTTCATTAGAACGCACAGTATGAAGGAAAAACAGTCTACATGAAGGTGTCCTAGTGACCAGACTGCCTTGGGTGCCATTACAATCCCATTACCTCATGCTGACTGAACACTCAGAACAGATGATTGAGTTATAATAATGTGTCCAGCTTAGTCACAACTCATCCAAAGACAAGTTTGACTTTGACTTGGAAACTAGAGGTCAGATTTAAATCTCAGATGACCTCTGCTCTGTCTGGATAAGATGGCCACCCTAATTCACAAGAGTGAAAAATCCTCCTTCCAAAGCAGAAGCAAAATTTGAAATGAAAGAAGGGAATATAAAACTGTTTAATATGCAGGCAGCACAGACGGTGCAGAAGGCTCAAGTGAGCCAAGATGAATTAGCCTCCCCAAGCTTATAAAAAAAAAAATGGCACCTTTCAAACAAATCCTTCTGTGTAACAGAACCAGCCTTTGCAATGAAAATGGTGCCAAAAGCTTTCTCTTGGAGAAGCCTAGAGTTCATTGGGTGTTAAGCAACAATTCTCTTTGGATTATCTGATTCACTGTGTTCCTGCATAATAGCAGAACCACTAACAATAAGATAAGCACAAGATGATCATACACTTTCTGACAGGGCACCTGTGCTTCAACCATTCAGTAAAGTGAGAAAGTGCTAAACACCATATCAGAAAGGGGCCTGGTTTGACTTTAGGGGAGGAGACCAGACCAGATCTTGCCCAGTTTTCCCCCCTAAGCTTTTGAGAGTCAGACACCCATTTCCTCCAGATGAACAGGTAAGATTTGACTGTTAGCTATAACATCACAGCTGGATAATCTTTCAGTTCTTTTGAAACCAAGACCCAACACACATCAAGTAGACATTGTGAGTTTTGGGTCTCTTTATTTTAAGAGTTTATGTATGAGACTCAACCCTGTGTGTCCATAGCCCCCAGTATTCTTCTGCACTTTCCCTTCATGTTTAATATATCATTACTCTCTTGGCTGCTGAGTCTAGATGTCATAAAGAACAAGATGGGAACTACGTTTGATGGAAAGAGCATCAAGATTCTTCTTTGTAAGTAACCAGAACTGTCAGATGGAACTGAGCTGTCAGTTGGAATTGTTGCCTAAGATTTAAGTAGATAAAAGTTAGAGATGTTGTGTCTTCTGTGAAGATATTTCTCTTTTTAAATAATACATATCTGCCTTTCTGAGTCAAGAATGAAGTACTGAGATTCCTGGGTGCTGCCGCCATTTGGAGTCATTGGGATAATCAGCACCTCACTACTGTGACTGGAGCAAACTTCTGAAGGCTTGCCGAGAACCTTTGGTGGAAGTAAAACCTCTGAAAAATTTTATTGCTGTTGACAGCTGATAGGAAGGGACTAAAGAAGACTTTTGAGGGCAACTGAGCTGGTAAGATTCTGATCCCTCAGTGCATTAAGCCTCTAGACACCAAAGAGTAAAGATTGAAGGAGCTGTGTGGGGAATAAAAAAAGTAAAATATTTGGGATGAGATAAGTAAAACTAGAGAGGCTTAAATGTATTTGCCTGGAGAGGAGGAGACTAAGTGGAGCGTGGATATTTAGATTAGGAAGATAATAGCCACTAAACAGTTTCTTCTCCTAACAATGTTACATATCAGAAAGACAGTAGGACAGATGATCAAATGAAAGGGCAGTCTATGTGGAAGAAACAGAACGAGAACTATATGCAGCCTACAACACCCTAGAATCTACTCCCACATTAAGTTTTAAAGTCACTTCTATGCCCAGATTTTCTAAGGAAGTAGGTTGCTGCTTAATCATGGCATGCAGTGTCAAGAAATTTAATATAATAAAATAGATTAAAAAGGTCATATTTCAAGATGTAAACAACTCAGCCATAATGGACAGTTAAAGGAATGTTTTTCTTCCCCTACACCAGGTGTATTACTCCATAATAGCTTAGAAATTTTTGTAAAGAACCTTTCTTTTTTTGAAGCCAAAAGTTCACCACTGTCAGAAACGTGATATGGATCTAGACAGACAAATGGCTTAACCTGGCATGACAGTCTTTAGGAACCAGTGCCTGATCTCTGTGAATGTAAGGAGAGCACATAGCAGGAAGGCTTAGAGCTGGCCTCTCCTATAAAACCTGCAGTATGGTGGAGAAAAACAGAAATAGGTACAAGTGGGCGTAACTTCATTGAAGTCTATTTCCAGGTGCTGAGGATCTAACCTGCGATATTTCAAATTCCAACATGGGATTTTATTCCCCCTGTATTCTTTACCTGTCGAATGTGCATAATGGTGGGATAATTTATTTTGTAAATGTGACAATCAATGTCTTCTCCACATTTTGTAGAGGATTAAAAACACAATCTAGAGGCACCAGCATCACTGTCAGATTTTCCAACAAGTCAGTCAGAGATGGCAGCATTCTCTAGTGACATAACTCAGCTTTTAGATTCATCCTCTACATGCAATATTGAAAATGCTTGTAGCATCCTCAGCAGGTGTCATATCACTGTTCAGTCCCAGGTTATATTTAAAGCTCCTTATCTATCTGGGAAAGGTGAAAACAGTAACTAAAAACCCTATGCAAAACTCATCTTATGAATTTCTAGTAAATAGGAAAACTTTTGGTAAACCATATTAAACAAAATGTTTTTCCCATCAGTAAAGTTGGTTCTGGAAGTTCTGGAGATAGCCTAAGTACTAATATGGTTAAAAAGGAGAAAATTAACTTACTGAAAGAGCTTTGCTTCTCACAGTTCACTGATGAAAATTGATGTAGTCTCTCGTGAAAAAAACTATATATATATTGGTCTAGGACTGAAATTCTGGGGTACTTTGAAGAAGATTAATTGAAAATACAGACACTTGAGTTTCATAAGGAAAAAAAAACTTAATGAAAAATATTTTAAAACTTATATAAAAGAAAAAGTCCCATTCACTTAGTTTTACCATGGTTTATTTCTGCTTAAGGTAGCCACTGGCATATTTCTTTCATAGCTTTTACTCCATTCTCTCTTATTCGATTTTTTTTCTTAGAAAGGCAAGAGGGTATTTAAAAATAATTTTCCCCCCTTATTTTAACAACTTAACATTGGGGGTTTTTTTATTTTGATTTTCAATACAAAAATTAAGGAAAATGCAAAATTCTTTGTTATGATTTAAAGGACTAAAAAATGAAAATTAAAATGTAATTAATTTTATAAAGTTTTTTTTCATTTGGTTTGTGTTTTTGGCATGGCAGAAATATTTTGATAAAAATTTGCATGCCAGTTCTCCACAGCACTTTCTGAGAAACATACCATCATTCCCAGAAGCCTGAGTATCTGAAAATTAAGGATAATTTCAATCCTTAGTTGCTTTGAGCAAGACACAATAAGCATACTCCCTAAATCACAATGTAGGAACAGTCATCTTGGAATCAAAAGGAGATGTGGATTAGAATGAGGATGAGATCAATTTACCAATGCATTGATCTCACTGGTTATTCTGAAAAGAAACATCAATAATGAATGATGTTTCATTCATCCTTAGAGTGAATCTATTAGCAATATTGATGGGTCTAGCTCAGGGTCTTTTAGTCCAGGCCCGCCATCTTGCACTTAAGACAAACAATTGCTATGGTTGTTTGAAAGCCATTTTTGAGAGAACAAGGTAATCAGCCAGAAGTAAAATCAGTTCACCCAGGAGAAACCAGTCTCTTGTCCATTTCTACTGACCTAGGGAAGGAAACTGATTTCACCCATGAATGACTCTTCCACTGTTTTCTCATAGACTGAAAGAACATTGCTTCTAATCCTCAGTGGAAGAGGAGATCTTCTTAAATGCATTAACTGTGGATAGTAGCCTTTGGCTGATTCCCAGTACACTCATTTTGCTTTCCTGCAGGATGGTCACAAATGTACCTCATCTAAACCTTTATATTCTCTGGCAGAAATTCCCAGACAGGCATGGGGAGGGCTGCCAGGAGAATCTCAAATTCATTGCCAGTTTAAACATTGACTTTATGAGTTCCCTGATGCTTTCTCATCACCCACAAACAAGTTGAAATAAATTGAAGAACTGAAAGCAAGGTGTAATGTCCATATCTGCAACAGGATATTTCATTACTAACTTTCAAAATACTTCTAAAGAGAGTCAGAATTATCAGCATCATTTTACATATTGAGAAACTAAGGTATGAGGATGTGATTTGCACAAATTCAGCTCATACAGAAAGCAGTTTCTGAGTAATTCAGGACTCATTTCCCGAGTCCTAGCCCATTTATGATGAAATTAATTTAGAAAATCCCAGAAATATTCAGATTTAGAGTCCCAAACTGTGAATTAATAATGGGAGAAGAAAAAAAATAGGATAAAAAATAGTGGCACTGAAGGAAACTTCCTAATTTATAAAGGAAGCCAATTTGTCAGACAGGAAAGGTCAAGATACTTCCTCACTCACTAAGTTATTAGCTTCACCTCAGTATACTGGAGCCATTGGCTACCTGCTGAATTTGACAGTAAATCAGACAAGCTCTACTGATTTATGGTATAAACAAGGCTATAGACTCATTAGTGAACTCCATTCACCTCCAGCCCCCTCCAAAAATGGCCATGCTGACAAGGACAGCCAGCTGTGGAGAGGCCATGGAGGGAGAGGGAGGGAGAGTTTCTGAAAGTTTATCTTTGATCCACCCTGCCAGAGGATCACCTGTAGCAAGAGTCCAAATCACCCAGAAAACACCAGAAAGAATTAGTGGGAATGAGCACTAGCTTAGTCCAGTCATTGTCTTCTCAAATCTGGACCATGAAGCAAATTTTTATCCACCATGAAGCAAGTTTTAGGGTGTTTTTCTGCCTCCCGTTCCTGTCTATGCATCCAGCTGGTGATTACTGACTGTCCTTTGAAAACAGAAATAGAGAAACACAAGCAATGCATAAACAGGCTGATGCTCAGAACAGCTGATCCTTTCTTACAGTAAGTCCAAGCTAATAAACAATTCTGGATGATGGGACCAGTTCACCCAACACCTTAAAAAGACCTACTATTTCCCTTGCACATTTCACTGCAAATTCAGTGTTACCACTCTTTAACACATAGATAGCTGGGCTGAAAATGGCACTGGCATCCTGATGGACACCATGCTAAACATGAAGCAGGAGCATGCCTTGATAGATGTGAAAGGTCATGACACACTGGACTATATTACTGTAAGGGTGGCCACTAGACTGTGGACAGTGATGATTTTTCTTTCATTCAGCATTTGCTGTTACATCCAGAATACTCCACCCAGTTTCCAGCTCTTCACTCCAAAAAAGATGTTTACAAAGTGGAGGTAGTTCAGGGGAGGGCACTGAGACTCTGAGGACTGAAGTGCATATCCTGTGCAGAGAGACTTGGAGAGCTGGGCTAGGTCAGCCTGGAGCTGAGAAGGCTTTGGGGGAACCTGCTGTTTGGAAGAGCTTGGTCAGAAAAATTCTATCCTTGGAGGTTTTCAGGACATGGCTGGACAAGGTTCTGAGCAACCTGCTCTGCATGGAGCAGATGTTTGACTAAAAGATATCCTGAAGCATTTTCTAACTTGAATAAACTGTATTATTCTATAAAACAAAATTATGCTCTAAGAGGTGAGGGTCTATGTGCATGATGGATGGGCTCAGTGGTCAGTTCTGCCATGGCTTTCTTGTGCAGACAAGTTATTCAACCAAAAATCCTGTATGATATTTCAACACTTAACTCTTCTTACTTTCCTCCCTTTTGGAGAAGACAGGTAAGAATTTAAAAGTTAGAAACATATGTATATTTGTGAAACTATTTGTTCCATTCTGTAAAGTTCTAAAGTTGAAATGGCAAAATACTCCAGAAGATCGCGGTGATGGTAAATCGATTGACACTTTTACTACAGTACTAGAAAAAATCAAACGATCTTGAGAATAACAGTAAAGTTTAGTAAGTGCTTACTATGTAGCAGGGTTGCTGATAAATGAATAAATCATGCAGCCTATAATTAAAATAGAAAGAAAAGCCTTAGACCTTCAATCTGTCCACATCACAGGTCATAGACTATCTAGCAAATAAAACACCCACTAGATTTTTCATATTTTGGGTCAATACCCACCCAGCTCTGTTTCAAGGTGAAGAATTAGCAGCTATTGCTTGTTGTCAGGAAGGCCTGACAAATCTAATTTCAGGGGAAAAGAAAGTAATCCCTGAATTACAGTTAAGCCAGACGAACCTTGAAAGCTGAGAAGCTGAGACATCTAACCTGTTTGTTTGACAGAGAAAAGCAGGTAATAAAGGAATGAAGTTAAGACTTAAATGTGAAATATGCTCAGAATTTTGAACTGTAGGTTGAACCCAAATTCCTAGTAGATACTGGAGCAACTGCTGTATTTAGTTCTGAGTGTTCCATTGCTGTTTTCAGTTATCTAGCCTGGTTTTGCAGTGTGCACCTCTCATTTCCCCACCAAGAGCTAAGCCCTGGCATCTTGGGACAGAGAAGACAGAGTACATAAATCATCATCTTCTCTACAACCCCTCAAAATGCCCCAGTGCTCTTCCCTGTCATCTTGTCTGGTTTGAAATTGGTTGGGAAATCTTGGTGTGTCTTCTCATTGCCAAGGGAACCTGATGTCTAAGCTATTTGTACCTAATACGCTGGACTCCACTGAATATTTATAGATCATAAAGACGATCCAATTTTTTATGTCAGAAATATGCTTCAGATAAAATAATCCTGAGCATGGGTCACATAGCTGGTGCTTGACATTTATGTATGTTTAGATTTTGGGGATTTTTTTTAAACAAATCGTACAACTGGAGTTCCAATAGGGAAATGACTGATTAATAGGCTTGGCAAAATGACAAGCCTCACAACAATTACAGACAGGACAGGAGTTGCTAAAAGACCAAGAGAGGTTTCCAGTGTAGCCTCTTCTTTTTAGTTAGGGCAAGGTTGCTCTCATTTATTCCTGGAAGTTCCTTGACTCTGATTAAGTTGTCCACCATGATTATATAATTTTCCTAACTGGATATTTCTGAGCATGTGCCAAAAGGCAAGTATCTTTGTCGTAATTCCTATCCTTATTTCTCAGTAATGCCTTTCTTACAATGTTACGTCCTTCCCTGGCTATTCACCAATGCTAGAGTGATCACTTCCATATATGGAAAAGCTTTAACTACAGAAGAGTCAGTAGCACATTCTCATTTTCTACCGTTTCTGCATGCCTTCAGATAAACCAGAACTTGTTTTTCCTATGCCTATAGTTAAAAGTTTAGGCATCGTCATTGCTTCTTAACAGCAAAATTTAAGTGGTAGGTACTTCTGAAAGGGAGACCAGATGTTTTTGAACACATCTGTGAAGAATCAGCATTTGTCTGTGAATTCTGCATGCACAACAATTTATTCCACAAGGCTATCTCAGCTGAATTTCCTAGAAGAGTAGCCTGTAAAATAGATGAACTCATATATCTTCTTAGGTGTGATGTCTTTTTTTTGGCAGGAGAAGCAGACTCTTCTCTAACAGCAAGGTAAGATACTGCTTGAACTCGAGTCTGGCTATTTTTCATTCTCCTCCTAGTTACAGTAGTAAAAGCCTTGATGGCATTTTTTTAAGAGCCATGATAAAATAAAGGAGACCATATTTTTACTTAGATCAGCCTGTGCAGTCTTAATTATGTTTAGTTTTAATTTATTGGATTTTCTTACATATAAACAAGAATATATAAAACTAGGGGAGTTAAGAAAGGAAAAAAAAATTATGGGAGCATGTGGCTGTCATTTGGTCCAGAAGATATCTGAAGTTTTTTTCACTGTAAGTAACTTCAAATGTTGAAAATGGGTTATTTTCCATACCGTGTGGAAAAGTGAAAAACATAATTGCAGGACCTTCAACAGAGCTTTAGATAACAAGCCTCATTCTGCAGACCGTATCACTCCAAATGAAAAGCTGCCATCTCTCTGTGCTTTATGATTTGAGAGCCAAACTGAATATCAAGTGCCATGGGAAACTATGTCTAGAATTAAACTTCTTTCACGCTTTGCATCGTGAGACTTTGTATTTAACTGCCAAGTTTTAACACTAAAGGCTTACATTTTCATGCTGCAATTCTGCCACAGGTTAAATAATTTTGAATTTTTAACTAAAATAGGCAAGCTATATCCAAGTACAAAATATATTTTCCCCATAATCAAAAGAACAAAAAACTGCATTTGTCATGTGACCACACATTTCTGGAACTTTGACTTAATGCATCAAGAACCTGAAATTTTGTGGGGAAGGAAAGGAAAGTCCCAATATCAGAGACATTCTGCTTAAGTTTATTCTGCTTAAAATGAGAAACAAGAAACTAGCAAGCAAACTGCCCTAGGTTTCTGCCTCCAAAAGAATTCCAGATTGGGTTTTGGTTCAGTTTGACAGATGCATTCTCCACAGACTGTAACTCCCCTGATCAGGTTCCCACTGCTTCCAGCTTTTTCCTGGCATTAGGTTTTGCACACACCAGGCATGGCCCTCCTTTGGGAGCTGAACAAGAACTTTTCAAGTAGTTTTCTCCTCAGGCAGCATGCCATTTTAATGGGGCATTTTCTAAGGGGAAATTAGGAAACTGTATATATATGCAATATAAGTACTAAAAGTGTTAGGACACTTGAAAGTAAAGAGGTTGTAGAACTAGTACTGGTTTTGCAAATTGTCATTCAACCCCAATGTGAAAATGTATCATGGTAAAAGGGATTATTCAGTCATGGTTTCCTGTGATATTATGCATCTCACTTCTTTTTAACTGCCTCAAATAGAGATTACAAGAACGAAGAGACTGGCACCACCATGGGTAACTCATACCATAATAAAAATGGAAGGAATTTATTTGAGGAAATAGGGAAGTTAGACACTTCTGAAGAGCATTGAGCCTAAGAAGCAAGAGGTCCAGTCCTTTCAGCACCATTCAACCTGATAGGACTGAACTCATGTTGCTTGATAAATCATAATGTGTTCTAATGCCAAGGGATATCCCAGAATAAAATGTTGCTGTTCATCCTGTAGAATTTGGCATACCTACATGACCCTGCTGGACTCAGAAAAACAGAAAGGAAGACAACTTTTGGGGATTTATAATCTTTCACCTTTCTCCCCAGAGAAGGAATTTTTCACAGGATCATAGAATGGGTAAGGTTGGAAGGGACCGTTGGAGGTAATCTAGCCCTACCTCCCTGCTCAAGCAGGTCCCCTAGAGCAGGTTACTCAGATTTGTGTCCAGATGGCACTTGAATGTCTCCAAGACAGGAGATTCCACAGCCTCTCTGGGCTGCCTCAGTGCGCAGTGACCCACACGGTAAAGTTCTTCCTCATGTTCAGGTAGAACTTCCTGTGTTCCAGTTTGTGCCCATTGCTTCTTGTCCTATTGCTCGGCACCACTGAGAGGATCCTATATCCAATCTCTTGGCACCCCCTTTAGATAATTATATACCGAAGTATATCCTTATATGTCATGTATGTAAGAACCCCTCTCAATTTTTAGTCCAGGCTAAACAGCCTCGCTCCTTTGGCCTTTCCACAACAGAGATTCTTCAGTCCTTTAATCATCTTGAAGGCCACTTTTCATCTCAGTGGGCAGCTGAAGTTAGAAATTTCAAAATAAGTAGGGAGAGTCTTTATAAATATAGTATCTTAGGGGATTAAATAAAGTGAGGTAAATTACTTTTTGAGACCTTGGGTCAGTTCAGGCCCAAGCCTATATATGTAAAGGATTTAGGCATACTGTAAGCTACCTCCAGTCATTACTAGTTAGGCATACTGACTCCCTGATAGTGGGATGTTAAGCATACTGATTTCCTCATAAGTCAAGGAATTTATTCTTTTTCTACATCTTTGTTCTTAAACTCTTCTTCCCATATCTTTTATGGAGATGTGATAAGTGGAAATTTTTTCTGAAAGATTTTTTAGAATTACATTGCAATCCCTTTGTGCTGTTGAAGCAGTAATGCCTCAAGCTCAGCTGGAACATGCAGGAAATGCTAATCTAGATACAGATGTCTGTGTATCTCAATAGAAAGTCATCTCAAACCTCCAGTATCAAACACCTGCACAGAAATGTGATTTATTTTGAAACCTTAATCCTAGCATACAGAACAGAAATATCTAGTGAAGAAGTGCAGAGTCTGGAGAGTCTGAGATGTCTGTACCAGCCAGCTGGTGGAGGAGGGAAAATAAAGTATACTGAGCCTTAACTTGACACGTGAGTTAAAATGATCTTCTATTTTTCTTATGACCTATGAAAATCCCAAATCCCTTTTCTGGGACCTTTATCTCATAGAGGTTTTCATAACTACACTAACTTTTTTTTCTCTGGAATAAATAAAATTGAGCAGACAAAAGGACAATTTCAAAGTCTGGTTTTTGTGTGTGCCCTGGGTGAAGTAAAGAGATCGGGTCAAATACTTCCTATGCCTAAGAAGTTTAAGGTATTGATATACCACCTTACTTAGTGCAACCATCTCTACTTCCCACACTAAGTAAGTTGCAAGGAAGACTTTTCATCTTCTATCCCTATTGCATGAAACAAAAGCATATGTTCATTTGTTTAAATATATGGATTTCACAAGTTATATTTATGCATTCTGTCAGTTCTGTAAAGAGGCTTACCATTTCTCTACATTTTGCTTCTCTACTCTGAAGAAAAAAAAAATTTTAAAAGCTCTTCTTTGAGAAGAATTTTTAAAGTGTCTGTTACTTCATAAACAAATGCCAGTGTTGTGTAATCATTCCATGGAATCTAAACAAAGTAATTTATTTTTTCACTGTGTTAAGTGTAAATAAACCCATATTTAAATAATGTTGCTTTTCTCTCACACAAAGAGACACAAAATTTCACAAAAAAAATCTTGTCCAGTGGGATAAAATGTTGTCATAGTCTATATCCATACTAATAAATTAAATAGAACCTGTGCATAAATTGAAGTGTTTGCACATGATTATTCCCAAATAATCTAGTTAAAACATAAATTCTTACCACAGTATGTTCCACAGTTTTGTCTAAATTCCATACTATTCCCAAATAATTATAGAATCATAGAATGGCTTGGGTTGGAAGGGAATTTAAAGATAATTTAACTCCATTCTCCCTGCCATGGGCAGGTATGCCACCACTAGACCAGGTTGCTCAAAGCCATATCCAACCTGGCCTTGAATATGTCTGGGGATGGGGCATCCACAGCATTTCTGGAAAACCTGTGCCAATGCCTCACCACCAACACAGTAAAGAATCTTCCTAAAACCTAATCCAAACCTCTCCTCTTTTAGTTAAAGACCATTCCCCCTTGTCTATCACTGTCTGCATATGTAAAAAAGTCAGTCTCTCCTCTTTATACCCCCTTGTAAGTACTGGAAGGACACAATGAGATGTCACCAAAGCCTTCTCCAGGCTGAACAACCCCAACTCTACCTTTCCCTCTAGGAGAGGTCCATCTAATCATCTTTGTGTCCCTTCTCTGGACTCACTCCAACAGGATCATGTCATTTTCATGGTGAGGATCCCAGAGATGGACGCAGTACTGCAGGTGAGGGTCTCATGAAGGCAGAGTAGAGGGATAGAACCCTCTCCCTCAACCTGCTGGATGCACCTCTTTAGAGATAACTCTTTTCTGGCCTCTCTCCAATAAACCTTGCTGTCAGCCACTCTAACAATACAAAAGATTTAATATCTATTTTGAATCTCAGCAAACTCTTTTTTTTTAATGAGTCTGGCAATTAAGAGATAGCATAAAAATACAGGTATAGTCCCAATTACACTGCATACTCAGTGGATGTCAAAAAGCCATCAGTGGGATGCTGTGAAAAGGGCCTGGTTACTTGTCAGTTTTGAAGTAAAAATGACATTTTCGACAATAGGAACTGGACAATAAGTCAGTGTCTTGTTCTGTGACTCTCTGTGCCTTTGAAAATTTATATGCTCTACTATGGGTGTAATGTCATTCCATCAGCAAACCTGCCTGCATGAATTAACTGTGTCAGACTGCACTCTCCAGAGCTTTGGGATGTTGCATACGCAAACGTGCACAGGCGTCCCACTAAGTGCACTGCAGCAGGCAGGCCTGTCCTTTGGAGAGCTGGAGCCAGCACAGTGACTAGGAGCCAGGGCTTGCCAAAGTTGGATGTAGACTGGAAACTGCTTTTTCAGAGCAGCATGGTATTTGGACGAGGTTTTTGTCAGCAACAGAGCCCTTCATCTTAGCTCTTTCCATTTTTTATTTTGAAGGAACAACATGCACCTCACTGCTATGAGTTTAATCTAATTGCAACTTTGTTTGCTTGAAGTGGAAAATTCAACAAAGGAAAACTGTATTCCATCCATATGAAACACTGAGAGAATAATGTATTAACAGGGAGGGAGCTTTAGTACTCTATGGCTTTGGCAACATGACATGAAAAGAGCTGAGTCTCAAAAGGAGCTAAGAAATATTCTTAAGGGAAAATGTTTTTCATAGACTCCTGTCTCTCTCGGCACAAAACCAGTATGTTCTAATTACTGAAGGTATGTAAATACAGTCACACTTCAATGTCAGGACTGAAAGGGGCTAAAGAAACTCCAGTGGAAAGTGCACCGAATTTCTTCCAGGTGCTGCAGAGCATAAGTGTTCCATTTTGTTTCCAGATTTAATTCATGACCTGGATTTTGGTTTCGCTCTGAATTTGTGAAAAAAACAATGTCTGCTCATCTCTGACAGTCAAAAATATCCCATAGAGCAAACACTCCAAGACAATGTATTTGTTCCTCTGATGGATCTATTAATCAGTTTTTTATGCATCTTGGTCTATTTTTCTCCCTTCTGTTTTTCCTGGGTTTGTTTTTTTTTCTTATCTCTCTCTCAAACTAGCCTTAGAAATTCGATCCTAAAAATCATATAAGATCCTAATGACGCCTGAAAAAGTGCAGAGAATTGCCACAAGGCACAGGCAAAAAGGTATTGCCCTTTCAGAATGAATGCAGGGAGAAGTGTTCAGTAGTAACTTTTTCAGATCTATCTGTGACTTTTTAAAGTATTCCACATGTTAAATGCTCCTTATAGAAATGAAATTAATACCTCTAAAATATAAGCCCATAAAAAGGGTCGACGATAAGGAGAGGAGATACTGAGGTTGTGTGTGTTCACCACGTTTAGCCATTTTATTCTCATGCCAGACTTTTCACTTGAACTCCCCACTGGAAAGGTGACATTGAGAACCCCTGAATGAACTCAGACTTTTTCCTGTGCAGACCAAATACAGAACACCTGTGCTAAATCATTCTGTGCTGATTCACTGTGATCATCCAAAAAGCTCAAGAGCCCTCAATATGTCTCTTTCCTCATCTGTAGTGAGGTGGTGATGGTGAGCAAGTGGCTTTACTATGAAACATGAAAGATTGCTTGTTCAGATCTTCCTAAAAGGGTTTTTATTCTATTTCATTTTCATGGGAGCAATTGCCAAGAACACCTGGGATACTCCACTTGTCTCTCATATATAATTTATTTTTGCATCAATTTTTGACACCCTTGAAAGAGGAAAAGAGTTGCTACTGGCATAATCATACGTCATAGTTCCAAGTCTGAATGTTGATGGTGTTCCCACACCAGAATAAATCCATCTCTTTCCCAGTGCTGCTCCTAAAGTAACTTCCTCTGGATTTGTACTCATACCCTGGGGCTCTGAGCTGCCATGTACAAGAACTAAAATCTTATTTCAGCTAGCTGATTTAAAAAGGTCTATTTTCAAACTGAGAATGTGAACTTAAAACTGAAGGGTGGAGTTCACTTAGGCTTCACAACACACTTGTACCACATCCTAAAGCAAATACATATAAATTGTATACAACTCATGATGGAAAGAACATGGTCTCTGCATAGAATAGTGGCTTTCAATCTTTTCTTCCTCTACTTTGAGAAACCTTCATAATTTTTAAAACACCATATTTGTGTTGTCTGCCAATTGTCTTCAACTATTTTCTTAATATCTCCATTGCAACTGTTCCACACGTCCCCCAAATAAGAAATTGAAAACCACCATTTTGCTATACTTCAAAATCTCTTTTTCTTCACTCCAGGAGGAAACATAGATTTGTAACAAGAAATATCCCCTGTAAAACAGGATTCAGCTATGAAGTGCACATGTCCCAGGGTTTTGGACAATAAGATTTTCACTACAGACAGAGATTCTACAACTTTTCTGTGCAGCTTGTTCCAGAGTTCAACTACCCTCACAGTAAAAATGTTTTTCTTGTTTAGATGGAGTGTCCTATGCTTAAATTTGTGCCCCTGGACTCTTGTCTCAATAGCAGTCAGTGTGGAGAAGAATTTGGATCCCAATTCATTTTGCTTCCATCAGATTTTTTTATACATTTCTAAGATTCCCCTGAGCTTTTTGTTCCCCAGATCTAGAAGGCTGTTGTATTCTTCACCAGGAGAGTAGCTTACAGGTTCATGGTCAGCTTGCTGTCTACCAGCATCCCAAGATTCTCCTCTGCAGAGCATCCTCCCAGCCAGTTAGCCCATGACTCCAGCCCATCCAGGTGCTTCTGAATTGGCACACCTCTGTCTGGTGTATTAGCCAGAAACTAATGTTGGAGTTACATTTTTTGACATTGGAGACATGTCCCATATTTTCCAGGAACAAAGGAATCTACAGGTCTGATCAGTCTACAAGTACAAATGGCACAGACTCTTTAATCAGACCACAAGCAAAAGTAGTACCTGCTATTAGGTCTTTTCATTATCCTCCTCTTTATTTATTTGTTTATAAATTTGGGTTTTTGTATTTATTTATTATTTATCTATCTATTTGGCTATTATTTGCTGCCTTTCCGTATTTATTTTTGTCTGAGACCTGACACTTTGTCTGTAATAGGGACATCTATTAACGGAAATCCTGGTCCCACTGACAGCTATGACAAAATTCAAAATAAATTCTGCTGTTCAGTGTTAGGCCATCCCACAGCATTAAAAGAATTACTTATTGCATGCTCTATTGGCATTGCTATACTGCACCCAACATGTGGAATCTCAAGTCCCTGATCTCTGTGTGTATAAATTAATTCTAAAGTTGTTTTTGTAAAGGAGCAATGAACTGAAAATGAAAGACCCAAGAGTTTTTGGAGGCAGACAGTGGAAACAAAAATTCTGTCTTATGCCCTCAGGAAAACATGAATCAGAATTTCACAGCATGCTTTGAAAATACAACCATTAGAGTAAGATATGATTCTTTTTTTTTTTTTTTTTACTTTAGCCATGAACAATTCTTTGCTGATAAATCAAGTTAGGAGGTGATGATCATGCTACTCTTAATGGAAAGCAACACCCCAGGACTCACCTCATGTGCCTGAGAGCATTGTACAAGCACTTTTGGAACTCTGGCAGGCTTAGTGCCATGACCACTTACCTGAGCAGTGCCTAACCACCCTCTGGGTGAAGAATCTTTTCCTAATATCCAGCCTAAACCTTCCCTGACACAGTTTCATGCCATTTGTGGGATGAATGACTATGTAGAGATATCTCTCTCACCTTTGAGTATAACAATAAGATGTACAGCTAGCTAAGACCACCTACATTTTAGAAAGCTGAAGTGAGATGAACATGATCTAGAGAGATGGCAGCAGCATAGTCTTATTGGTTTGGGGTTTTTTTCCAATAAATCTTCAAAAAAAAAGAAATCCTGGTCAGTATTTGAATGAGTGGCTTTTGGGGATCACAGGAGCTGCTTCAAAAAGAATTAGTGTTAAAGACAATCTTCACAATCATCACTGAAACACCATGCCAAATTGTTAGATGACAAAGACTCTGTTTAAGATGAACAATTAAACACACCCAATGAGGCACTGCTTGCTTAACATTGCTGCTCTATTGTTACAGCCTGCTACACTTCAAGGTTAGGCCTCTTCACAGCATATGTCCTGCAGTAAAATCTGTGATCCAAGAGAAGACAGAAAACTGTAGACTCAACAAGAGACATTTTTTTATATTAGTAGAGGAAGAAACACTGGCTTTCTTGGGAAACCATCTCACAGATTCATTGATCTCTGGAGTCTGTATCACTGAAGACTTTAACTGATCACATTTGTAAGATATTTATTTCAGCTCCTTCAGAAACACAGCTGCTGTTGGACACATGCCCATCAGAGGCCCCAGTGACATCTGTATCAATTAGTAGTGCTTTTACAAGCATTAACTCCAGCATGAACTTTGAAATTTTGGAAATCTTTTGTGCCTACAGGGTAATAAAAGACCAACCTTCTCCAACATATTGTCTGTTCATCTCAGTCATTAAAATCCCATTGCCTCTTGTCTCAGACAGGAAAGAGAATGTCTGGGAATTGAGAGGAATATCATGAAGACAAAAGAAAACCTTTGGACTTTAATTTATCTTTTCTCCCTCCTCAAATTGGTTAACAGTGAGGAGTGGGGTTTGCAAGACTTTTTCCAGTTTCTATGGCTCAAAGAAATCCTCCCAGAAATGTCTCTCAGCCATTAATACCTGAAATTCCCCCTTGTATAAAATTGTATAAAATTAATATAGGCTGTAGCTCTTTCCAAAATGTGTTCATCCAATATTTAAGCTTTCAAAATGATTATAAGGTTGGATGGGGTTGTTCTTCAGCTTCTGGCTCTGAAAACCAAAAATGCTGCTGTATAATTGAGGAAGAAAATCAGATGTTCTGATACATAAACCCCAGGCACATGTCTGTCTTTGAATAATATATCAAGGATCTCAGAATAAAATCTCTTAATAATTTAACCATCAACCCAGAGTCTTTTACTGTTGATATCTACCAAAAGGAGAAAAGGTCAAGATGAATGTTCAGATACACCTTTGTACCTACTGATGTTAAAGCCACATCTATGGATATAAACAATGTTTAGTGAGATCTCTATCTCAGATCTTGACTGATGGCATTTTAACACAGTGGAATATGGTTATTGGGAATTAAAAACAACATAGGTCACTGAGCAAACCACTGATCTGGAAATGGGAAAATCTGGGCTGTATTACCAGGCCTGTCACCAGCCTATTGCTCAGCCATCACCGATTAATATTTTCCTCCTTGTTCCTTACACAATTTCTCTATTTAGTTGGTAGAACAGAATCAAAGAGAGAACTTCTGTACTTATCAGTGAAGGCTGCTCCCTCAGTCAGTGCTACTCTGTCTAATGTAAAATGGACATGAGGTCCTGGAGAAAGGGGACAGGCAATGGCACTGATCAGTGAAGCTCAAGATCCTTCTTCAGCTCCGTCTCCTGCGCTGGGCCTATTGCTGGCAACATGGTTGTTCAGCTTCAGGACAGGAGTAAGAAAAAGTTTATTTCCTATCCAAACCTGCTACCAGATCCACTCCATGCACAGCTACCCCACTGCAAGGCTATTACATGGCGCTGTGTAGTAGCAACCTACCAGTCATCATTTAGCAGTTACAGAAAACACAACTTCAGCTACCTAATACCAAATCCATTACTTCTTTTCCTAAGTCAAGGATCATTTACAGGCTCTGAAACTCAATTACACTAGCAACATGAAAATTATTTTCTATTTTGCTTAAAAAAAATGTCTTAAACTAGAAATCAAAATTCATGCACTTTCTTTTGGGTATTTCCTATTGGATCATAGAGTCAAAAAATCCAATATGCTTGTTTTGATGTTTCCCTTCCACTGTCCTTCATCGCTGTAAGCCTTAGGAAGAGACAGGAAGTAAATAAATCAGATGTATGGACCAATCTCACCAATAGTTTTAGCAGCATCATTAAGACAGAAGTGAACTGCATTATGATGAAGAACAAGAAGAGATACGAAGTTATACATGTGGGCACAGTTTTTAAAAACATCATGTCCAAGAAGCCAAAAAAGGCAGGGGAATCAGATGACCCACATACTTTCATCAGAGGGGAGATATTGTTTCTTTGCAGAATTTCATGGTTCTGTTGTATTGACTGTTGCCAAAGTTATATTTTTTTATGCTTATGTATTTTTATATTTACATTTGCATGTTATATTTATCTTCTCGTCTTTCTAAATTTTCCATTTTTAAATCTCAGGAGCTTGTTCAGTACTAAAACAAAATGTTTAATTTTATATTCAAGGGTTTTTTTGAATGAAAGAGGGTCTGAAGCAGAACACTTCCTCTTGAATCAAAGTGATTTAGCATTCTCAGAATTGCTTTTGCTGATTTTTACATCTGAAGCTGCTGAAACACACAACTGAGAAAAATATTTTGGCATTGACAAAACTTCATCTTTTTTTTCATGAAAAATGCATTCAATTAATAGATACTGTCTAATTTTATTATGGTTTCACACAGCTATCAAGGTCTGTCCACAGATTCCTGAGAAAAATTGATTCCCATTGCTCAACTGTGTATTTGGAATTTGTCTTTATTGTAGACGTGGCAAAAATCATTCAAGAATTTCCTCTCAAAAGGCACCAAGGCCCTTCTGTATCCTCAGATATGTTTAATTTGTTTCTCACAGGATGCATAACTGCAATTCGACCATGTCCAAAATAAGTCCTCTTTGTTCAAGGACTGCTCTATCTTGTCACATTTGTCAGGTTCTCAGTTTTGTGCTTCAAGAGCAAAGCAAAAGAAACAACTGCTCCCTGTTTCAGCACAGAGACCACTGACTGTTTAGGTTCCAGTGTTTCCTACTATTCTCCATGTGGCTTCAACCAAGCTCAGCAAGCCCTGAGAGGAGCGTTGTGAAGTCTGGTAGCAAGCAGCAAATAACAAATATTTCCTAGAAGTGAGTGATTCCAAAATATGCAGAGTTAGAGGAATATTTTCAACAGAAGCATCATCTATTTTTCTCATATTGAAGAGCAGGTTTTTTGCTTTGTAATGGCCTGGTTTTCTTGTTTTCCTGTGTTCATTAAAATCTGTGATTACAGGTAGGTTTTGGGAATGCAGTAACTGATCTTTGTGTGAAATAAGGAATGTAATCCCAAAATCTATCAAGCAATGATTCCCTTTTTAAAAGTTTTCTAGTGTTGTAACTGTTGAGAAATGTCTGCAACATTTGTATTTGAATAAATCTATCCAGAAATGACACAAAAAGAGCAAATAATGCTTGACAGGGAGTAAATGTGTTAGACAAACTCTCCCACAACTACATATATTAGTGCTTTTGGAGACCAGAGGGATTAATCCACAGATGGTAAATTATCTGACATATATGGAAGCTGACAAGGTTTTTCAACCTTCAATTATTGTACTAAACAACTTTTTATGTAATGTGAGATTACTGCCCCTGAACTTTGCATTATATCATTATTTGTTTGAGGACTGTTGTCAGCTTCAGGGCTAAGGTACTTTTGAGACTGAAAAATGCCATTTACAGCTACTGGTTGAAGGAGAGAAGATAAAATTAGAATCTGAGATGACTTCACTCGTTCAGGTGAAATCCTAAATCGGCCCTGGAGGCAGTTACCCTGGAAAAAAATCGACCAAGAGAAAATGTTACTGAGCTGCTCTTCAATCACATTTTCACCGCAGTCAGTACTGTAAACACCAAGCACACAGATGGCAGAGCATCAGCGTCAGCTGCAAACACTGCCTGCGAGCTATTGGAAACACTCATTTTCTCATTCCTCCTCCACCCCAGTGTAACTCTGCTGCCTCAAAGCTGGCACAGGCCTGCAGGAGGGGAAACAAGTTCACAGCGCAAAGCCTAGGGAGCTTTAGTTTCAAAACACGGGGTGAGAAAAGGCTTGCTGCATTCTAAAGTCCAGGTCAAAACAGGATATTATTTCATTTTTTACTTGTGAAGAAGATAGTTCTTTGGGGAAAGGCAGATTGGAGAAGCACTTTGTAAGACACAGCTGCAGTGAACTATGACAGTGTATTCCCAGGGGCACTGGAGACAGATCCACTTGGGAACCTCAGAGGACTAAAGGCAGCCTTGGGAGACAGGAGCTGCTAAGAGCTGCTGTAAATATGAACCACAACCTTATATCTGTCACGAGGCTCTTCTGTTGTTCACATAGTAGGAGTCTTGCTGCTGTGTGTGTTCTTTCCCTTGGGAATGAGCAGGATTGTTACCTACCTATTTTAATTTGAAGTCACTTTGTCATCAAAATTGACAAAGCGCCCTTCAAAAGCCAGTCTTATCACTTGCTGTCTGCAATGTTCTTTCCTCTCATCCTAAATGGAAAAAACATCATGGAATGCTTGTCCTGAAGATTTACAAAAATCAGCACTGCTGGTACCACAACAGCATTTTCTTGGTTAGCTAAAGGACTTCACAGTACAGCATACAAGTAGTAACAGGACCTAATCTTGCTTAGTATAGACTGTGCAAATAATGTCAGCCAAACATTTATGAATCCAATCAAAATTAGCCTAGAAACAGCAGTCTGTTAATCTGCTTGCCAGTAAATTCACTCTTTAAGAAGGAAATAAATCACTGTGGTAAGAGTGTCATATTTTTTGCCATTTTTTGGTAAATCTTTCATTTCCCCAAAGAAATAGTTTGACCGTTAAAGATAAAACAAATTTGCAGCAGGTGCAGCAATATATATAGTGGGAGTTGACAGCCAAACCTGCCTCTTTGGACAGATAAATGCACCTGAGCACAAGCAGCAATGCTAAAGTTCATTTAAGGACCCAGCAAAATAAATGATCAGAGACAGGAAGCAAAATCCACAAGGGAAAGTAGGCCCCCATGAAATGCCCTTCAGGCTACTCTGAGAGAAATTACCAGAATATCAGGGTACTTTCCACACAGTTTTCTTTACTTGGCAATGTGTAGAAATGGCACTGAGGGTGGTACATATCACCAAGCTTGTGCTCCATTGTTTGACTGCCAATAATTGGCCTGGACTAATAAGCCATGAACTCTAAATATAAACATTAACTTGGTCTCTGCACAAAAGTAATAAGATTGTCACATGTACAGATGAGATCTCTCCTGTGGCATGATCAAGTAGGAAAGCATAAGATTAATTTTGGTGCAACCCTGCACAGTCTTCTGTGCTGTCACCTCTTGTCATTCTTTTCCAGAACCATCTTATCCAGCATCCTTCTGAAGTGCCTGTGTTTAGGGTACATTACTTCCTTTTAAAGTCAGCATTTTGCTTTACTGAGGTCTTTTCACTCATGAAAGGAAGGAGTTGGGGCAAAGTTTCTCACCACTACTAAGCAGAATCTATTATCTTTGCTCATTTGGGTTTTGGGGGGTTTTGTTTGTTTGATCATTTGTTTGTTTGTTTGTTTCCATGAGCCTATTCTTCTCAACCATAGAGCCATAAATGAAACAGCCATACAGAGAGGACAGCACCACGCACTTCTGAGACCAAAATAAGCAGTCAAAGGGGAACTATCTCAGCCTGGAGAGGCTTTGTTGATGGAGGGGAGAGCACGCATTTCACTGTCTAGCTGTTGTATGGGGTTTTTTGCAAATTGCATGTCATCCACATGCTATGGCTTAACTCATCTTTACTGCAGTATGCTAGTGAAAAAGCTTACTGCTTTCAGCAAGAGTGAAGCTTATGCTGATGCAAACTTTTCAGATCCACTCATTAATCTAGCATCTGGAAGCCTGTTAATCAGAGCCACAAGGTTTCTTTAATACTCCCAGTGGCTTACAGTCCTCAGCAAGGCTTTCCATTTTGTGAAACGATTAGTTACTGTGTTACACAGAGGGGAAAAAAAAGCTGAAATTTGTTACCGATTGTGCTCTCAGCAGTCACCCAGTTATAAAGCAATGCACCTGGCAATCCCTTCTCTGAAGTGCAGCACAATGAAGGCCCTAAGTTGCCTCTTACAGCTCCCTTCAGTCCCAACGTGTGCTTAATTTTTAAGGATATTGAACCGGTCATTTGAGACACTGTTAGCAGTAACTTTTAAAATCTTCAGAGTTTTCATCTTGAATGCCAGCAGGATTATTTGAGCCTGAGAAAGAAGTAAGATCACTTAGAGTCTCCTGAGAGTGGAAAAGCCCCATGCATTTGTGTTCATACTTCCAAAGCTGCCTTTTCTATCAACTTTTGTTATGATTAAACTACAAGTCTAATAAAACTTCAAAAAAAGAAGACCAAAGGCTCTTACTGGATATTACTCTACTATGATATATATATAAGGCAGTTAGTTGAAAGAAACAATGAAGGCTGGTTTTTCTGGAGCCAAGCTGAAATTAGGATTTGCAGGCTAATATAAACAAGACAGAGAAATTTAGTGCTATGGGAAGAAGCTTTACCCTGAAGACAGTTCCCAGATGCACTTGAGTTTTGTTATTTTTTTTCGTTTGACTTAGCAGGGTTTCATTCCAGTCCTGGTCCAATGATTTCAGGGATAACCCCCCTGACACCTTGTTGCCCCAGGACACAAATCAACTCTAAAACCATCTCAGCATTTCTTCACCTTTCCATCTGATCATAGACACATATTTTAGGTGATGGAGAAATCCTATTCCTAACTCTAGCAAATTAGTACCACAACAATGGCTTATTCTGAGAAAAACCCAGCACTGACAAGGAAAACAAACAAACAAACAGAAGGGTAATCAAGAAACACATTCTTGTAAATATTTCCTAATCAAAAAAATTTGTCTTAGCCATCTTGTCAGAGCCATCCCAAATCAATGTTATCTGCTGAGACCTGTGCTTGGTTTCCCTAAAGGTATCACCAGTTTTGCATTGAGTCTTTTTATCTCCTGGCAATTTGGGCTCCCCTTTAAGCAAGGAACATTATTCTGAAAACAACTGAATAAATTCTGATCACATTCCTTTACATCTTCACACTGTACTTTCTATCCCCTGGCTGCTTGTGCCTGGCCCTCAGAGGAAATCCTGTGCCACACAACACTGACACTTGGCAAATGTTTTGGATATGAAGTCAAAGCCCTGGGAAAATTATAGTGTTCTAAAGAAGTAGAAATAAACATTGGTTAAAAATAGTTTTGTGGAAAACTAAGACATTTTAGATGCAAAAATGCATTTTTTATCAGATGACCCAATGTTGCCTTTACTTTAGCATTCTTCTCTTTGAGAAGAAAATCTGCAAGACCTCTTCCTCATTAGAAATCATGAAATTTATTTGTCATCTAGTGAATTTTATGTGTAGATATCAGGATTTTATCTGTGGTTTAATAGTTTTTGGGAAGTGCAACATAATATTTTTTTAAATGGTTACTATGGTTAAGTGAGTAGTTCTCTGTACTACATCAAATTCACTTCTAAATATGAAATTAAGTTGGAAAAGAAGTACAGAGTGGCACTCAATCTAAATGGAAAAGGGAAGGTGCATCAAGAAGACCTTTGCATGGAGGAAAAAATAAGAAAAAAAACAGGGAAAATACACAATAAATGATTTCTAAGCCTTATATCACATAATTGCAGAATTTCTAGGGTTCAAAGGCACTTCTGTAGATCTTCCAGTCCAACCACCCTGTCAAGGCAGGGTCACCTGCAGCAGATGACACAAGAATGGGTCCAGGTGGGTTTGGATCCCTTCCAGGGAGCCTCCTTGGGAAGCCTGTTCTAGTGCTCTGCCATCCTCAGTGTGAAAAAGTTCTTCCTCATGCTGAGGTACAACTTCTTGTGTTTTAGTTTATGGCCATTGCTCCTTGCCCTGTTGCTGGGCACCACCAAAAAACGAGTCTGGCACTGTCCTCTTGGCACCTGACTGAGATATTTCTATGTATTGATGAGATCCCCTCTCAGTCTACTCTTCTCTAGATTAAACATGATCAGCAGGTATTATTATAGTTATTTATCTTTCTCTTTTAGAAAATGAAATATAGCCATTTATCCTATTAAAGATCGCCTATAAATCACAGGTACGTAGTCTTCCAGGGAACATTTCAACTCCTGTCCAGTAACTGTACTAAATATGATGTGGAGAATTTTTTAAGAAGTAAAATATTACTTAAGGCCTCATAGTGATTGACAGAAAAAGTGTAGTCTTTTCATCTATCCTGAGACTTTTATAACACTGGCATGAACATGTGAACTGGTCACCTCAGACTATCTCCTGTTATAAGGTAATTGGGAACAAGTAGAGCCAATCAGACACATGTGACTGGTTTCAAGGCAAAATTAATTGCGCCCTGTAATTTTCAGTTACTCTGAGCTGAATATGAAGGAAGCCAAGAAAACTAACTTCAATGTACATGTCTACATTTCAAATGAACCCCTATATGCTGATCCAGTGAGATCAGCAAATTACTTCAAAATCTGTACTGAGATTAATGAGGACCGGTAATATTTCTCCTGTTGTGTAGGGACAGTATGAGGGGAGTATTACATTATATGGTCAAAAATTCCAGGAAGGTTACTGGGTTTTATTAAAATCTAGAGGACAATAATCCATTTTGCACCAGTCTCTTCCTTCATTTGCTTCATATACATTGCGACCCAAAGTCATTCAATGTAATCCCAGGCACAGAGTTTCCTGCATCATTTATCTCCCTGTGGTATTGTTCTTTATTATAAAATATTATGGACAAATTGTGGTTAGAGAGGCCTTCACAGCTAACCAGAAACACACACAGAGACTGGAGTGTGTTTTGAACATAAGTTCAGGACTGTCATCCTCCATGTCTGACAATTTAGACTGAGGAATTCAGGTCTTGATCTGAACTTGTGTTGAAGCAAAGAGATTTGACAAGCCCCACATAGGATGTAGGGGAAAATAGACAGAAGTGACATTTCCCTGCCATTTCAGATGTCTTCTTTCTAGGCAGTTCAACCAAGAAATGGTACCTCATTTGGAGGAAGCACACGTGTGCCTTTGGGTGGCAAAATCTAAACTACTGAGTCACGGGGAAATAACATGACTTTCCGCAAACTTCCTCTAGTTACTTACCCAGCACAGCCTATGGAATAAGGCGCTGGATGTAATCCTCCCCTCTCCGTGTGAGTGTCTGGATGTTGAAACCCAGGTAGTCCCAGGTCATGTAATTTTATATCTTGTAGTTTATGGCTTACAATCCCATTCTGCAGTACCTTTTCAGAAGTGTAATCAGAAGGAATTGTCTGCAGTTATATCACACAGAACCAAAACATGAGGTCAATTCTAAGTCCCACTTCAGCTTTTCCCACAGACGTTTAGTGGAAAAACACCCAGCCTAGTTCTATTGTACTAGACAAGTCTTATTTTCTATTAGTGTGTTTGGTGCAATTTTTTAATAGATTCTAAGCCATATTCTTGAGTGTACTGAGCCATTAATGTACTCAACTTTGGGTTTTAGTAGTCTACAATCATAGCAGATGTTTAGAAAATTGTGTTCATGGGGTTGGATCTGTTGCATCTGCTTCTTCTGAGACATGCTGCCTTTCTAGCTCATTGCACTCTCTTTAAATTAAAAATAGGCCTAAAAATCTGAGCTTCTCCTTGATATTAATCAGGAAAAAAAAGGGAGAAAAAAGAAAGAAAAATGCAATTGTGTGTAGGAACCTTTTTGTAAACCAGAACAAAAACCAGAGTGAAAAAGTTTTTTGGGTTCTCTGAATGACCATTGTTCATCTCTGTCAGTTGACTAAAACCACCATCTAAATAAAGAAAAAATAAATAGTGGCTGGAATGAACATCATCAAATGGTAATTATGATAGGAAGCAGGGTAGCCAAGCCAGCATCAGCAGCCAGCAGCCATAGGCTGCCTCATCTTTAGCCTCTATTATGGCTTTGAACTCTGTAGAAAGGACAGTAGGACAACTGTTCTCACTCCTGCCTCTAAAGCAAGTCCTCCAAAGCACTTACTTTGATATCACTTGATAGCTGTGATTTACAAAAATTTATATATAGTTGTTATTACTGCTTATTATTGCTATCCTGCAATCAAATTCCACATACAGATGTTTGCAGCTCCCCAGTTTTCCATTTTCAGACAAGTTTGACCCAAAGACAAAGGAGACCAAAGATCTTGCTGTCTTAACTTGAGTTTTCTCAGTTCAGATGGGCTGTACTATAAGCTGTTCTTGTGCATCTAAAAGCATATCAGTGGTCAGCCACGACACTCTGATCATGTGGAAACCACACACTGGAGCAACTTTCACTTCTCCCTGTCCCAGACTGTCCCATAATTTTGCTGGGCCAGGAAACTTAACTTGGAAAGCCATTTCCAAACTGCTCACTCTGAATCTTCAAGTTATGCCCTCTTGGTTTTAATTTATCCCATGTAATGTGGGGCACCTAAGATGCTGACATTCCAGCTTGCCCTTTGAAGGTACACAGCTCTCACAGTTGGCTGTGATCCAAGGCACTTTTTAGTAGATTTTTGTTTATATCTTGAGGAAAAAAGAGGGTGTAATCATTGATGTGTAGGTAAAAGCAAATAAGATGGCAATTAGACTGAAAATATCAAGCATCACAGCCAAAATATATATAACAGGTCTGTATCAAGAAATATTAAATGGTGGATTTTTGGTTTCAGAAATATGAGGTTGTTGCAGATTAATTCCATCTAGATTCTAAAGGTATCTAGGTTCTAAAGGTTAGGTACCTGTCATAAAACTTTTATGTATACTTTGTTATACATTATTTGAGAATCAGAGGCTGCTTTATGGCACAATTCTTTCTACCATCAAAGAAAACTTCCTTAAAATGAGATGGATAGGTCTCTGGAGCTCACTTTACCTTAACTTTTTCTCTCTTGTCTGCAGAGGAAGCCAGTGTAAGATGCTTAGTTGCCCATATATGTATTTCCTCTCCTTTCAGCAACCCTAGAGTACATAAGATGTCCATAAGGAGCTGACAGTTATGGCATGGGACTTACAAGTTCTTCTAACACAGTAGACAGAGACCAAGTGAAATATCTTAAATCATCTCTAATCACAGAAAACATTCTGCATGTGGGCAGCAGAGATCACATAGATGAATGATTAGCTTGGACTAGATTTTAGATGGCTACATTTTGGTGAAGTTAATCCTGACACCAGTGCTGTTTAGGTGTCTTGGACTGGACTTGGTTGCTCACACAATGGAGTGGCTTTTGAGATATTTTAGAGTTATGCTGTCTGGACACCAGCTGCCACTCCAGCACAGAGGTCTTACATAGGTCTTGCATCATATCTGCCAACCAACATATCCAATTACATCAGATACCTCCGTGTTGGCAACTAACCCAAATCAATGTCTGCATCGTCTCAGTTCTGTGGAGACAACCTTCTATTATCCAGACTGACAAAATTTGACTGTGTTTCAACGAGAAGCAGTCAGGCATAAAATCTAGACAAAACCTAAAGACAGCTCTCTTAAGTTCACTTAGGAGCTTCTATATCCAAGCATATCACTGTGCTAAAATCGATGGGATGCCACTGGACGTGAAAGGGAAAGTAATTTCAGATCCCTTGCAAAAGACAAGCCCCATTGCAAAAATGAAGACAAGAGCTCAGGTGTGAGACCTGACTACCTATTTCCCAGATGGAAATTTAGTAGATAAGGAGGACATTTGACAAAGTAGTACATTAATATTTTGCCTTTGGTAATAAGGGAAAAATGTATGTGACTGTCATGAGATAAAGATGAGTGGGGTTTTTTTTAAAGTAAGAATAATTTATTAGGGGAAAGAGGAATGAACTGTGGCACAAAGAGACAGTTTCCACAACTATCGACTTCCAGCTTTGTTTTCCTTGTTTACCAGGGTTCAAATGCCTGGTTTTTTCCCTGAATTTTTCACAGCATTAGAGACATCTAGTGGCTGAAAAGCATAAAAGGACATATTCTGACAGGTCCTACTCCACCCTGAAATACATGGGGAAAAAAATGGGCCAGTCACTCAATCCAATAAAGCTGAGGTAAAGGAAACCACTTCTCCTTTTGCATGTCCCAAAATACTGAGATGAGAAAAGAGGATAGTGGTGAGTGAATGATGGTGCATGCTGGGCATGGAAGGGAGAAAGCACGGAGAGGTATTGGTAGCTTAGCCTAGAGTAAAAAGCAACTCAACTGAATCATGTGAAATGTAAGTGTAAATCACACTCAGTTCCTGTCCTGAATCTCATGCAAAACAAAACATTGTTTGGGTTTTTTACTACCCTTGAAATCACCAACATAGAACACGACTGGAAGTTTATCCCAGGTCATCAGCTGTTGCATGGAAATCAAAGTGATTTCTTGAAAAGCCATGTAGAAAATTTCCTGCCTACTGTTGAGAAAATCACCCTCAGCTAAAAAGTGAAAAAATCATAACAGGCTGGAATTCAACACTTGGCTGTAAAAAATAAGACAGTTTGCTACCTGCTGCAATTCTGTTGAAATCAAGGAGTTATACAGAAGATCAAATTGGTGCAGTGTATTCCAATAACACAAAGGTTCTTGCTAAAAACCAAAACAAACAAAAAATAAAAACCAAACCACCAAACATCGTATTTTTTAAATGTTGATTTCTATTATGAGCAGTCAAAAGTTTCTCCCCAAAATTGTCTTCACTCCCGCACACTTGCAAAACCTGATGTACTAAGGGAAACCAGGGTTCACAGAGATGTGGTGCACACCTACATCTTATCCCTAAAAGGAGAAGGGACATTGAGATACAGTGTAGATGAGATCTACAGACTACTTCAGGCAGTTTTGCTATTTAGAGCATCAGTATGTATGGAGATCATATAGAAATTCAGATAGCCCATAAATATTAACACACATTTCTGTACATTTTCCTTTAGGCAGTTACTCCCAATCTATCTGGAATGAGATAGACTATCTTTTCTCTTATATTGTGTATGAGTTGCACAAATATACATGTGGATCGTGAAAGAAGGTGTATGTATTTTTCTGACTTGCAATTTTGTTGTTTGGTTTAGACTTGATGCACATTTTCCATTTTCCTTGATACTTCACCCTGGGGCATCTGCCACCTTTTGGGAAGAAAAGACAAAGGCATTCTTCCAAAGAGTACCTGAGGATCCTGAGCCAGAAGAAACCTCTGGGTTTCTGGATAAGGCATGAAAGACAGAGAAGAGGAGAGACACAGGCATAAGGGAGTCTGCAATACCCACAGAAAATGGGAAACCACTAAAAACTTTGGAAGAAAATAGCCTTGTCAAGATGGGAAAGAGACATAAAGCAAGAGATTTTTCATGGGTCATCCTCATAATTTGTTCCAAAATAAAACCTAACACTGAGGATTCCAAGCCCTCCATGGGATGTCCTTGTTGTGCTGCTCTGTTTCAGGGTACAGTGAGGGTGGATGCACCTTCTGAGTATTTGTAGAGTCATAGAATCGCAGAATGGTCTAGGTTGGAAGGGACCTTAAAGATCATCTAGTTCTAACCTCACTGGCACGAGCAGGGCTGCCACTGACTAGATCAGGCTGTGTGTCAGGTATTGTACACAAGACAACCTGGTTCTGCCCAGTGTATTACAAAGCCGAATGAGCCCATGGTGGAATGGAGTGGCACAGCCCACTGTCTCCAGCAGAAGCAGACAGTTCTGCAAGCGAGGAAGTCTGAAACCTGATCTCTTTCAGACTCTCTGATTAAGATTTAGGCATGCGCGTTATCTGTACTTTCCAGAAAATAGAGGATAAAATTGCCCTTGGCAGGTTTTTCTTTCTCTTCATGACTGCCAGGGCAAGTCAAGCCTGTAAGCCCTCATATAAACTTCAGAGTTATTTAATACAATTAATCTACAGATGAATTACAAGTTCTAAGTTTTTGAATTAATGATAAATATAACAAGCCTTTTCCTAGCCCAATTGCTTGGTGTGTTATTTTTATGACTGAACATTTTGTTTCATCTACCAAAATTATCCTCTAATTGTCACAGTCTGGTTACATATAAGCATTTAGTCCAGGTTATCAAAAGCAACATATCAGGTATCTATTCACTCTACAGACCAGCCTTCCAGTGACAAAAATGCAGTGATCCTCATTGAGAAAGTGTTAAAAAATCACTGGTTCTGGTATCACCATAAATGTCTCAATCTGCCTCCTCCTTTTTTATTCCGAAATGCATCCATGTTCCTGTTGATACTATCACTGCCTCTCCACAATAATTATTATGTCCTCTCATGTCAGTTATCCAGAGCCCCTGCTAAGCTGACCCATCATATAGTAACTATGAGTCATCTACATCCTTTTTTTTTTTCTGGCTGGTAACCAAGATGCTCCAATTGATTTTTTTTTTTTTTAACTAATTCCCGTCAAGATCAATGCACAACTGAAATTCAGTGCCATGTGGCTCTCTTCATCACAAATCAGATAGCTGGCTGCAGCACCAGGAGACAAAAGGACAGACAACAAAGAATATGTAGAATTGAAGATAAGGTACATATTATGCTGCAAAATGTATCTATCAGCCAAATGGGTTTGAGTTTATTGCACACCGTTGTCTCCTCCAAACCAATGCTCTCACTTTCTGTAGGGATGGTATCACTGCTCTAGTACCAAACAGATTATTTTCTGTGCTGATCTGTACCTGTGTAAGTGCTGATCTCAGTTATCGATAACTGGGGACACAATTTGACTATATATAAGCAGAAACTTGCAGATACACGATGCAACATAACAAGGTACCTTACTCTTTATCTTGATCTCTTGGTTATAGCTCCCTGTTTTTCATCTCTTCAGTGGCTTCACTTTATCTATTGTTCTGTGAATCCACCCAAGGTACTGCAGGGAACAGAATCTTTACTGCCTGGTTTAAGTAAGTGACAAAACTGCAAAGAGGAGATGATAACCTTGATCATTTCTATGTTAAAAAAAATAAACAGGATGAGCATACGTTTTCAAGCACTGGTGCGTGATTATCCTTCCCAGCTAACTGCTGGCAAGAGCTTTGGCACTGTCATGACCAAAGTCCATGCTCCCGGACCATCTCTTGTATCAGTGAGGGTTGGCACAGACCAACCAAATGAAGTTTTCACTGACTTGAAGGTATGGAAAAAGTCATGTCTCTAGGAGAAAGAATTAAGTCATGGTGGGTGTGTCACACTGAGCCAGCTTGACTTATTTCATCTGTTAAACCTAGTGCTCCTATCAGTCCTGCTCAATCAAACAGTCCCTCACTGGCCTGCCAGAACTCTCAAACAGAACTAATCACAGCTTCTAAGGGCAGTTTTATTTCAACTGTAGGGTCCAAAGATCCTTTATCATTCATAACTTTGTGTATTTCTTCCATTTATTCATTCAACATCTCAAAGAACAGGAGCAGCCATATAAATAGATTGATCACTTTTGACAATATTGGCATGTCTCCAGCATCTCGTTTTCAAAATCCACCCCTGCAGGCTTATGGATTGAAGAGAGACTGCACAATTTCTCATGTTGGTTTTTTGCAACAAAGAAGCAGCTTGAATATGCTAACTGTATTATATAGCTCTTCATTTGCTGTGGTTTTCTTTTAAAATAAGAGGGCATAAATTATAAAATCATCCACACCCCCTCACTGAATGGTAGCTCCAGGAAACATATTCATCTGTGGTTCACTGACTACCAGACAGTTATTAGTTTTGCCCTCAGCAAAATTAGCTGTAGGATCAAGGCTTATTTCAAACAATCAGTAAGTCAAGCAGGCTTGTATGAAAGCAATTTCCCATTTTCACTGGTATGGAAACTGTACTTATGGCAAGATTTTAGTATCCCACGTATCTGTCTAAAAAATCTATGCCAAAATCTTTGCCATAATATTTCCCACCCTTAGTAACTGTGTTGCTCCAAATCATTTTGGTTAGAAAACACATCCAAGAATATTGAGTCCAACACTAACCCAGCAACTGCCAAGTTACCAGTAAAATATATCACTAAATGCCACATCTACACCTCTTTTATATACTTTCAGGGATGGTAACTCAATCCACTGTTCCAGTGCCTAACGACCTTTTTATGTGAAGACATTTTTCCTAGTATCTAATCTAAACCTCCCCAGCACAACCTGAGACCACTTCCTATTGTTGTATCACTTGCTCCCTGGGAGAACAGGCTGACCTCCACCTGGCCATACTTCCAGGCAGCTGTAGAAAGCAATAAGGTCCTCCCTGAGCCTCCTTTTCTCCAGGCTAAACACCCCCAGCTCCCTCAGCCACTCCTCATCAGTTTTGTGCTCCAGACCCTTCCCCAGCTCCCTCAGCCACTCCTCATCAGTTTTGTGCTCCAGACCCTTCCCCAGCTCTGTTGCCCTTCTCTGGACATGCTCCAGCCCCTCAATGTCTTTCTTGCAGTGAGGGACCCAAAACTGAACACAGGATTTGAGGTGTGGCCTCAGCAGTGCCCAGGGGGCATCCCAAGGGGATGGTCACTGCACTGGTCCTGCTGGCCACCAGTTCTGATCCAGGCCAGGATGCCATTGGCCTTCTTGGCCACCTGGGCACACCCTGGATCATGTTCAGCCACTGCTAACCAGTAATCTCAGGACTACCTACTAAAGAACACTCTCAAACTGTCTCCTAAATAGGCCAAAATTTTGCTCTCTGGAGGTCCAATGCTGCAGTTCTGTTCATCCCCATCCTTACTTGAGGATCCATAACTCCATCGTTTCACCATCACTGCACCCAAGACAATTCCAGTCATCACATCACCCACCAGTACTTCTCTGTCCACAAGCAAGAAGTTCAGGAGGTCACCTCCAGCTGTGTCAGGAAAATACTATGTATCAGTAAAACACTATTGGGAAATTCCCCATTTGCTTTGCCAAAATTTTCCATGTAGATTATACCACAGACTATCTGATGTGTTACTAGGAAAATAAATCAGATCAGATCTATCTCAGAAATAAATCAAATATTTAGCCAGCTAACGCTTACAAACCTCGCTGCTTCCATTAAATTACAGCAGGCTGTTCAGTGCTTTTGGGGTTTTTTATTTCATTTTTAGTTTTCTCATAAGTGCATTCTTAATGTCTTCCAAATCCATTACTCTCACAGGTCTTTGATACACAGTATATCTCCTCTGCAAAACCATGCATGGAGCCCCTAGGTAAGATACTTTTCAGCCTATATCATAATATTCTCATTACTGTCTAATGGCACTACCTAGGAAAAAAAAAGAAAACATTAAAAAAGTGCAATTAAGCAAAGCAGCCTAAGGCCATACCAATCCTAGGGGTTAAGACTTGGATATTCACATATATAGTGAATTTAAATTCCTCACTTTAAATTAGCACCCAATGAAAATTAAAATGTAGCCTTTCAGAGAATCAAAGGTCATTAATCCTTGGTTACACATTGGTTCTTGTCATGACAAAAGAATATAAATAATTATCCATGGTTTACATTAAATTTCATATTGTGTCAATATAACCAAGATTCCTCTTTTCAAATGCAATGATAAATATGCTCACAAAGATTTCCCTTTAGCACACCTCAGAGTAAAATACGTGCACATTTCTCACAGAAATGATTTCCTGACAGATTATTTGGGGTGAAAAATATTATCTCCAAGATATGTTAAATTGTGTCATTAGTAGCTGCAGAGGTTTTTTCAGTAATCTAATGATTTTAACATTTTTAAGTTCAATTTTCCAAAATCCTATCTTTGCACATTTGTATTGCTTATGTACATAATTTATTATTTTGAAATTATGTTTACATACATCAAATTGTTCATTCATTAAAAGAAAAATGAAATGTGCAGCACCAGGTGCTGGAGTTAAGGCAGTTTTTTAAAATAAGTATGTTTCCTTTGTATATGGAAAGCAGTATTAAGAGCACTAAATCATTTTGTCTCTAGGAACACATATGAACTGTAAATGAATGAGGTGGGCAATTTTACTTAATTAGAATCAATAGTATCATCCTTTAATTAAAGAATATTGATTGTATTATGCAGAGGGAAAGCTTGCAGAGGATATGCTTTCTGTTTGACTTGCAAAATTATGTCAAGGGTCAAATTGGACTTATACATGGAATACCCCACTCAAGAAGAGTAATCACTCTAAATTCACCTAGGACCTTTCCTTAAAGCATACAAGTGAAAATCCAATGCTAATCTTTAGAAAGAAAACAGAAGTTTTTAAATGAGAAAGATGTGAGCTTTTTTATATACCTCCTCCAGAGGATCTTCAGAGGTACAGCATCCTATTTTCTTCCTGCTTCCTGTGTCAGGAAGATGAATAGGGAAGTGCATGGATCAGGAACCTCATTGCTTTTAAAACTTCTCCCATATACATACAACACACGATTTCATGACAGTTCAAGGAATGGTATGATGAGAAAACAAAGTTGCCTCATGTGTCATCATTTTGTTTTAAGACCTGAGTGCTGTAGCTTCCAGCTATTATTGAGATAGAGAATGACATGCAGTCCCTAATATTCCATTTTCCTCTACGCAGCCAAAGTGAACCTCAGAACTGCATGGTACTGAACACTGAAATTGTATTAAGCCGCCAGTTAAGTGCTGAAATTCACACCAGTTCATGTCAATAACAGTGATGAAGAGGCATGCTTTTGAAAAAAAAGTCTGTGCAAGTCCAAGACGCTTCCTTCACAGTAACCAGCTGAGCCATATATCATGAGCAAAGTAGAATAAAAATAAGTTAAAAGGTAACAGTGTGTGTATCTACAATGCCCCTGCCGACTGAAATTTAGCTGAGCTGTCCAAGGAGGGGAAAAGCTGTATAACTATGTATTAGTAAGTTGCAGGAACTATGACGTGTTTGAACATACATGGTCACTTTTCAGTAACTGCAGGTCTTTTCAGCAGCCTCTTGTTTGCACACTCTAATTCTTATCATTATTTATCATTACTAGAATTACAAGGCCATAAACTTCTACTCAAAATTAGACCAATATTATTAAAAAACAAAACAAAATGAAACAAACATATACAAGGAGGTATTCCTGTTTCCCAGAGGTCCTCTGGAAAAGAACAGGAGAAGAAATGGGAAAAGTGATGCAGAGAGTTGAAACGACTCCCATTTTTACAGTGGGTTGCTGATGACATTTTACACCATTCCTAATTTAGTGCTCTTAGACCTGCTCCCCTCCATTCTTTATGATGGCAGAAACTAAAACCTCAGATTTTGCTCTGAAGTAAATTATGCCATCAGTAAAATGTGAGCATGAACAGGCTGCTGTCATTACAGAGCCTGTGTCCTAAAACAGATGCACACACACATGTGCAGACTTCCCCTTGTGGACCACATCAAGGGTAAGAATCATGGACCTGCAAACATAGATCCCTTGTACCTGCTGGTACATAGATCCCTTCACCTATGGATCATGTATGGAGGATTTCCATTTTCATGCACAGGACAGCCTGCCTGTGCAATGCCCTGCTGCCTTTGTCAGTCAATCAGTAGAAATGATAATGCATGTGCCTCTGGACAGCTGGGACAGGGTTGTGCACCATGGACTTAGGTAAGAATGAGCACATGCTGATGGAAATCATAAAGGTAGGTAGCTACTCCTGCCAATAAATGAGAGGACAGTGCAACACCTCCTCCACCAACAAAATCAAAAGTTGGTATGAGCATGGGCACCACTCCATCAGCAAAACTGCAAGGGCAGCAGTAATCAGAGATACCTCCATTCATTTCCATATATTATGTTGATTGGGAGTAACATTCAGGTCAATTTTTCCTGCTGTCTTTAAAATGAAACTATATATTTATTTGATTGATCACATCTTAAGCATTCTCCATTTCCAAACTTCACTTTATGGGTTATTTCCCCTCAGCTATCATTAATACAATGCCCAGGCTAATGAAGCACTCAGTAGAATGTAAATACTAATGAAGTGTGCTAACTAGAAAGTTAGCCGACGTGTAGGGGGAAGAGAATTGAACAGGTGAATAAAATCATGTAAATATATAGCTGTTATGCTTAGGACAGTCTGGAGGGCATTTAGATTTACTTTTTTTATCCTCTTGTCCTTCTTGTTCCTTGTTCTTTAGCTTTGGTTTGTGCATATGTACCTTTAGGTTGACACAAACCCATAAGATTTCTAGGTGGAAAAGGCATTGCTGTGTTGGTTGCACAGGAAAGGTAATGTTGCTCTTTTCCCAGTGTGGATAAGTCTCCCCATAATGACATGAGCTATTTCAGCAGAGTTCTTTCTTACTGTCAAAAGCTAAGTGTATGGAGAATTTGTTGACACAATTATGCCTATTAAAGACAATATCTTCATGCCTCTTCCTGTCAGATGGGCAAAGCATTGCAGAGTACAGCTGATGTTTGTGGGAAGGCATCCCTCATGTACTCAGGAGGAATCAGCTTGTATTTCTTCTATAAGGAATGGCTTTGAGGCTCTACAAAACCCAAACACAAAGAAGTGCTGTGGCAGAAGTTCAAAGTGGATTTTAATTCCCTGTGTTGCAGTGGTCAGAGAAAAATATGAGTCCCTGTGTGCACATCTGACTGGTTACAAATAAAAAAGAGAAACCAACAGCCAAAAGCAGACTGAAAAAGTCCAGTTAGGCAAATGAGATACACCATGTCTCTGTAAGGAATGTGGTTTGAGTTATACTACTGCCCTTTTGCTCTTACCCTGCTGGTGTCCTACAAAGGACCACTAATTTCTCAGCAGGAGAGACATTAACAGCTGAACACTTTGTGAGGACAAGATCACATGTAAGGTAATCATGACTGACTGATGATACTGATTTGCCAATGCATCCATACTACCTAATGATGAGAAATATATCTTAATGATTAGCTTCAACTATGACATATAATTTTTTTTCTTTTCTAAGACAGAGATTTAGGCCAGGGTCCAATAAAATTATTTCTCCATCCCACAGTTTATTAACTGTTTCTGTAATAAACCTGCCCTTTTCTCACTAATTTTCAAGCTGAGTTATAACATATTAGGTGTACCTGTATAAAATCTGGCACAGGATGTTGGAGGTTTCAACCTAGAACTGTGGGTAGTACTGTAAAATCTGAGTTCTAAATGACCCTGGAGTACACTCAAGTAAATCTATGGGTTGGATGATAATCCCCTTTCCTATGCTGGTCCAGTTCTATCTGGAAGGAGATAAGAAAGGTGTGCAGGGTTCTCATGAGCAGTTTCCTAGTATAGGAAACTCTCAAGCAAAGCATGAACAAGGTATTTTCTACACTTTCCAGCACTGATGTAATGACCCTATCATGTAGGGTATATCAGTGAGTTAATTCCCTTCTTTGCCTGTTAAAAAGATTCGTTCTCTTTTAGGTTTTTTGTCAAGAACCATGAAGTAGTCCCCCCAAAAAATCCTAACTCTTCCCCATCTCAAAAATAACTCCACAACAAAATACCAAAGCACAGAATTTTTCAGTCTTAGTCACCATACCCTCTCCTTTTATTAATAGAGCCCTGACATGGAAGAGTTTTCTGGCCAGACATTTTTCACACCCCAATAGGCTCAAATAAAAAAGTATTGCCAGCACAATGATTTAAATGTAAGATGTTACTACAGCACTTGCCTAGTTTGATTTTTTAATGTCAGCTCCAATGTGTCTGACACATGCAAGACATAAATGAATATCCATATTTCCTTGGAATTAAAGGTTCCCTGACAACACACAGTATGGAGCATACGGCACTCCCAATGGGTCGTTATTGTGGACTGGCATTATTTTCACCTCCTTCATTCTTCCCCAGACAGTTTTAATAGTGGGAGCCAAGACTCTCCCCACTAACCTCAAGGGCAATTTTCTGAAAATATTTGATATAAAGCAGTCTATGCTATATTTGCTAATTGCATTTGTCAACCTCCCTTGCCAAAATTTTCTTAAGTAACAAAACCATTGGCAATAAACATGGAGATCTACTTATTTGGGTAGAGGAAATGTTTTTATAGTGCATGAGCTAAAGGTTATAAATGAGAAATGATTGCTTGTTTCACAGAGTTGGTCCATAGAGCTTAGTCTGCCCACAATGTGTCAAAATTGGCACCTTTCTCCTTTTCAAAATAACTTTTTCTGATATATTTCTACTCAGCTTCTTTCTCCGCCTCCTAATCTCTTTGTTCAGTATTTCCTCCCGACACCGAGTCATCACACCATTCATCTGCATCAATCTGTCTGCCGCTCACAGACTTTGCTGGGTCTGCCTCATCAAGTGCAGTCACTAAATTCATATCTTTTTTCAAGTCAGTAATTGCCTTCAGCTTCACGCTGTCATTTCTGCTTCTGTTGATGTCTATTAGATTTTTGTCTACTGTTTCAGAAGTCTGTCTCTTGTTCCTTGAGTCACATAAACTCCAGCTCTGCCAGTAATTTACCAGCCCATCCTGTCTGAAACTGTTGAAATTATGTTTCTGCATACACAGTTCTCTGTTCATCACAAAAAAGGTGAAATATCTAACACCTGTAACCGTGTGCCTAGATTTCAAGCACAGAATTTCTCTCTTCCAACCTCAAGGTGTGATTCAGCTTGAAATAAAACTGCTACTGACGTAATATGCCTACACGTTGGTATCTCCATGTATAGCAGTGTCTGAGCTCCTATTATAGCAGCATAGACTAACTCAATTAATTTGTCCTCACACAAGCCTCTAGTGCCATCTGAGATGCCCTTAAGCTTTCTGTCTGGCTTTCAGCCACAGCCTTCTAGTCCCTTCTCAATATAGGAAGTACAATCTAGAGCAATTCAATTTATCCTGAGTCTGGCTAAAGCCAGAGGGTCAGCAGAGTTGCTTTTCAGGCTCCAGTGCAGTGATTAAATTTTCATTGACTAAAGCAGGAGTCTAGGCACTTAACTTACAGGTAAACACCTACATGCAGGCATCTGAGTTTAAATGTCTTAATCTGGAGCTGACTTCCACCCTAAAGGCTCTGTTCAGTTGCCCAAACATATGGTGCAATTTGCAACACTATGGAGTGTCCAAATCATCCAAAATGCTGACAGAATGACACAAGCTACAGGAGCACTGCTCAGAGCCACATGGAATACCCTGGGGCATTTCAGATGGCACTAGAAATCAGTGTCTAGGCTACCAAAAGACTACATCTGCAGCATAGATGCCTAAACAGACTTGGGTTCATTGCTAAGGAAGGTGAGATGAGGTTGAATTATGCCTAGGAAAATTCAGTGTGGGGAAGATATATTCAAAAAAATTAGAAGAAGCCTTAGCCAGAAACTGTTGGATATATTTGCCATTTAAAAATAACTACCAAGCCTAAGCTAATTACCTAGACCAACTCCACAGTATACAAATATAGGTTCCTTCAGATGAAAATTTATACCACATAAGAGAGACATCTAAATTATGCAGGACAAATTGCCCTCTAGAGTTATTTATCCCTCTCTACAGATTGTGGAAGGAACCTTAAAAAGTATCTTAAATAGTTAATGTTTACCAGTCTAATGCTAAACAACATCCCATTCTGCCTTTCCTATGATTCAATAATAATTACCAAACTCCTTAAGTGTTAAATATGTGAAAATTCCTTTCTGTTGGTGCAGATTTTAAATATTTGTGTAAACAATGAGTTTCTTTCAACTGCTTCTAGTACATCCATCATGGTAAGGTAGGTGGCCAACATCATGTCTTCCCCTTATAAATCCACTCTGAGTGTTTATATCTGTAATCAAGATTGCTCGTTTTGCAAACATTAGGACTATTGAATCATAGAACTCCTTATCCTGCACTAAACATTTCCTTGTATGAGAATGGGCCATGAGGATTCATGTCTACCTAACTGGCTAAAAAGCCACGGGTGTACACACAGGATAGCCTCCTGACAAAGAAAACTCTTGGCATCAGAATGAAGGGTCTTTCTTTTTTCTTGTAAATCACAGTCAATTCTGCCTACCTTTCTTTAAAGAGAAAAGTGAAAAATAAAGGGCTTGAGTCACTAGTAAAGCCAGTGTGAGTCACCTGCCATTTGATCAGATATCCTGAATGTTTTACCAGGCCAGAACATAAATGTACCGTCTACATAAAGATAACAAAGAACATCGGTTGGAGTGCAAGCTCTGAAGAAAAGAAGTCAAAGTCAGTCTCTTTGTGTGTGATGACAAATGCCTTCATTTTTTCTTCCTTATTTTTTTTTCAATTATATGCATGTGTCAGCATATGCATAAACAATGCCTTAAATAATTTTCTTAAGGTAAACAGCACATAATTAATAGATTTTTCAGGTTAAAATGGTGTTATTCAAAAGCAGTTAATGTGTATGATTTATCCATCACCTCTGTGTGAAGTCTTTGAAAAGGTTCTTTTGTTCTAAAGGTAGGGGGTGGAATAAGAACCACAGTAATATGTAGCATTGAGATTTAAGGAGGAGACATTCAAATGGCATTCATCTTGTCCCATTCCACTAAGATGAACAAAGGGATTTCATTACTTATATTTTGTGAATTGCATTGTCAGAGGGCTAAGCCTAGAACAGATGTTCAGGCCCAGATCAATTTTACCAAACCAAAAAAATAAATTAATGTTAGATGTTTAAAGCAGGATTTTTCATACCTGAAATAGTTGTCCAGACCAAGCTGATCATGCAAATGCTCTTTGCACAACCTAGAGATTTCCAATGGGCAGTTCACCTTGCCCTAAACTGAAGGTTTAAGATTAGAAAAGCAGAATAGATCTCTGTTTTGTGCCTCTCTTTGTCACTCCCAAAAGGACTACATTACTATTTTAAACTTGCCAGTCATCTGATGTTTGGATGACAAAAGTTAAGAGAGAGAGAAGCTGCACTTAGATTAAGTACTTTTCCATCTTGTGGGAACTTTTTTCTTACCCCATAAATATTTTTATCTATAGATCATAGATTAAAGAAATCTAGCTCCTCCTCAATTCTTTTCAAAAAATCCCTAACCTAAAGTAATTAAAATAGTGTCAAAATCATAATTTCATTTGATTACCTGCACCATTAGTTTGAAAGTTTAATCATTGAACTCATTGATTCATTCTTCATTGTGACCTTAATTTGATTATTGTTTTGTGCTACTTTTGATTAGCTTAGTGAAACGGCAATACATTTGGCATAGCAACATGTGCACATGTATTTTTCTTGTTCCTACAGTTTTACAAAATCTTTTAAAATATTCACAATAGGTTAATCCATCTAAAATACCACATGGCACACAAATGCTTAGAAAATTGCAAGTTGCTTTGCCATGATTGTAAATTAATAAATTATTTTGTTTAAACACTTGAAACCTTATGGATTATGGCTGACACGTGTCAAAGAACAGCAGTGGTTTATGGTCACTTTCACGTCCAGGGCTTCTGGGAAATAAACAGCTGAGAGAAGAATCAAGAGAAGTACTGGTCAAAATGAAAACAAGAAAGCCCACCACCCCCAAAATAAAACCCCAAAAATAAAACAAAGTTCTACAAAGAAAAAAAATAAATTACAAAATAAATTACAAAATAAATCTCACACACCATAACTTCAAAATGGCCTGATGAGTAAAATTATTTTAAAAACCTTTTCAACAAGAAGTTTCAATAATTGTTATCTAAGTTTTGTTCAATTCTTAAGTTATTATTATTTTTTTCGTGTTAATTGTATATTACAGAATCAGTTGCAATTCTAGCACACACTGAAGACAGAGTAACCAGCCTTGATGATAGTCATATGAGAACATGTTCTATACTGCTCAGAGGCATCTGTAAGAATAGAAATGCATTTAAGTCTTGTCTCCTACCAACGCCAAAAAAGAAAATGCTCCATTTATGACACATTGCCAAATTTCTTCAGAAACAAGGGTGCTCTTCAGCATGCTAAGGCAGAGAAAGAAAGTCAGGTACAGCAAAGAGTACCTTTGTTGAGGCTTGTTGAGCTGTTAAAACAGCAGGAAACAAATAAGCTGTCACTCTCTGATATGCAAGTTTCATTTCTCTGGAAAGCTGAAGGGACATTGTTGTAGCCATAAATATCTAAAGAGGTGATAAAGAGTTAGTGCTTTTGATTTGACCAGTACTTCTGGATAAAACCAATCAGTCTGGAGGAGCACAGCAAAAAAAAATACTTAGTACTTTTCTTCCAAAAAAATAGAAGACAAGACAAAGTAGTCAGAATTTAGGTAAAAAGATTCTTAAGACTTTGCCTCTTTGGGAAAGATCAGCTATCTAGTTCTCCATCTTTCCAAATGTTCCTTCTATCTTCCTTAAATATTTTTTCTCCTTTTTTTTTTTTTTTTTTTTTTTTTGCCTGTGACAGCCTACTGTTGTTCTATCCAGTGAAGATGAAATTCACTCTTTTACAAATTGCTTCAGTTCTTGTCTAGCTAAAAAGTATGGTGAGCACAATGAGCATGCTGCACAGGTTTCTTCCTCTTCCCTCTTGGCTGTCTGCAATCAGGTACTCTGGCTATTCCCTCAGCTAAGACTTTCCCTTCCCCTGCTATCAAGCAGTCCTTGTTCTCTCGCTTTTTCACTAACTCATAGGAAAAAACAGTGACATCCTACAACTGGAAAATCTATGATTGCTGCACACACAGGATTTTTTCTCAGCTCTGTCAGGTGACTCCATTATGTCACCTGAAATCAGTGATGTCTAGGCCTGATAGTCACTACTTTTCAATCATTTGGTCTTAAAAGGAAAATTTCTGTTATTAATGCACATTTATTTGAAGAACAAGGAAAAGTAAGAATCACTGGAACTCTGCTAATGGCATGTCACATTTTGTTATTGTGCTGCACTTGCTTCTTCTGCTTCGCGTTAAGAACATTCAATTCCAGCTCCGGAGGATATTGGTTCCATACCAATGAAGCTAAAAATATTTCAGAATGCCCAGGGGGTGAATATTTCTATGTCCTTTTACTTAGATGAGGCTGGTTTAGGATGATGCTGTCTCGCACACAATATCTCTTGCATACTAATCAACGCAACAATAATTCAGGTCATTTGATTTCAAAGCATGTTCCCTAATGCGTTAACCTTTCACTGTTAACCTCCACTGTCCTCCTTCATGTGGCACAAAGGGATTGAACCAAGCAACTGGATGATGGGTAAAGACAACCGTAAATGGAAACTAAAGAATGAGGTTTAGATTTTCTTGTATTACAATACATTTAGATGAAGGAATTGAACTCTGATATCCTGAGTCACAGTCCACTAGTTTAATCACAAGGTTATCCTTCTGCTCCTTTTCTGCAGACAATGAAAGCTTGATGACAGTTTCTACAGCTCTTTGAATATTTACACCACAGCCAACCCAATTAAGCCTTTGTCCTACTTACATGCTTTCAAAGAACCATATGAGAAGAAGAAAGACCAACACAACCCTTTAAAAACCAACAACATTTGTTGAAAAAACACATTCAAAACCAGCAGCACGAAAAAGAAAAGCAGCTTGAGACTGAATTAACTGAAAGCTGTCTGTGTGGAACATTTGGAGAATCACTTCAGATACATATATATTGTCAATTGTATTCACAGATTAGTTGCACTCAAAAAATGTGGAAAATAGTTTAATGAGTTCTACATTAAAGTTAAACCCCTCTGCTCTATTTTTATGTGTTTATGGTCACTGCCTTTAAAGGTTTTAAAAGCAAATGCAAATGCTCTTTACTGTTCATAATTAGGATCTGGACAGTACTTCTTATCTATTTTTGTATGGGTCAAAATATTCATTGCAAAATCAGATGAGAGTGAAAATTATTAAATCCCCAAAGCAGGTAACATTACAACTCAGTGTAGGAAAGGTGACATCATTTAAAATTTTTTACACATTTTTTTCTCATCAGTGTTAAGCAGACAAACTGAAATTATGGGACAGGGTTTTCATCAAGAATGTTTTTATGTTGATGAACTGAATGATCCCATTCTTTTAAAGTGAAATGCAAAGTACTCTTCCAATGATGCTGTACAGCATATAGGGGTCATAAAATCCTAGAAGTTTTCAGTTTGAAAGAACTTTAAAAATCTTCTAGTTCCAACCCCTGCTGTGTGCCCAGACACATTCCACTAGACCAGGATGCTCAAATTCCTGTCCATCCTGGCCTTAAACACATCCAGCAAGAGAGCATCCACAACGTTCCTGGGTAACCTGTTCCAGTCTCTCACCACCCTCATAGTAAAGAATTTCTTCCTAATATCTAATCTGTATCGACCCCTTTTCATTTTAAGAGCATTTCCCTTTGTCCTGTCACTACATGGCCCTGTTAAAAGTCTCTCTTCAGTTCTCTTTTAGCCTCTTTAGTACTGGAAGGTTGCAATAAAATCTCCACAGAGCCTTCTCTTCTCCAGGCTGAACAGCCTCAACTCTCTCAGCCTGTCCTCATGGAAGAGGGCTGCAGCCCTCTGATCATTTTCATGGGCTTCTCTGGACCCGTTCCAACAGATCAACATTTCTCCTTTGCCAAGGAGCCCAGAGCTTGACACAGCACTCCAGGTGGGGTCTCACAAGAGAGGAGTAGAGGGATAGAATCGTCTCCCTTACCTGCTGCTCAGTCTACTTTTGATGCAGCCCAGGATAGGGTCGGCTTTCTGGGTTGCAAGGACATATTTCTGACTTACATTTAGCTTTTTATCCACAAGAACCTGTAAGTCCAGGTGAACCCAGCCCTCCTCCTGAGGGTTGCTCTCAATCCTTTCGGTACCCACTCTGTAGTCATGCTGGTGATTGCCCAGACCCAATCAAGGAAATGCCTAAGCTTTTTGAGAGCTCTATCTAATGTTAAAAGTGTATGTGTAAGAAAAAATAGCTGCTCACTACCAGTTGCTTTGTTAGGTATAAAAAAAAAAAATCACTCATTCTACAGCCAAGGAGCTGATGGGAATCCAGACCTTACCTTCTTCTCAGGTAACAGGTCTCCAATAAATTTTTTTGTGTTACAAAAGGGAAGATTTTGTAAAATTTCCCACAAAATTAAATGCAAGCAAACCTACTCCAGAGTGATGTAAATCTTCCTTGAGAACAGAAATAAAAGTCTCCATTCCAACTTTACCTCTTGCATTATACATTACACTTAGATATAATATAGACAGATGGACACATGTCATCTTGTGTACATACATCTAAAGTGACATTTTAAAGAGGAAACAAAGCCATTTGGAGTCAGACAATCAAAATGTCCTTTATTGAGCTAATTTTTATCCTGTTTTCAAAATTAAATGAAATTAAAATGTATTTGTTCGTATGAAGTATTTGTCCTTTCCAAATCCTGACAAGAAAAAGAAATGTTTCCACTCGAAAGATATTTTATAGCACCAATTTGACCTATCTGGGGTCTTTCCTGAGTTTACATTTATGACTGTTTCACAAAGCATGTTGTATTGCTTATAGCACCCAGAGCCACTTGCCAGGATATGAGACTCATTGTGCTAGAGACTGTGGAACATGTAAAACACTGTAAAGCTGTCTGGGTAGGATTCAGCTGCCTTTTTACATGTTCCTAGTGCAACGTGGGACACCCAAGAGTGTCCTAAAAACACATGAAGGGGGACATGTCTGGGAGATCTGCAGCCTTCAGGAACAGCAGCTCGAAGCCTGAAAGGATACCCTTCTGTGCTTAAAATGATGCTAACTTCTTATATTTAGGCAACGAAATCTTACCCTCCCTGTTGTGAAGCACAGATTCTGAGAAAACCAAGGACTACAGGATTACAAACTATGTATTTACAAGAAGACAATGTTAATAAAACAAGTACAGGAACTCTGGGAACATAAAAGAAGCAGAACTGCATCAAAGCTAAGATCCAATTAGCCCATTAACCTCCCTCTGGCAGCGGTCAACAGTAAAAGTTATGGAGAAACACAACAAAACCTGGCTAATTCTGCAGAGACCCTTCCCTACAATATAAGACTGCAAATTAAGAACTTCTTAATAGAAGCAAATTAAATTGCAATCAAAATCTAACAATTTTTACATGGTCTTTTATGAATAGAAACCTCTGATAGATTAACTGCTAGTAGTTTATCTTGAAAAGAAACAGAAGGCTGCCTTTGCTAACTAGGCCCAGGCATAAAATCCACTGTTAACCTGACACCTCTGTGCACTGGAGCCAGCACCATGGCAGAGTACTCCAACTTTGTGCTCACAGTGACAGCTATTAAAACCTCAGTTGAGGAAGATGCAGCTAAGAAGCTGACTTTAGTACATACCACTAAGTGAATTTAAATGGTGCTGTGCCACCCAGACCAACTTTCACATGTGTTAGGAAATACTGTCTTTCAAAGGCATGTGACATTTTTATTAATAGGAAATTTTATTATTCACGTGCATATTTTGTTTTTAATTTAGGTTAAATATTTCACTTTTACCTGAGCTCATTTTTTGGAAGATCTGGAACATTTTCAAAATCTCTCTATTGAAAATGTTTCAGGGTCTGGTAATCAAAGTTTGTGAAGAATTCTGGTGGGTTTTTTTCCTTCGCCACTTACTGAAAACTAAATATTTTGAAGAATTAGTGTTTATGATCTCAGAACACCCTCCTTCACCAAATGCCCATTAGGATTCCAGTTATAAATCCATTGTTTATTATAAATAATTTCCATGATTTCTAAATTGGCAAGCTCAGGACTGCAAATTTCAAAATAATTCTGTTTTTCAGGATTTGTGTCACCTGATGACGATAACATTTCAGATGCTACAGTCATAGAGCTGTTATTCTCCTCATACGTTTCAAAAGCAAAATATTGATTGTGCCACAAAACAGTGATTTTTAGAGGAAAGATGATAAAGTGTTCCAGTTTTCAAATGTTGCAAAAAAAATTATCCTGCTAAGCTGGTGTCATTGCTGCTAAATGCCATCCCATCAATTCTTTTCTTGCTGACCTGATTCATTGGCACAACATTTCCAGCACTGATGATGTTCTGTCCAAGGTCATGAAGGGGTTCATTCTTGCTCTATATCAAATTTAATTCACATCTAGTGACTCCCACATTCACCTGGATGCCTTAGAAAATAATTAGCTCAGCACTAAGGACTGCAGGGGAGCTTATAGACTTCTAAAATCTAATCCACTGCTGTCCTCACTGAGCAAGCAGCTCCTCGTTGGTGAGCAGTACACAGCCAAGGATCACCCAGGCTATCCCTGCATAAGAAAGGAGACAAGCTGGTAAACATAACATCAAGGACTAGTGCATGTAGGTAATTCCATAGCTTTTGGGCACTTTGTGGGAACATCAGCCCAGGTTCTCCCTTGGAAACAGGTTAGTTATTGATAGACAGGGTTCCTCTGCAATGTGTCATCATTATTATTCAGTCAAAACCATTTTACATGGTTGCATGCTTATAGAATGACTCAGAACACCAAAGGGTTTGATTTCTGGTCATTTGCAGTTTGTTGTATTAGCAAGTATGTGAGGGTCCTCAGTTTAATTGCAGCAATGCTTTGAAAACTAGTTCCTGGTTCTACCTGTCGTATTTTTATTAGTAGACATACCAGAGTGGTGCCTGGGGACAAAAGACACATGGAGATCTGATGTTGCTGGGTATTGCACAGTCTCTGTCCTGTCAAGACAACAAGGTGATCTCAGAAGAGAATTTGGAAGAGACACAGAAATGACCAATTAAGGAAAGAAAGGATTATACAAGGAGGAGTAGTAAGAAAAAAGAAGGAAAGCTGGAAGAAGAGGTAGATGGTGTCTACAGCTGTCTAAGGTAGATGGTGTGGTTACACACAGTCACAGAATGTTTTGACTTGGAAGGGACCCACATGTATCCTCAAGTCCACCTCAAGCGAGTGGCCCAGGCAGGGATTGGACCCACAACTTTGACTTATTAGCAAGGGGAGATCCAGCCTGAGAAACAGAGTGTGAGGTAGGTACACAAAAAGCCCATGAGGGTTGCTGTGCAGACAGCTCCACATTGACATCATTATGTCTGCTGTCTGCTGGTTCAACTGCTGCTGAAATGTTTTCCAGGCTTGAGCCTCCAGCTGATGGTTTCATGAAGTTTCTCTTCCTCCAAAGTTGTGAATTACGTGGGATTAGGAGGGTAATATGAGTAGGTTTGCTGCTGTGATGGCAATGTAATTGTGAGGGCAAAATCAATGCGGAGGGAGAGGGAGAGAGTTAGCTGTCCTGTCTCTGAAAGCAAAAACTATTAATTGAAAGTAGACAGTAATAATTGAAAGAGCTGAACTTCACATCAGCAGACCTTATAACAATCAACTATTCTCATGTACTAGGTTTACTAACAGTCATTGTTACCCCTTACAAGAACCTGAACATAAAAGCTCGGCTAAACTTTTCCTTTGGCTTACCAGCAAAACAAACAAACAAACAAAAAAGACAAACAGGACAAGAGGGGAGGGACAAGGATTAGCCTTTGGGAAAACAGAAGTATGGAGACTGTTATTCCCTAATAGTTTCCCAAATACTTCTTTTGCTTCTACAGTTGAATGCAATCCACATTGCTGGTGAAATACCAGCTTTCTTTACAGATAGCCTACACGTTATATGCAAGTAAATTGGTGATATACAAGCATGTATTCTAAATTATCATGCCCAGAAGCTCTAAGTCATTGGACACTGAAATAGAAGCAAATTGAAATCAAAAAAAATGAACAGTGAAGAGTTTTGTAATATATTTACTTCTTTTGTAAGCTTATAAGACTCCCTGAGAAAAAAAATAAGACCGTTCTATGGTGAAATTCTCTTTTGGAAGTGGACAGGATACACATCATGGAGCAATTCTCACCCTCTCTGCAGCAACCATCACACAGGTTTACAAATAAAATGATGTTTCCAATAGAGTCAGCACCTCACCTTTCATTTCTCAGTACACATAGGAGTCCATGGAAGCTATTAAATGCACAGTAGAGCCAGAAATACTCAGTGGATACACTTTTTTATTTTACTGACACTGTGAAAAACAAAAAGAGCAATGGAAAACTGAAAAAAAATTTAAAAAGTATTTGGGTTTTTTCTCCCTACAAATCTGTTGTCAAAAAAATACAACTCTGCAGATGAGATCAATTGTATTCAGATTAAAATAATAAGCTATTACATGGATTTTCCTTGAGACAATCAATAAATTATCTGTGTTCTGCTCCTTGTACCACCAACAGCACGTTTCTGTCTTTCTCTCCTGACTACTTTTTGAGGATTAGAGCCCTGGTAGTTCTTCAAGGCAGGGTACCTGCTCCAAATCCTGTCCTACCTCACCTGAAAGTAGTCTGGAGAACAGAGTATGGATTTGACTGAACTTTAAAAAGGAGCTTACCTTCCCATTACTTTATTCCCATTATTATCTTACGAGAATAAATTAGGTCTCTTAGTTTTAGAGGGCTATTCATTGAGAGCTTTGTGGAAATTCTGAATAGGAAGCAAGCTTTCAGCAAGCCTAGAGTGCTGTGCCAATGAGTTGGCATGCTGGGAACAGTCTTCACTTGAGAAGTGCTCTGAGAAGAACTATGGGAGACTGACAAGGGGAATTAACTCCAGGTTTGGGACTGCTGTTTGAGTGAGGGATCCAAGAAACTCATAAAATATGGAACAGGATCAGCACATAAGCTGCTTTGTATATGTGCAACAGTGGAAATTTAGTCATTTAACCCTCTTGAGTTAATCAGCAGCTGAGCAGTGGTTTTTGAAGGCTTTAGGTAGCTTAAGATACATATATGCGTCTCGGTTCATCAATCTTAAAAAAAACCCTCACAGCCTGTAGTAAGGGAAATAAAATCCCATGTGCTTCTTATGTCCAGGCTGCCTCTATGGCTTGGAGTTTTATTCAATCTCTTCTGGCAGGACTTATCAAAACAACAGATCGCTTTGGTTAATTAGCCAATATTAGCTAGAGAACTGTGATTTCTGCATTCTTGAAATGAGGAGGTTAGTTGTGACTGCCTGTTAAAGAAAATGGCATTACTCTGAAAAGCTGAAATTCTCTAATGTGTCAAATATCAACGAGCATATATGGTACGTTTCTTAGAAAGACAAGACAGTGTACTACAACCAGTGACTCCATATGGGTGTGCCAACCTTTCTAAAGGTGGGGCAGAAAACTCTGTGACCCGGGACACACATCACAGGATCCCGACATCTCAGGTGGTTGTGGCAGGATGTTGCAGGACTCAGTGGAGGGTGTTTCAAGAGCAGGCTCGCATACAGCTGCTGTCTCATCTCCTTCAAAAGGCAGTACTATCCTGAAGGCCCCTTGCCAGCACAGTCCCTGCAGCAGACCTGTGACAGAAAGCTGGCATAACACCTGCATTTGATTCACTGGTGTCTCAGGGGCTACAAAATGCTCCCCACAAAACTTGCTGTTCATCTATCTGGAAAGCCCACAGCAGTAAGTTAAGCATTTTAATTGCATTTCCCTTTCAGTTGTGGTTACATGGAAATATAATTACATCTATTTTGTCCCAGACAAAAGCAAAAAAAAAAAAAAAAAAAAAAAAGAAAAGAAAAAAAGCATTCAAAGAAATGGAAGTTTACACAGTAACACAAGATCCAGAACTGCAGTAATTACCCCAACATACGTCTCCAAAGAGTAAAAATGAGACATCACAGAGGAACAGATTATACCATGTCTGTGCATGCTAGGGTTCATATGTCTTCCTCTGAAGCAACCTGTCCTGCTTGCTGTTAGAGACAGGATGCTGGGATGAACAGACCTGGAGCGTGATCCAGTCTGACAATTTCTGTGTCCCTAAGACTTCCATATAGAGAAAACATACCTTATTTAAACTACCTTAATTTCTCCCTTACTTTCATGCAGATTTAATTTCCTTCTGGAAAGCAGTTACCCAGCTGTGGCTATGAAACTGGTAATAAGCACACAGCTTCAGTTCAGAGGTGATCAAGCACTGTTCCTATGTTTTAAGTAATAGAAGATGGGAAAGACAGGAATGGGGGTAGGTAATGAAGGCACTTTGTGGTGTTTGGATCAAGGATCTAGGGAGTACATCATAGTTGTCAGAGTGAAACAGCAAGTTCTGGTCTTCTTCAGATCAAACTTTTTCAAAACAGGCACAGAAAACATGTTCTTTCTGCTAAAAGACAGGAAAAATGAATCTAAGTAGCTACATGCAAAATCATTTCAAAGCTAATTTTTTTTTCACTCCTGTGTAACACTTTCACCTTCCTTAATAACAGGAGGATGAATACACATAAGACTTTGTTTTTAAAATTAACACTCTTACTTTTGAAACATAGGGAGATGTCTTCTGCTAAGGAAAAATAAAACAGATACATTGATTAAATGCTGTTAATCCAGTTTGCAGTGCCTGAAGTTCTGGCACTGGTTCATTTTTACAAAAGAAAATGCATATGGAAAACTTGGAAAAGTTCCACAGCTGAAAACTTTCTCCTTGCAAGCCTTGCCATTGAATTTAGAGGACCAGGAATCTCATGTGCATTCCCTGTAATTTCATTCCTTTAGCAAAGCAAGTTTCAGAAAAACAAAGAAATCAGTTAACATCTAGCAGAAGAAAAAAAAAAAAAGCAAGCATTAAAGTATTTCAGGCTTTGGAATACATTTTCTCTTTCCTTTCTAGCAGCAGCAAACTGTTTTGAAATCACAACAAAAAATCAGAACTTAATGTCTGGGCATGAGGGGTGCAAGGGGGTAGAGATTGTAATCAGTCCAAGGTGGGTATAAAAGGAACAAGAGGGTCCAGAACAACTGCTGGAAAGACTGTAGGGTCTTGGTGTGGATTGAGAGACCTATTTGGTCTTTGAGGGGAAGAGGGGGGGAGGATATAACTGGGCAAAGTAACATGGCACAGCACAGCATACCATACACAGTATTTCAGTCGGAAGGGAGCTATCATTATCATCTCGCCCAGCTGCCTGATCACTACAGGGCTGACCAAAAGTTAAACCATGTTACCAAGGGCCTTGCCCAAATACTTCTTAAACACTGACAAGCTTGGGGCATCAACCATCTCTCCAGGAAGCTTGTTTCAGAGTTTGACTACCCTCTGGGTGAAAATATCCTTCAAAATGAGCATTCTGAACCTCCCCTAGTGCAGCTTTGGATCATTCCCATGCATTCTATAACTGGATATCAGGAAAAAGAGATCAGCACCTCCCTCTCCACTTCCCCTCCTCAGGAAGCTGTAGAGAGCTATGAGGTCACCTTCTGCCTCTTGCTCTCCAAGCCGGACAGCTCAGTGTCCTCAACCCTCCACATAGGACATTCCTTCCAGCCATTCCACCAAATTTGTTGCCTTCCTCCAGGGGCATTCATGGACCTTCACATAATTCTCAAATTGTGGGGCCCAGAAATACACACAATACTCAAAGTGAGTCACACCAATGCTGACTACAGCAGGATAATCACCTCTTCTGGCTGGTGATGTTGCCTTACAGACCCCAGGATGGGATTTGCCCTCTTGGCTGCCAGGGCTTACTGCTGGCTCACAGCACCCCAGAAGCCTGGGAGCAATCTGCAGGACTGCCCTTCCCATTTATCTTTGTGCCCAGCATTACTCCATCCTAGGTGGAGAATTCAGCATTATGACTTGTTAAATTTCATCCTATCAGTCACAGTCAAATGCACCAATCAAACCAGATCCCTCTACAAGGCCTCCTCTCGCTTGGGAGAGTCCCCACCACCTCCCAGTTTGGCATTGTCAGCGAACTTGTTAATTCAGTTTCTGCGTCCAGATCATTGATAAGTGTATTAAACAGCACTGAATGTAGAATTGTATCTCAGCTCAATTCCCCATCAGCCAGATTTAGCCCCATTCATTACAACACTTTGTGCTCAGCCCTTCAGCCAGTTCTTCTCCAGAGCACCATAAACCAGAAGGAGTCTGTGAGGAAGTAGCTCAAAAGCCATCCTGAAATCCAGGAAAATGTATGTGTATGAGTGCAGCTGTTGGAGGGATCCACATTGTACAAATTACATACATATATATGTATAAATACAAATATATGCACATATATATTTGATGCATTTGTTTATTAATATATGCATTTGTACACATACATCTCCCGTCTATCAGCCACAGAAGGGAGAAGACTGAGAAAATTTTCCCTGTGGCATTTAATGATTTATTGCTTTTGCTGAAATTTCCTGATCTTGGACCCAGCTCATGTGGCTGTTCTTCAGAACACAAGAACAAGCTAAGTGTTTGTACAAGTCATTATGAAGTTTGTCAAATCAAGAACGAATTCTCTAGGTTTTGTCTGCACAAGCGCCTCCAAAGCCTTATATAAAGGATTATATATAAAGGATATAATTACTTTTTGCGTCAAAAATTCTGAGAAATCTTCTCATATAATTCTTTTTCTTTAAAGAGTCAACACAGATTACTTTTGGAAATAAATTATTTTCTTGAATTACAGAAAAAAAAGTGAATTTTCCCCCCTTAATTAATTTCCCTTCATGATGACAAACTGTAAGCTTTTCTATAGCATATCATAAAATCCTTATTTTTAGTCTTAGTGAAAACAACTAAACAGAATGGAAAAGATAGATCAGCCTATATTGAATTATTGATCACCCTGTTCTGAACAGAGTCAGCAACTCAGCTAGAATAAAGGCATAAAACTGCCCATGTTAGCTACCATGCTTCCAGACAGTATGTGGGCACAATTCAAGGAGAACACAAACAAAGAACTATTTCCCAAAATCATTAGTATCGGGAGGAGCATGCTCTGTGAACAAGTTTAACCATATAGACAGGTGCTCTCTACCCTGCTGGCAAAAACCAGACTTCGACTCCTTTTGTTCCAAGCCTACAGGTAGCCACTGATATTTTCCAACACATGGGGAGCAAGTGCTCAATGTATTCTTGCATAAAAAAGCAAACGCAACACCTTAAGAACTCACAGATTAAAACAATAAAACTAAGGAAAAAAGTGCCAAATTCCAATCAATCTGGCAGGGATACCACTAATAAAATGTAAATATACTGTATTTTGTGTGTGTGTGTGTATAAATAGCCTTTTGCAACCTCTTGCCCACTCCAGTCCTTCAAAGCAATGCTTTTCCTGAATTTCACTTTTTCTATTGTGAGTACTTGACAAAACCTTCTTAGGCCAAAACACTCTGCCCAATCTCTCAAACAAAAGCTAACTCAGTCACAATATTTGAGAAATAGCAATAGTTCTTCCAGATCTACCTTGGTAATAAACTCTGAAGACAAACCTAGGACCTCCAACAATAAAAGAGAGAATAAGATGTCAGTTATCAGTATTCTATAATATGAATACATTTCCTGTGCATTTAGGATTAACTCATTGTACAGAAAACTACTGGTTAAATCACTACGCATAAGAACACGCATAGATTAACAAATTTCCACTGTCCTCAGAATTTACATGTTATGAACGTTACCTTTCTCATCTGTGAGGTGTTTAGCAGTGTGAATTACCAATGTATTATGAGATCCATCAGTTATAAGCATTTATGTATTGTCAGAGATTCACTCAAGTCTAGGTAACTCTGCCTCATGAATATCCTTAAGAGCATCTCTACTGCAACTGAAAGTTATAGACACAAATCAAAATGGAGTCAGTGTCTCGAAGGGTTTAGACTCAAGTTCTCTCCTAATCAAGTAAAATTTCAGTTAAAAGTGCCTAGTACTTCAAAATACCACATCTCTGCTTCTCTGCACCTTCCACCATCTGTATTCCACAAGGCAGCAGCTGAGAATTATATATCTGATTTTGTCCGATTAAGTGTGACTCCAGAATCACTGAGAAGGAATCCATTTTCTGCTCAGCACTCCAAAAGATTTATCAGTGAATGCATCATGTCCCAAAGCACAACTCTATTGGGCTATAAAATATTTCAATGTCTTATTAATAAGTTAATTGAATCCATTGTAATTTTCCTAGTATTTATGCAGCTCACTCTGTCATTGATTGACAGAGATGAATTTGAAGATATTTAAGAGCTTCACAAGCAGATGAACAGATGAATTATCACAAATGGGAAATACTTAAGAAGGGACTGTAATAATCTTTCATTAGAAAATTTGCTGTAGTAACCACTGCAAACCTTATCCTGCTCCCACTGACAGCTAAATAAATTCTGCCTACAGATTCAATGCCATTTTGAGTTCAAAGTGACTGCATTTTCCCCAGAAGTCAAGAAATTTGCAATCAAATGAGATAAATACCAGAGAAAAGTCTGTCAAAGCCATCTATAACTGAATCATGAGGTTGTTGAGTGACTCATATATTTAATTTCAACATAGATGATTTATAATCCAGAATTTTATTTTTTCAGGGCTTGACTAGTATTGCAGAAACATCAAAGCTTCTAAACCTGCTTAAGAATCCGTCCTACTCATCATCTCCTCAGCTAACACCCAGCATCAGGATGCAACCACCTCATGCTAAGTTATGCCTTTGTTTCTCTCCTGGAGAACAGAAGACCCATTACAACCTGCGAAACATGACAGAAGTCCTATTTTAATGCACTAAAAATTTGCTTTTTGATTCAAAACAGTATGACCACTCCATATCAGAATGACAACTATTTTGTTCTTACAGGAAATTCCTCATCTGGCCACCTGAACCTGGTTTCCAAAACTTAGTTAATTTTTTGAGACAGTTTTTTTTGCATGAGGAATGTGGAACCAAGAAGCTGCCAGATGCATCCAGGGGAGCTCATTAACAGAAGACACTGCACATATGGTGCATAAATGCCCCTGAAAGGAAGATCCAAATGTCCTAAAGGCTTTATCAAATTTACCCTGAATTCAGAGGCCCCTAGCCTACAAAACATGTTGGGTTTGGCTCAAACACAGTCACCATGTCAGTGTCATGCTCTCCATACAGGAGCTAAGGATGTATTATATGTGTACATAAAACAGGTTAGGTAATATTGCCAGCTGATCTTTTGAGCAGTGCCAGAGAGCAATGAAGGCACCAGCTTTACCCCAAATTTTGCCTGCTTCCTGCAACATCTGTAGGGATCCATTGCAAGCAGAGCCCTTGTCTATATATCTGAGTTGTCACCATTAGCAAAAGGACTTCCAAGAGATGTTCCTTGGGTTGCAGATCGGCCAGCTCAGAGTCTAAGCAGGATCAAATGGCGAGAAAAAGTCTCAAAACCCAAAATGTTCTGATAGCGTGTAGAGAATTTTGGGGCAGCAGGTAACAGATAGGCCAAAGTCTAGGTCATGGACTGAGGTTAAGCAAATTCAGAAACATGTAGAAAACCACTGGATATAACAAAAAATTTTCAGATATGACAAAATCAGAGGCAGTGATCACTGGTGTGTGAGGGAGGCTTACATAAGGAGGGACAGCAAATAACATCAGTGCTGGAGGGGACCTTCAGAGAGGGAAGCTGGCAAGGCATAGGCAACCTCCTCAGCAATACCAGGCTACACTGGGGTGACCACAATAACAGTGCTAGAAATACCCCATTAAAATATAGATGTATCGAACCTGAGACCAGTGGAGAAAAGTGACCAGGTTTTTGAGCTGCTTATTTGGGAAGAGGTCTAGAGGGCAACAAAACTAATTGTCAAGAAACAGTAAGTGGGATCAAGAGGAGCAAGTCGTAGAGATACCTTTCTGGAAAGTCTGCACCCAGCTCCCTCAGCCTGAATCAGGGAAATAGCTGCTGTTCTAACCACACTCTATTTCAAAACCCACCTGTACCATCAGGAGGGCTGGTGGGAACAGGGTTTTTGGTTGGTACACATTGAGTTTTAGTCTTTGTCTTACAGAGCAGACAATCACTTAAACCATTCCTCTGTCTCAGCATTCCTAAAACTCAGCTTTGCCTTTTGCCATCAAGGCGTGACAGAGGTGAGGCAAACCTCATTAGGTGACAGTTCCAGCTTAACACTGCACCATTCCTCATATGTTACAGAAATATTTTTAAGGGACTAAGTGACATGTGAAGAGTACTGTGGAGAAGCTGGGAAGAAAGAGGTGAGCAGCAGAGCAGCAAGGCATTAAGTTGCTCAGGGCATCCTTAGTGAGATCCTTTTCCTGGGCTGTAGGGTATGGATTCAGAGCTCATGCCTGGCAGAACAGGAGTTCAAAACATACTGTGTGGTATTTCAAGCAAAAAGAAAAGAATATTCCCCAAATACACTCACAACTCCCTGAGGTGGATTGGTTGTTTCAGCAATACTGAGTCAACCAGCTAAAACAAAACATCTGGTTTCTGTATATCATCCAGCCTGTTTTGCAAACAGCATTAAAGAGCAGCTAATGAAACAATCCTCCTGATTCCCTGCTTTCCCTCAACCTCCATCTTAGATTCTCTCTTAACTGGTTGTGAGACAAATTCAGCTTCCTTTCCAAGCAAATACCATCCTATTCAATAATGAATTTGTTGTAAACTTTTTTAAAATCTGCCTTTATTTCAGTTTGGGTACGCATAAGCGAGGGTTGGTGCATTCTAGTGTAATGACCTTTCATCTGTAGGTTTGGGCTCTAGCAGAAGTCCTCAAACTACACCTGCAGTGAAGAAAATGTTTATAAATTAAAACTGATGCCTAAAGTACCGTAAAGACTGATTCAGCTCAGGAGAGTTACTTATTTAGCCCCAAGACAGGGAGGCTCTAGGGAGATCTTCTTGCTCTCTACAACTCCCTGAAGGGAGGTTGTAGCAAGGAGAGGGTGACAGCCTCTTCTCCCAAGTAGAAAGCACTAGGACAAGAGGAAATGGCCTCAAGTTGTTCCAGTGGAAGTTTAGATTGGGTATTAAGAAAGGTTCCTTTATCAAAAGAATTGCCAAGCATTGGATGGGCTGTCCAGGGAAGTGGTAGAGTCACCATCCCTCAAGGTGTTTAAAAGACATGTAGGTGTGGTGCTCATGTATCTGGTTTAGTGCTGGAATTAGCAGTGCTCATTAAAGGTTGGACTTGATAATCTTAGAAATCTTTTCTAACCTAAATGATTCCATGACTTTTAAAGTGTCTGTAGAGGCTGACAATCATTACATTAGAGAATTCAAAAAAGAAAAGAAAACTCAAACCACTCACCCTATTTGCATCATCAGTATGTCTATTTCCTGCTTACCATATATTACACTGTAGTTCATTAATTTCAAATTATAGAAAACAAGCTACCAGTCCCCTGCTGTGTAGTTAATGAGCTTAGTAAAAAACCCTACAGTTCTGATCAGAAAACATAAATAACCTAAACAGCTAACTTGTGATTGAGTAGGAGTTGTTTATCTTTTGGGAGCAGTTCATCAGAAGTTATGTTATAAGCTTAAGCCATTAGAACTATTCCAAGGTTCCAAACTGCTAGTTCTATAAAATTGAGGAATTGCTTCTCCATTTTCACAGGTGACTGTAAGTAGTTTAGACAGATATTAAGGTCTGTAATTCTACAGCAATTGCTTGGAAACACTGGATACACAAATGTACACAATTTCCCTGGTATGGTAAGAAGCACTAGTTGGATGTTTCTCTTCTCAAATGCTTAAAAATATTGTTGAGTATTCATTTAAACCCGCTTCAAGAAATATCAATTTCATAAAAGATGGCACCATTTGAGAATGGTTAAATAGTACCTGATCTGCCCAGGAGATTTTTTACTACATTTTCTTTCAATTTGCTTCTCATGTTTGCCCTGGGAATTTTTTCTCTAACCTCAAAGGCCAGTGGTCAAATATTAATTATGTTTGTGGAAACTTAAGTGATTTATGTCCTTGCACAAAAGTACCCTAGGCGGGTTCCCTGTATGATGCAAGGCAATGCTGATTTAATTCCTGAGAACTACTCCTCTCATAAGTAAGTCTTGTGAGGAAAGTTGTGTTCCACAATGTCCTCAAAAGAGTAAGTTTTTTTTTAAGAGAAACAGCTTCTTTCTGACATCAAACCTATTATTCCATAAAGAATTAAAATTTAATTAGAATTATGATAGCGTTCTATCCATGGGAAGACAACTCAGTGCATACTTTAAGGTGCATAACAGGGCACACCTGTAGAAAAAGCTTCTTTCCATTTAATTTAATGCAGATGTGTATACCTTTCCCTGCTGGTTTAGGTGGAAGGTATAGGGCTCTTTGTATTCTCTACAAAGAGGAAGTTTCCTTTCATTAAAATTTGGATTCTTGGTCCTAACTCATAGTCTCCAAATTGTACCCTTGTCCACACATAAAGCAGTTCACAACATTTCTGTTAAGGTAAATATCACTGGTAAATGCTGTATTGGGAAATGGCTCTAAGGACCGACTTTTCAGGAGCTTCATCTACAGCAAGAAATGAAACAAGCCCAGAGGAAACCTAAAGCCCTATCCCATGACAACCCATTTTCCCACATTAGCATGCTCCTGAATCAGTTTTCTCCAGCTTGCAGTCCTGCAGGCAATGCCCAGCCATGGCTCAGGATATCACCAAGGCATGAAGTTCTTTCCAGGAGGCTCCATGGCAGAGGTCAACACCCTTTGGGGTGAAGAGGGAGTTCAGTTGTCTGGGTGCACGCTGTGTCTTGCCCCTTGCTCTCCATAGTAGACAAGGGTATCCAGTTTATCTGGTCCAGGTAGGACCAGTGACACCAGAGATTGTAGCTGAGACACAGCTCACACAATGTAAGTCTATTAGAGTCTATGAGGACTCTAACTCAGTGCTCTGATAAAACACTGGAGAGGAAGATGTCTTCAAAGGACAATTCTGAGAACTTCCATTAAAAGATTGATGGTAGACAACATGAGTATTATGTCACCTCATGTACATGAAGGGATATGAGCTTTGATTGCACTGGAAGTCTTGACAAAGCAAGAACTATGGCAACAGTCATTTGTAATTAATTAAGAGGCATTTCTCTGTCCATGCTCACAAAGTTACTGACAAGGACATGCGTTCTGCTTGCTGCCTACACACTCCAGAAGATTTATCAGAGTATGGATCATATCCCAAAGCACAGCACTAACAGGCTCTAAAACATCCTGATGTCTTATTAATAAGTTAATTGAATTCCACTGTAGCTCTCTCGTTATTAACGCATTTATGCTTGTCATGGACTGATAGACAGAGATGAATATGGAGATGTTTTAATAGCTTCTTACACAAACAGATTAACATCTATATATATATTATCATAAAAAAAGAAAAATTATTTTGGGAGTGCAACTCAAATTAAGAGGAAGTTGATATGGTAACCACTGCAATCAAAGTTTGTTTTTCCTGATGTCAGAGGAAAAATGTGGGTTGACTTCAAGAGGAATGGAATCATAAGCTACAATTTATGGCAGTAATTAGCCTAAAAGTAGTCTTACTAGGAGACTGTATCACTGTCTTTGGCAGCTGAACATCTCCAAAAAGAGAAAGGAGTTCTGACTGGTAGAGAAATGTAATAACCTGATGACAGTAGGCTTTCTCCATTCTGCTATTTTTGTGGTGAGTTTGTTGCTGCTCATGGTAATTTTAAGCATCTAGTTGGATGTCCTCCACTATACAAGCTGTCAGATATTTCTGTGGGATTTCTGCTGGGATGCCATAAAATTGTGTCTGAGCCAAACCAAAACTTTGATTGCTCCAGAAATGCAATGTGAAACACCGGAGCAAAACCAAGATGGCATGACAGACCACTAGAAAACTATCTCTTTTGTGTTGGTAAGCTATGGACTACAGCCAAATTGGGGACAGTCATGTGTGTCCCCCAGCCAAATTGTATCTCTTCCCTGCAAGAATTGCGCCAAGATACCAAAAGAGCTTTCCCCAGGCAATTTCCCAGGTGACTGCAGAGAGCACCAAGTTACCAATGACTTTATTGTCCAAGTGATTCAAGACACTTGAGAAATCCTTTACCTGCACAAAGCATGTCTACACAGTGTAATGCAGGAAATAGCTCAAGCTCCTGAGCCAGAAGCAATATTGGCATGAGAGAACAGGTCACAGAAGGATCCACTTAGCAGCAGGTAATTTCCTACAGAGGATTTTTAGAACTCACATTACCTCAAGATGACCCCCGTCTCCCTCCTGTCATCCTCGTGTAATGGATGCAGGAGTACAACATGAGAAGTAAAGCCTGAGTTTGTAAAACATTTTCAGAGAGATTTTGCTGTCCATGCACAGAGGTAACAGGTCCCTGCAACTGGGCACGTCACTCACTTTTCCTCCTCATTCTTCCTGTTTCTCTGCAAAGCTGATGAACAAACTGTGAGCCCTCCAGTGGCCAAAATAATGTATTTCCAACTCTGTGTATGATTCCAGTCCACCCTTCAGATGCTCTAACAGGTTTTTCCCTGTGCACTATAGCTAAGGCAATGATCAGAGATAGCAGCTTGATATCCAGAGAATGGTAGAGAAATGTAGGAAGAACCCGATTACTTGGAAAACACATGGAGAGATCAATACTACTGGAGCGTGTAGCAAAATTCTCCATTGTATTTTCAAAGTGGTTAAGGGGCAGCCTGTAGGACTGTGTTCCAGGATGAGAAAAAGGGACATTCATCATAGCACCAGCAGGACAACAGAAAAGATCTCGGATGAAAGGCCTTTCAGTAAAGCCCCTCCATGTTTTCCCATTAAAGACATTGATTATCCAGCATCTGAAATGTGCTCAGTAGCTCACAGGATGTGTAATAGGCTTTGACATTATCCAGAAGCATTACCATTGAAATAGGACATTCACAGAAAAAGGCTAGAGAAGAATGATGATAAACTGACGAGCAACCAAACATAGTCACTCTGTGGGCTTTACAGTCCTGTTCCTCTGTGTGTTCTCCCTTTACAAAACCCTTCCCTAAACTCATTCCTGGCACCTATTCTGTAAGGGCAACGAGGTGTGAGGAAAAGCGGGTTTTGCACCCATTTTCCTCCCGCCCCTCAAAGTCCAGGGTTTCTGTTCCCTGTGAAAAGGCACCATTATTCCAGTGCTGGGCTATAGCAGGGCCTGAGCACTACAGGTGAGGTTTCACAAGGCAGATGTGACCCCTCACTGCTGCAGAGCAGGCGTTTCAGTCAGCTTATGGCTGTGTCATTTGGACAGAAGGTGGTTTTGCTACAAATGACCTACTGACCACTGCACACAGAGGCAGCCACAGGCTCTGGTAAGGAAGCTGCAGGGTTCATTTACAGCTGCACCTCTTCCATGCACTCAAAAGAATTTAGACATAGGTACATTAGAATAAAAACATAGGGTACTGTTTAACACCACTTCTCAGGGTTAATGGCCATAAGGTAAAGACTGTGGAGGCTGCAGGTTGAAAGACTCTCTTTTGATTCAGAGGTATTAACTTCCAATCCTTTTAAGGTTGTACTTTAATTACAGTTTCCATAGTCTTCACTACTTTTTTTCCATCAGTGCAATTATGGAGTAATTCAGCCTATTCTTCTAAAGCAAAAACCAATTATTCCTGATTTGAAAAATCTGTGAGTTTTTTAAAGTGAAAAATTAAAAATACAATGAATAGGTACTATATCTAAAGGCATAATACCTATTTTTTTAAGCCTCATGACAAATTGAGCTAGCCATTTAATGTAGCAGCTCACACTTAGAAATAATTAAAGCTGACAGCATTTCTAGCATTACACTAGAGTATTTATGGACTTACAAACACAACTCTGGGTTACACCAGGTGAGAACAGTGCCAAAATTGCCATTTTTTCTGTTAAAGAGCTTGCACGTTAAAATGTCTCCATAGTCAAGGAAAGAATCTAGAAGTCAGTGTTTGGGGTTCCTTGCCTCCATCAGTGATTTTCCATGTCAGGTAAGTCCAGGACCAGATCCTGAGCCAGGCAATTTGTTATTCTGCCTTTCCTTGAAAGGGGCAAAGGATAGCACGTTCAGCTGTGTTCCCATGGGCTTCAAAGATGAGGTGCACCAAAGTAACTGAACTCCCCTCACTGAGCAAAAGAAAGATGCAAACATTCAGTAAGGTGATTCCATTCCATTTCCTCTTCTTTCTATAACCACACTAGAGGTGGGACCATGTGTCTTTTGTGGTAACAAACATTTGCTTCCTCTTAAGCCAGAGGCCCCTTCCAGCACTTGCAGAGTGCAGTTCACATGAGCTGTGCACACCAAAGTACACCTATGCTGCAGGCTAAGTCCAGGGCTATCAAGCCCCCACACCTGAGACCTGCACCTCACTAAACCAGATCTGTCATCCCAGGGCACTTCTTGCCAAGGCTGTGCTGCTGGAGGCATGCCCTGAGTCACAAACCAGGGCCAGTCATGCCCGACTCTGTGTGCAAGAGCAGGTTGTAGCACACACCCTGGGTTGCTTACAGACAAAGCAGAAGGCAGGGGAACAAATGGACTCAGATGTTCTCAACTGCTGTGAAGTGTGCAAAGAAATGGACCTCAGAAAAAGGTTCAGTAAGAGAGTGTCATACAATGTTCTATTTTTCAGATACATCCTTAACTTAAAAATCTTGATGGTATTTAACAGTTCTTCCATATATCCCGTTGGCAGGTATAATAGAGACCTAAAACACCAGTATAATCCTAATAGTATTTTAAATTTAATTTCTTCTTATTCAGCTACTCAAGCTACTCTGACCAATTTTGAATGAGCTGTCAAGTTGTATCTGAAAAAGGAGAATATCAGAGCATGGAAATTTCATTTTTGTGAACAATTTATCAGTATTGTCCCTGCAGATTTTCTTATCTCTGGCATTATATTTTGCTTCACTGGAAATGCTTTGCCCAGATCAAAGCATTTCAAGATTTTTCATCCTTTTAGACTCCATCATGTGTACAAAGTGTTTACAAATACATAATATAGCATTATATTCATCTAGGATAAAAAGTATACATAGTTAAACACAGAAGGAAAAAATTAAAACTCAGTGTGACTTCTAAAAAAGATACAGCAGAATTTTCTCAAATAGTGAAAGGGGATACTTCAACACTGTTGGAATTTTTTAAACTTTTTCCCAAAATAATATACCTCAACACTTTGTTACAAAGAATTTTCACTCTCATGAAACTAAAGGAAGATTGTTTTAATCAATTTCTCTTTCCAATTAGTTCTACTTTCTAGCACTATCCTCAGAGCTGCTCCTCATAAGCTTGAATTTCAAGAGGGACAATGGTAATAAAAAGGTGGGAATTTCTGGTTTCCATGGGGTCTTAAGTCATACACGTCTCCATTCCAGCAGGCAGTCACACCCCAGGCACAAAAGGAGGAACAAAAGATATTTGCCATGACTGGGGCTTTTGCAAGGAGAGAGAAGAATGAGGAACACGTACATGGAAGGGAAGGCAGCTTTACACTTCACACCTTTTACACCTTCCCCATCAACTTTTGCCATGAAGCCCACAAGGTTTGGTGTTCCACTTATTTGCTCTATTAGTATTTATGTTTTGAGGCATTCTTTTTTTCTGAGCTCTTCTCTCTTAATAAGGTGAATAAAATTCTTTAAGTTACACTATTACAAAACATGGTCCCAATGAGTCCTAATAAATCATCAACACCTAGAGACAGACAGAAAGGCAGAGCTGTGTTGATGTTCATATAAAAGCACAAAAAATATTTAAATTAAACTGTATAATACTAAGGTGCAATATCAAATTTGCTAATTTAAATTTTCTAATTTAAAATCAAATCTACCAATTTAAATGCAAATTTTGTCAAATTTACTAATCTATTAATTTAATACTAAGGTGCAATATCAAATTTATTAATGTTAATTTAAACAATATATAAATAAATATATGTTGTGTAATGCAATAAAAATATCTTACACTTTTCAAAATGTATATTAATTGCTTTATACAGTCCAACCACATAGTAATGTGATTCCATTACTGGTCCCTGTAGTATGCTCACCGTCAGACACTTCCTAATTGCCAGAAAGGAATACATGAGTTGAAGCCAGCTCAAGGCCATTGCTCTCTTCAAAATTATTTTGCTATTAGATCAGTTTTTATATTCGCTCTGTCTATGCAGGTCTGTCTATCTCAGAGAGATGTAGCCACTCAAATGACTAGAGAGAGGAATATTTACATCCCCAGTTGATCTACTCAGCTGTTGATGGTTGTTTATCTACACCAAAGGCCACCTTCCCCTCCCCTTTATTTGGGGAGAAAGAACTCACATTCTTTGCAACATCTGTGGTCAGTCACACCCTGTGTTGTTCCCTGGGCTTCATGGGCACTTTGCCCTTACCTAGCTCCTCTCAGCCATCTTCCATTTTACAGGTTTTTTGGTTAGTCAGAATTATCAGCATAGATATTTTTAAAAATACAACCCATTTTTGGGAAACCTGTGTGCAGTAATATTCTTTGCACTCTGAAGACAATGATAAGATTTTACGTTCATGAGCTGCACTGGTGAACAGCACCAAAAAAGGAAAAGAAAAATATCAAAGGAGGGAAGAGGTTATGGAAGAAGCCTTAATGTATTTAATATGGAATTACATTAAATCCAAATAGAATTATTTCATTATTACCAGTTTTTATTGTAGTATTCTCTTGGTAACAGAATAATTTTAATGCAACTGCATATTAGATTTCAGGCTAGAAAGAAAATGCAGATTAATTTGAATATATAAATTCACCAATAATTGCTATCTAGTGAAGAAAAGGAAAAAAAAAATGGATATAATTAAAATAGAATGTAATGAGTTTTATAACTTCAGCGACTTTTGACTGAATATGAAACATTTAATGTCCCTATAGGGACTGAATGAGAAATGACTTTGTGTTACACTATCTCTTAGCTCCTGAAGATTTAAGCTGAATGAAAACTGTCAATCACTTTCCATACAGTGCTCCGAAGGGTCACCTGTGAGTACTGTGTCTGCCTCTTGACCTGTCTGGATTCTCAAAGTTGGGAGCAGTGCTATGTTTATAGAACCTACAGCTCGAACTGCTGCTCAAAATAGCATTTTAGCTGATGGAAGAAAGTGTGGTTGGGACAACTGTCCTGAGTGGAGCCCATAAGTGTGTGCTCTCTGTCTTCCATCTGCCCCACTTCTGTCTTTCCTTCTGCCCCTTAGGATGCAAGCAACCTAAGGCCCTGATGTACTTTCAATTCACTCTACTAACTCCAAGTTTTGTTTCTACAGGGTGTTTGAACAACCTTTTGTTTTGTTTTCACCAGATTAAAGGAGCGTGGTGTGAAAAAAACTATTCAGAAAGACAAAAGGGGATGAATTTCCCGCAAAGTTTGTCCAGCTGTTGCTACACAGTGCCCTCTTCCCAGCTACTCAGCAAGGACACAAGATTCTCACCTTGGAATGGTTACCATCCAGGGTACCGTGTATTTCATAGTAGATTACACCAATAAAAAAGGTTGCTGAGTATCTTCCAAAAGCTACTAGAAGCATCACAGAGCCAGAAGACACACATGGCATTGCAACTGTGAAGAATGACAGATAGTCCCATGCCCTGAAAGTGTGCAGGGTTTGATGGATCTGGGAGTACCTTTGCTATGTCCCAGCTGCCACATGCAATGGTAGTAGCTACCCTCAATGCTTCAGCCAGAAACCCATGGCCTCCCTGTGAGGCCAGTTTGACTGATCCTTGGGATTTTAGATAGAACTGGCAAAGGAAACACTAACATTTGAAAAAAGCCCTGAACAAAACAGCATGAACTAGAAATATCTCTGAGAATGCTGACATGGTTTTCAGGGAAAGAAGACAAAATTCCAATTACTGTCACCTTCCCTTTCCTCTCCTAAATAAATAGAACTTAAGGAAAAAAAAGAAATCAGTATTTTAAAGGATATATTTAGATGGTTAGTCTCAGAACCTTCTCTGTGTTTTACGTTGAGGAAGCAAAGAAGATTGAAGTTATTAAAAGGAATAGAGAAAAGTAAAACACATAAGGCTCTTTCCAGCCAACGTCATCAACACACAGGGAAAAGGGAGACAGGTGTCTATCTACTCTATTAGTGCATATTGCAACATGACCAAATACAGGAGTGCTGCTTGTAAAATGGAATCTAGGCAAATTGCCCAACAGATGGTACAACTTATTAGTGAGGAAACTTCCCAAAGGATGATAAGCTACTACAGGAAATACAGACGTTCTCATACTGCAAGTAAGGTATTCTGTAGGGAGGTAGGACTCCCTGAAATACAAGTCCAGTTTTAATTCTCAAACACACCTCAAATTATAAGAAATGCCAAGCTCTGGGCTCCAGAAGTGCAAAGGGCTGTCCAAGAGGTGGTGCCTAGGGTTTTAGGCATATTTATGGTGAAATAGATGTAAGACAACATACCTCTGATTTAAGTGATTAGAGAAAAGGCTGGAAAGGATTTTTTGACCTTCTGGTTTTGTTGTTTTTGTCAGAAGGGACAAAAAAGGGACAAATAGACTTTTCTTTCTTACGGAAAGAAGACAATAGACATTTAAGTTCTGGATAGGTTCTCAGTTGTAAACCCTGTTAGCCAGAGAAATTTCATGGAGATTAATAAATCTGTGTGGGTTTCTGCCAGCTGAAACCTTTTTCCACTCAGAAATGAAGTAGAAAGAAAGAAAGAAAGAAAGAAAGAAAGAAAGAAAGAAAGAAAGAAAGAAAGAAAGAAAGAAAGAAAGAAA
>JBBMKD010000001.1:35898864-35917328 GCA_037834095.1 Argya squamiceps
AAAGAAAGAAAGAAAGAAAGAAAGAAAGAAAGAAAGAAAGAAAGAAAGAAAGAAAGAAAGAAAGAAAGAAAAAAATTGCTTGTTCAGTATTGTTTTTGTTTCCATAAAAATGTCTGGCATATACTTACAACAGACATCACAATGTCGGCCTCTAATTAGCTTCATTTATTTCATACAGTAACTATAGGTACAAAAAAATCTTAGCAGAAGTCTCCTCCCTTCTTTCTCTCCTCTAACATTGTGCATAAGGCATAACTGAGATTTTGAATTCATTAGGCCCAAAAAAAGCATCTTTTCTTTGTGAAAATGAATATTTTCACTTTAAAATCAGTGAAAGGATCTGCCAGCCCTGGTACAAAAGTACCAAATACAAGAAATACAGCTCCAGTCACAATGTGATATTATAATATAGGCAATAGCAGTCTGGCACAAAGTCTTTTATTGCTGTTGGCAAAGAGTTCTTTAAGTATGTGTGCTTGTTCATCCAAACGAAAAACAAAAATGCAGTGCATGAGAAATCATAGTTGCTTCATCTTTTTTCCCTGGCTATACACTCAGAGATCTAAAGACTGCTCACTTATTGATTCAAACATTCTATTCTCAAACCTTTTCTTAGGAATGCAGCCATTAGTCACCTGACTATTCTCACTGAAGCAAATTCTGTTCTGAGAAACATCCAAGTAGGTTAAAGCAGAAATAAGTTTTAAAAGTCTCTGTATCCCAGTTTTCTTCCACTGGCTTCAGTGTTGCCTCTTACGAGCTTGACCTATGATTTGTATGTGTTTAATTTAAAGTGTGATCTATGTATATAAAAACCATGCATTTATATAAAAATCTAGTTTTATATGTGTTTATGTAATGTGTGTGTAATGAAGGCCTGCCAGAAACTTATATTAACCATCATGAAGGGCTCTGGTTCTCCTGTCATTCACTGAAGTTTACAGCAGTTGTTCCATCAGGCCTGATGCTCCTCTAAGGTATCTCATCTGAGAGCTATTACATATCTCCAGATGAAACTCTAGCCCTTTGCTTTCAGTGAGCATGAGCATCAGCAGAGGTGAGGACAGGGAGGACAAAACCTCCAAATTGTTACACATGGACTGAATGAAATGTTTCTCCAGTTCCTTTGCCATCTTAGGCAATACTGGTATTTAGTTTCTTGTCTGAGATGCACCTGGAGCAAATCTTGTCCTGCAGGTAAATTCCAGCAGCAATTTGTATACACAAATATATCCTGCTTCAACTATTAGGGCATCAGAAAAAGGCTGAGAAACATGCCAATTTACATTGGATTTTTGCTGCCATTTAACTGACAATAATTCCTTCTAAAATATCTGAATGCTGTGTCATTTAGACCAGTAAATATCACATTCCTGATCCAAAAGCCATAGAAATCTATAAAGAAACTTCCACTAAACTCAGAAGTTGTGGATGTGCCATTCTATCCAACTAAAAAGAAACAACTTTGCAATCATGCTCAGATATGATTTGCTGTAAAAAATGGAGTCCCTGGCCTTTATCTGTATAGATTTAAGGATACAGTTATCACCTCATCAGACTGAATTAATAGTGTGAAGTTATCATGAGAAAAACTAAACCAAGACTTTTTTAACCCTAGAATCGAGCTGATAATTCTGGCAGCATTTAACTAGTGGGAAAGTATGTTGTGCCATGCTGTCTCCATCTCAGAGACTGCATTACCTTTCCCCACCTGTTCTCATATTTAGATTTCCAGTTTCCAAGGCCCAGCTACAGATGGAACAGAAGGGGGTTGTTTATTGTGTCTCACCTCAGCAAGAGGTGGAGACAAATTTGCCACATGTTACTGGACCACATTTAGGCATTACTTGTGTTAAGAGCAAGATTAGCAAATAAAATAACATTTGCTGTCTTTGGTCACATTCAGTGAATACCAGTTAAACCTTTCAAGGAACCATGTCCCATGCAGGACGCACCACCTGATTACAGCTCACCTCCGGGATGTCAGGGTTAAGAATCATTCCTGCCCTTGTCTGAGTGCAGACAAAGTAATGTATGAGACCACCAGTGAAGCGTTCAGACAGTAAAGAAGGCTGGCATTAATGCTTGCTTGAGCAAAGCACCAATTCTGCTTCCATTCCCTCCTCCTTTACAGCCTCTCAGCACTGGTCTTTTCAATTTACCAGAGCCACAGCTCCTCTCTTCCCATTCTGCAAGGCTCAAAAAGAAATTTACACATGCCATGCAGACTAGATGCTAGAGAGAATGGCAAATAAAATGCCATAAATAAAGCAATAATTCAATTTAAAAAAGCTCACCCCCAAAAAACCCTGCAAAAATCCAAAAAAAAAAAACAACAAGAACTAAGTCTGGGGAATTAAGAAAGAGACTGGATTGCTGCTTGTAAAAGCAGGTTGAGAGACATCCAAAGGGAAGTTACTTCAGGATTTTGGCTGATGTTTCATGTCAGTTTTGACAGTAACAATTGTTCCTGTACATGTTGACAGCTGAAGATGAGTGGCTAAAAAGGAGACATTTTCTAGTCTCAGTTCAGAAAGCACTGTTACTTAAGTCAGTTGAAACAAGTGACTAGGAATTAATTAAATAATTTCAAATGTCAGCTATATCAAGCTTTCAACAAATTTATTTCCTATATTTTTAATTCCTATACCTTCTGTTCAAAGATGACCTTTGCAAACCATTTGACCTGGTCATAATCCACTTTTGCTTGATTTGACGTACTGATGAGTGAACATTGAAGAACAAGAGTTGCACAAACTAATGAACATGTTTGAAGGACTATTTTTTAATTGACTTGGACAAAGCACAGAAATTTATAAGTCATTCTGCAGCAATTCACTCTCATAGACTTCTACATAAGCAAGTGGCTAAACATCTTTATTATGATACCTGATTTGTTTTACACTAGTCTTCAAACACAGGAAAGACAAATCCAGACAAAGGAACGAACAGCATCAAAGAAAGATGTGATATCTGTTCCTAAATCTTAGTCAGATCCATTCATTCTTCTGTGTTCTTCAGATTTTTTTTTACAAATATACTCCCATTTCTGTGGCCAAAGTACTGTTTGTAAAACACATTAATCATGTATAGAAAATGAACATCAGCCTTGAGACACAAAACCACGGTTCTGCCTTTTATGGTTCTTAAAGACACATGGCAGTTTCTTTAAGATAGGACATAAGCCCAAGGCCTCTCTGCTTGCTGTCAGTAAAGAAGAACAGCTTGGTGATGAAGGAACAACTGTGGCTGATAACTCATTAATTTTGAGCTGAATAATTGCATTCTGTTTCCATAAAATATATTGTCCTTCTAGTTATATTCCCCTTCATACATCATGCTCTTCTGTGCCAAACACTGTGGGAACAGGTTGGCCAATTGCACTGTCATTAGCTGTGTTAGACTTTCTGGGCTCGGTTTTGATGAGGCTATTTGGAGTAGAGGTGGGGAAAAAATATATTTTTCTGCACATTGGATCACATGGATAAGCAAGCAGAGCAAGAAGTTTAAACAGTGCTAACACTATGCATAGTCTTCTAAGTTTAGCCCAAAAAAAAAATGCATTGCCTCTGAGGACACACCACTCTTAAGCATTCTTTCTTATGTCAAGAGAATGGTGATTAAGATTAAGATTAAGATTAAGATTAAGATTAAGATTAAGATTAAGATTAAGATTAAGATTAAGATTAAGATCTGTCACCGTGCTTTACTTCATGAATTTTTGGTTCATTGTGTATGTCCTACCTCAATGCAACGCATAGGATGATTCAAATACCTGTATGCCGTGACTGTGTCTAAATTTACATGTTTGTAACACTGTAGCTCATCTCTGGCTACAATTCTACAATTTTTATGCAGAAACGTGGAATTAAGATGATGGTTACAACAGACCTGAATCAATTTAAACTCAGCTGAGATGGTTAAGGAAGGTCTGAGTTTTAGCCTCACAAAAATCAAAAAGTGGATGGTGCATGTGGTCTGCCCCAGGGAGTGGCAGGCTCTCTGTGCTGTGATGGCAAACATACTTCCCAGGCACTCAGAGGTGATGGTTTCTTTAATCTCTCACTCACAGGGACTTTGGAAGGGAATTTCGACCCATTTAATCGCCTTTGTTTGCCAAAATATCTCTGACACTACTGGGAGTGGAGGAAAACATTTTGGGATGCTTCATCCTCTGTTTGCAGCATGTGATTTGTATCTCATTCTCTACACTGTTTAGCAGCCAGGCAATGTGGGGTTTTCTGGGGTTTGGGGGCAGTGTGGTTCCAAGCAACAAAGAATCATTAAACGTCTAACACAGGTGAAGACACTGTGATATGGGTTAAAACAAGCAAGCCAAAAGATCAGTGAGTATCACTGCAGAGAGGAGCCTGGCAACTCCATGGAAGATGTGTGGGACATCTGCTCCAATTTTTCCTGGAGTTTTAAAAAAAAATTTCTGTTAATATAGTGAAATAATCCAAATATGAAGCAAAAATTGCTCATATTTATCTGGAGACCTTTCCAAGAAGTTTATTTGCAGTTGAACTTGTTATGACAGGTACCTGTTTTCTGCTTCTACTTAGAGGAGTAAGAGATGAATGATTTTTTTTCAACTTTAAAAATTAATATACATGTCAAATACAGGAATTATTTCTTCTGTCAAAAATATTTGTTCTCATAGCTGCATTGTAGTAGAGTCATTGTCACACACTCATGAGGTGGAGAGTTCAAGCAGCTCTAGAAGTTATTAATAAGTTTGTAATACACGTATGATGCGAGAGATATACGCGTTTACAAACACAAGACTAGTTTTGTATTGAAGCACTGTTGGACAAAGGTGTCAGGATAAATAATGTATTCACACAGATATGTGCTGGCAAAGATACATATGCAAACTCAAATACTCTCAAGCTGGTTCCACCAGGCCAATCCAGCCCTTCCTGTGCAAAATTGCTGGGAGGTTTGGGGTGTTTCAGCCTGGAGGGATTTCAGAGGAAAGGGGCTTGTGAAGAAAATGACAGTAAAAATGTAAGGATTATCCAACAGTTTGAAACAACTTCTTCCGTTTAACTTTGGACTTGCTAGCAAGCTAAATTTTAATGCAAAGGTGAGACATTAAATATGATTACTGCAAAATATATGTATTTTAAATAAATTGGAAAATTAATAGCTCGTTTAATGTATAGTAACACTAAAAAAAATGGTTTCTCATCTCTGGGAATGTATCAGTGACCAAATTTATTGCCTTGTACAGACAATGCAACTCAGCATTAGGGTGTGTCCTCTCTGCCTGGTGTTTTATGGTTGGAGAACTGCCCTGCAGGGAATTACAACAAAGAGTCATTTAGCCTGGGCACACAGAAAAATGCTTCCTTAAAAACTCTGAAAAATAGGGGCAGATAAACTTCTGATATCGTTGCAGCCCCTATTAAGTGTGAATTACTGGTTGCCCTATAACCTGGGGATCTAAAGGTCTACAGGAGGATTAACTAAGTACTACAACACTGAGAATGAGCTGAGCCTTGTAGGAAATAAAAGCAAATTTATAAAATTACATTTAATCACTATCAGCTATTCTTCAGTGCATGAATGAATAAATGCTCCTGGGTTCAATCCAGTGAGGATATCACATCATCATGTTATTCACAAGACTTTGAAAAACTGAATAACTCTCATCAGTGATCCTAATTATTCCTACAGGAGCTAAAGTTCAGTTACTAAATAGAAAGTGTTGATAAGAAAAGAATTATTTTCTGGCAGAACACACTTTAGCATCGAGCAGATATTGGACAATTGCTTACATTCCACTGTAATTATTTGGTATTAATTAAATTTGTTTCTTAAGATTAATGATGGGAAACTTTAATTTCTATGATGGGTTTAATTCTGAAACTTACTAAAGTCTTTTACATTATATTATTTAGAAATTAAATTTGGTTCAATGACCTCAGGTTTTTTTTTCCCCCTTGTGGTCACCAGATAAGTCCTCATGTTAAGGACACAATAAATAAACCCATGGCATATCTGTGTCTCTGCAAACTCCACAGAAAGTCTCTTACAGCAACATTAGATGTTAGCAGAGGACTAGAAATTTTTTAAATTGTCTTACATTGAAGTTATATGTAGCATATATTCAAAGCTGAAATTTACCTGTGTCTTTATATGGAATAAACTAAATGACTTTTCCAGTCACAAAGAGTTTTGGGTGTTAAACCACCATTATCCTTGTGATGAAACACCACATCTTCTTAATACCATATCTTGGCTTCAGCTTTCTATTAACTTGGGTTCTGGGATCAGTTCTTATCTCAGTTAAATAAGCAAATATTATTTATTCTTTGGCTATTTCTCATAAGAAGATTAGGTGGTTGAGACACTGAAATCCATACTTGTTCTGCAATGCTAGTTTTTGAAATCAAGCCTGAGGTGATTTCATTATTGAGGGTTTTGTCCTGTGAAAATGGTTAAAGATGACTGTTGAACATTGAAAACAGAAATTAATATTCTAATACTGTACACTGATATTTTTTAAAATTTTTTTTATATATAGATGCTCCTTCTAAAATCTTCTACATCACTGAAGATCATAGAACAGATCCTAAAAAGCATCTAGAAACCTCAGGCAAAATTCCAACACATTCAGGAAGAAATCAAGGAAAGCCCCAACTATACTGCTGGAACACCTCAGAAGTGAAAACTTTCTGAAGGCTCATAAAATCAAGTCCTTAGGGGCTTCTAGGAGTTTTCGGTGTTTCATGAACTGACCACCAAGGCACTTCAGGCCAGCTGGAACACAAAAATCTAGAAATCTTTGGTTCAATGTCCATTTGTCAGGTAAATTTATTGGCCATGACCAGAACATATCCAATCTCTTGGGCTGTTTTCAAGTTTGAAATGATGGTGAAATCACTGGTTTCAGAAATGAGACTAGTAGATTCTAAGGCCTGTCAGCATGAAACTGTTTGGAAATACCAAACTGATTATCAAGGAGAAAACCCCAGGCACAGTAGTGTGGTGTTGCTGAGTAAATATCTTTGTCTTGTGTAGGTTCTTCCTTCAGGCAGCAATGGAAGATTTGGGGATCCATCAAGCTAGACATAAGAGATACCTGATCTCTAATCTAGTTGTTGAGTTTCTCAGCTGAGAAAGAGGTCCTCCTGCTCCTTTGTCTCTTTCGCTTTACATCAATACCACAATCAACACGTGACAATTGGAAAAATGTGGAAATCAAGGTCTTCTAAGGGAAAGCAGCTGGATTATGGAAACTATCAGAAGGATACACAAGGGCATTAGGCTTTTCATAGGTATGACTCCTATCTTTTCACATTGACATTTTCCTGCTCTTTTTTTAAAAGTAATTAACATTCCTTTTAAAATCTAGGCTCTCTCTTCAGTCAGCTGGGTGTTTCTCTCACAGAGTCTTCCAGTTAAAACAGTCAGCTGGAATACTGCTGACTTTAGGTTTTGTCACAGCTGCCAAGACAAGTACTCTGAAGCACTAATGCTGTTCAGTTCAGCTCAACATAATATTTTCATATCATTCCTAGATACCCATCATATTAAAACAGAATATTTTCATTAAAATGGGTATATGAGGCATTTTTAAAAAAACACCATATTTTTATTTTTCTTTTTCCATGGCTAGTATCAAGGAAACAGTCATCCTGTGCTACACTAAAATATCACAAAATTCACTTGTATTTAAAAAGTAACACACGGTATTCATGGTCATGTATGCATGTATACAAATCTCACAGAAAATATTATATCTGAAGAGCATAAATTGCTGATGATTCATCCAAGACGATACATGACCTGGATCCCTTCAGGCCAACTTTTTATTCCCTCACTGTGAGAAGAGATAATCTGCAATTTGAAGGTATTTTTACATGAATAAGGAAAGAAAGAAGCAGAACCCAACAAAAATTTGTGGTAAATTCACTGAAATTATCTAAGATTAGTCCCTGAGTAACCTTTTCTCTTCTAGTTTTAATTTTCATCTCTTTGCTGATAGCCCTGTAAGCACTCTTCATTTCAGACTAAGTCTTTCCTTCTCATGCCTCTTTCACGTGTTACAGCATCATCCCATGTTTAACACAGAGAAAAAGTTTATAGTCTTTTGCTATAATTCCTTATTTTAGCTTCTAGCTTTTATGTACGCTAGTAAAACAGCAAATTCAGCTCTCTTCACAAATCCAAACAATTAACCAGATTTCTTACCTTTCTCTAACATGGTTTGTGGCTCCTTTCCTTGCTGATAATGCAATTGTTTTTCCAAGCAGTGAGCTGTACCATGTCCCTCAGCAACCATTATAATGTGTACTTGGTCCTCTAAAGAATAAAACTGATTCTTCATCTCTGCCCATAATTCCTTGTTGCAGGAAATTCCTTGGCTACACAGTGTAGCACACAGTCTTTAATGTGGCACAGGCCAGAGCCTTACATAAATAAAATTAAATAAATCTTTTCTAATAAATGTCCAGTCAGGGAAAATTATTTGAGAACATTGGCCATTAAAATAAGGATAAGCTTTAGTACAGTTTAGAGATTTTTTTTTCTAACAGATGTGCTGCTATCCCTCATTTGAAAAACTTTAGATGTTATATGAGGATCTATTGTTCATTCTTTTGGAAAGAAGGGGAAGTGCATTAGATATTGGAGAAAGTTTAAAATGAAATGAAAACTCTGGTTTCAGAAAGATCTTATAATCCAATTTACTGTAACCTTGTTCAGCAACTGCATAAGAGCTATTGACAGACTCGGTTCAGTGTTCTGCTCATCTCCCAAGGTTAGCACATAAAAGCCAAGGCATTCTGGAGGAGACAGTATTGGTGGTTATTAATCAATGTTATGCCTTAGGCCAGTGGGAAACCTGGCCATGTTTCCTCATCACTACCTCTGAAGATGTGGTCTTTGGGTCTGTGACTGTCCTGGACTGACAGACAAAGCAAGAACTGTGAAGACTGAGTTGTATGATGACCTCAGGATTCTCTGTAGAGAATGAGAGTATTTTCTGCTTTTTGCAAGCTGAGAAATATTACTGCAAATTTTCTATTTTTTTCCATCTATCACCATACTGAAAGCAGTTTGTCAGGGACTGGTTCTGATTCTATGCAGCCCTGTGAATTCAAAATTATTTAATATATATTTGAGCTGGAGATGGAGTATCTATACAAGTGTTTGCCAAAATGCCACTTTCTACACTGAACAGCACCAATACCCCTGCATGAAAATGCCACACTTCTGATAGCTGACAGCTCAGACAGGCCCCTGATGAGATAGTTTCTACTTGCTCTGGAAAGCAGACTAGCACAGGATACCTGTGAGAGCCAAGTTGCAAGCAATGGCTTGGACCACTGCTGGCATGGACACTGCTAAATTGCCATGACAGATGACAGTCTGCATCTGCTTTCCCTGTGAAACATCAGCTCTGATTGAGATAGGAACACATCAAGAGGTAAATTTCTATCCACTACAGGCCTTTTGATGTTCCCATGGGGGCAGAAGTTTAGAACTGCTAATGAATCTGAATTCACACAAACTCACATCTGAGGAGCTGAAGGAATTAGCAGTGAAGGACACCATCCTCCCCAAGCATGTTCTATCTTCCATCATAGCCCTTATTTAGTACTGGATGACTAGCACATTCAAAGCCATATTTAGGAGAGGAAAGCCATAACTGTCCTCAAAAAAGAATTTCCTATAAGTCATATGGACCCTTGATCCCCAAGAAGCTGCATCTGCTGGATCCCAGTGTCTTTACTGGAAAATCTGGACAACAAATCCAATGAAGAGACAGAAAGATCAAGAGTGGCGTTTCAGAGGAAAAGAAATGCAAATAAAGACGATCGGGAAAAGGAAAGAAAATAACTTGCTTCTCATGAGGACTGCACCTGGAAGCTAAAGAGAACATGAGGGATGAAGTTTTGTACATATCTTTATAATAGCATTCAGAATAATGGTTAACACAATCTGCAAAATAATCTCCTTCATTGCTCCAGTAAGAGGTTGGTATCTGTGTGTACATGCTGAACATACATGGAAACAGGCAGGAAAAATAAACATAAATTAATAACTACGTGATGCAATATACATTACAACGTACTAGGAGGCTCATCAATAATGGAACATGTGCAAAAATAAACTATAGCAGGAGTCAAATAAAATGAACCTGGAGTGGTCTTGCAATGCAATATTAACTGATGTGATTAAACAAACATGTGACAAAGTAATAGTAAACACATGCATTCAACTCCTGTGGAATTCAGGACTGGCCTCTCAGGTTAAAAAATCACAATTTTACATAATTACTTTTTAGGACAAGCTAATGTCAAGTTAAGGTAAAATGTTTCATTAAGGAAGTATCTAAATGCCACCCTGGAACTGCTGATGTTTGCAAATCACTATGAAAAAGAAAGTTTCTTTTCCTTTGTCAGTGATGCAGATCAACAATTTTTTTCTTGTTAGCTGTAAAAAGATTTTTCATTGTCAGAAAGATGGGACCTCTAGATGTAAATGACTCTAAAATGTACATGGTGCTTAGGTATAAACTGTAAGATTGAAAAGAACAAGAGAAAACAGATAACCTAGACCTTAAAAGATAACTTTTACTATTTTTACTACAAATAAGCAAACTTACTGGAATCTGCCCAAATAAGAAATCTTTTGAAAATTCATACAGGCACCACTGGAACGCCTGCATAGTAAATCCATGGCTCAGCCTATGTCACATGGGATTCACCTCCCCCTAACTGCCTCCAGAAGTTGCAGTTTCCTACTGGATACACATGCACCTCCTGCAATTCTCACCTCTCCCATCTTCTAACCATCAAAGTCTACCAAACAGAAATATTTACATTTTGCAGGGCTTTATGAACTGAGGATGATATTTAGAAAGTCCTCACAATCCCAGCACATCAGTGTTCCTGTCACAGATCTGCTCCTCTGCTGTGTCAACCCACATCTCCCACTCAATTTGTGCTATGGGAGGTGACACACTTATCAGCAAAGGCTGCTGTCATCACACATCCTCCATTGCCACTCACTGCAACAAGGCCTGTTGTGAGGTCAGATATGGGACACGCGCTTTCCTCTTTGTGCTGCCACTGTCTTTTATCAGAATCTGGAGAAATCATCATATTAATCTCAAAAAAATAAAATACTGTATTTCTCCACACCACTCTACTCATGACAGTGTCTACATGCACCTGCTGAGCTCCCAGGTGTGGATACACACCTCAACCACATCTCTCTTCCATGTCATGATTTCAAAATCAGGTGCATGCCCATACCCTCACCCCCTCAACCACATGCTTACTTGGTGTGTCAACAAAGCCTCCTGTTATTTCAGGAATTTACAGCCTGTCAACAAAGTTTTTAGGGTGAAAAGTTCAAAGGCCTGAGATAGAAGATGTCAGCTGAGTGCACCATGGATTTCTATGCACAAATGATGGATACAGTTCAATAAAAACAATAGTGCAGGATACTGCTCTCACAGAATTCACTGTAAAACAATCAACCATATCATTGTGATAACATTCATCTCCAGGCATAAATTAACAACTACATAAGTGTTTGAAAATCTCTTTTTAATTCCATTGCAAACATCTACACAGGAAATACAAGTTGTACCTGGCTTACAGTTCAAGGGACATGCTATTGTTAAGACTGAATATTGTTATTCAGTCAAGCTGAATTTAAGATTATTATGTTTTATCAAATCAAGAATATTTAGGTAGGCTATAAAGTTTACAAAAACCCTTCTAACCCACACAGCAAGATCTTTTTACAATTGTTTTTTTACTTTTAGTCACATATTTTAGGAATTCTTATTAATGTGAAAGCATTCCACACATAAACGTGTATTATATACATGCACAAGGAAAGACTAACAGACGGAGAAAGTTTATTCTGCAGCTGAATAACTTTATTGGCTTCCACAGAGACAAGGAGAGAGGTATGGTCTGTTGGATCCATATTGCCTTGCACACTATGCACACGCTGACTATGAAGTAGTACAAGAAATTATCACTGGTGTGGCATGTGAATTTCAGAATAATTAGATAGATTTTAAGGACAGGGCAGTTTTGACCAAGTATGATCAAATTTCAGCCATCTAATGGCCATTTAATGTGTACATTAAATTGTGCTCTTAGTTCTGCTTTCAGACATTGTTACCACTCCTTTAAAAAAAAAAAGAAAGAAAGCAAGAATGCAAAAAATTTGTATCATATAAATTATTGAAATAACTCCTAAGAGCCAGTTAATGTAAAAATCCATTATCTAAACAAGATCACTAAATAGCAATGGAGCATTTTTGCAAGAAACATTTGTAAATTTATTCATTTTTCTTTTCTCTCAAAAAAACTAGTATATATCTAATAAAATTGCTGATATGCTTTCAGTATAAGATAAAACAAAAATGGTATACCCAAATCCTGTGGAGAAGAAACTGGCATAAAATCACAGATGTAAAACCCAGCAAGGAGGGGTTGAATTTCCAATATAACAGTAATAAAATACAATACACGTTACTCAGAAGCTTATCAATCATTTGCATAAGAAAATAAATAAAATGAGCACTGATTTATTTTGCAGGCAAGAGCTGCTAAGAGTGACACTGGCTTCCTAGAGTCAAATGTCGGACCAGCATATTTAAGGGAGCTCAATATTGGATGAGCAGGTACATGTATTCACACTCTGCCCTGTGGGCTAGATAAAGCTGAGTGGTCACCTGTGCATCAGCTCACAGACTTGTCTGATGAGCAGAACTTGCTGAATGAGCATCATATAAGATGAGGGTTGACAATTTCATGATTTGGCCCTGTGTGAGTCAGTATCACAGAATCATAGAACAGTTTGGGTTGGAAGGGATCTGCTTCCAACCTCCTACCATGGTCAGGGACACCTTCTACTAGACCAGGTTGCTCAAAGGCCTGCCCAACAGGACCTTGAACATTTCCAGGGATGGGGCATCCACAGCTTCTGTACAACCTGTTCCAGTGTCTCACCACCCTCTCAGTAAAGAATTTTTTCCTGATATCTAAATTGAACCTGTCGTCTTTCAGTTTAAAGCCATAACCCCTTTTCCTATCACTATGTGCCCTCCCTGGATTTCTTGTAGCCCCCTTTAGGAACTGGAAAGCTGTTAGAAGTTCTCCCTGGGGCCTTCTGTTTTCCATGCTGATCAACCTGAGCTCTGTCAGCCTGTCTTCAATAGGAGACGTCCTCCAGCCTCCTGGTCATCTTCATGACCTCCTCTGGACCTGCTGCAGCAGTCCCATATCTTACTTATGCTGAGACCTTCAGAGCTGGACACAACACTGCAGGTGGGGTCTCTCCAGAGCAGGGCAGAGGGGCAGAACCCCCTCCCTGCCCTGCCCTGCCCTGGTGGCCACACTGCTTTGGATGTAGCCCAGGACACGTTTGGCTTTCTGGGCTGTGAGTGCACATTGCTGAGACATGTTAAGCTTCTCATCAGTTGTCTCTGGAAACCCATAAAGAGTCTGTCCTACACTAAGTGTGAGTATTCATAGGTCACTCTGGAAGGCATCCCTTCCCTCCAGTGTGTCCAGCACACTACATAGCCTGGTGTCATTGCCAAACTTGACGAGGACATATTCAATCCCGCTGTCCATGTCGACAACAAAGATGTCAAACAAAATGTCTTTAGAGAGAAGATATTACCAATGCAGATAAATGCAAACCTCTCAATGTCTGATTATATGAAGTGATAAATACACTCACAATTCCTGCAATGCCTATAGGACTGTGAGCATTGTAGGATTTACTCAGGCAAAACACAGAATTTAATGAACAGAACTTATCAGTATGGAAGTCTTACATATATAAACATTACTAGCATTATGTTGCCAGAAGAGTGTTTGACATGAATGCTTATAAACAAAATACTACAAAAAAAAAAGTTTGTTTTTTTTTTCTTTTGCTTCTGAATTTCCTGTCTTCCTTCCTTCTCTCTTTGTAATAGGTCTTGTGAGATTGCCCTTCTGCACCTGAATCCACACAAATTCCTGGCAATTTTTTATACAGGAGAGCTACCATAATTTCATGGCTCTTCAAACACACAGTAAAAGCAATCAAGTGAAAAAGAAATTAAAAACTAATTCTGCTATTTATTCTCCTCATTTATTTTATCAGTCATCCCACTGTCACACTGAATAATAATCAACAAGACTTGATAAACACACTTAGCAAAGGGCAGACATCTTTGTGGCTTTCCAGAGAAAACTGCAAGCCCCAGGCAACTACTGATTCTCAAGGAAAGATTGGATTAATCACAGCAAACGTGATGCCTGTGTTAATATTTCTGTTCACTCAGCCATCCAGGCAAGCTAACCATGATGCAAGTTTACCTGACTAATCATGTCAATACAGGAGAAAAAAAGGACTTCAGAGAGGTTTACTACCACAGATAACTGCTGGTATGTGGAAGGTAAAGTAGACAGAGTGTCTACAAAGAGGTATAAAATTACAACAGAAATATTGTGACAGACTACAGTTAATTATTACTTATAATGTCTGGCTGCAATTATTCAATTTTTTACCATTTCACATTTAGTAGTTTAGTGCTGGAATTATGAGGCTAGGATGACTCTTTGGAGGAATTCCATTTCAGTCTCAGTCACTTTGTGGTGTTGGTTCAGAATGCCTCCAAGATCAAAACGCAAGATCAAAGCAAAACCTTTATTTAGTTTTCATTTGAGATGCATTCTTGCTGGGGAGAACTGCCCAAGCAATTTTAGCCTTAGAGAATCTTAAAAGCCTAAGAGTTTTTTGTTGTGCTTTCTGTTTGCTTATTTTGATTTGTTTGTTTCTATGATTATTTGGTTTGTCTTTTTATTTAATCAGTTGTGAAAATTAGGAATTCAGCAAGGGTAGGTATGACTGTACAGAAATTTGTGTGTTGAGCAGTGCCTGGATGCACATTTAAGCCTCAGCTGTAATTTGTGTGAAGCATACGTCTAAGACTGGCACTCCTGCATCTCCTGATGGACCAGCACACAGTCAGCTCCAGAAGGATCATTTTGTTCAGTGTAACAGTGGATTAACTTCAAGTGGACAAAGCAGAATGGAATGAAATGTCCCTAGCCTTTATAGGACTAGAATTACAAATGTCTCTTAAGGCATTTGTTGCAATTTCTGTAAGTGCCCATAATGTTCTCTAACTCCTTAGAAAATGAAAATCACACAACTAGAAGGTCTTTAAAATATCTCTATATATTCATTTGCCTTTGCATCACTGTCTAACCACTTTCACAAACCTGGCCCTTAGAAATTTTGTTCCTACAAAGGCAAATTTTCTGTACCCGTTTTTATATCATTTTCTGTACAGAGTTCTGAGACACCATTTAGGATATTGACTTAGGCCAGGGACTGTCTGAAGCCAATTTGTTCTCCTTTACAGTGAAAGGGAACAGGTTATCATTTTCTGTGTCTCTGAGTGCAAGATTTCCTTGAACCATTCTACTAAAGCACACCTGTCTGTGACATTTAGAAGCTTGGTTTTCATTAGATGCCACAGCTCACTGGAAATGAAACACCAAAAAGAAACACACTGATCTAGTGAAGCTCCAGACATCAGAGAGCTACTTCCTGACAGCTTGGCCACCACCTCCTTGCATCCCTCTTGAAAAGCTGACAAGGAACAAAGACCACCAAGACCAGTAGCTCTTCATTTTTCAGCATTTCTAAGTATAGAGTTGAGACCAGAGGATTCCTGAATTTCACAGCATGCCCCATGTACCCCAGCACAACAATCCCATACTTACAGCAAATTTCAGCATAGTATATAACATTTCCAGTGTGGTCAATTTTAACATTGTCTCTATTTGTCCTACTCTACTTCAGAAGAATCCAAGGAAGAGCTAAGGTAGATCTACTGACCTCTGCACAAGCGCTACACATTTCAGTGTACACAAAGCACTTACCGGAACTTGTAGGAGCCAGTGCACTCAAATACAGAAAATCCCAAAACAACTAAATTTCGCCAGTGTTTATCCTTTCCCTTTCCTCCTGGGAATCAGGCTCTGTACTCTCAAACTTTTTATTCTTTTTCCCTTGTTCCAGAAATATCTTTACTATGTGCCTCCCCAGGCTTTTTCTCCTCCATAACAGCCCAGTCATACAGGCTATGTCCCTCATGAGATGCAATATACAACACCTGACTTTGGAGTACTAAAGAAAAGGCCACAGGAAATGCTCTAGAGGACATGTAGCTGCCTAACATCCCTGAGGAGCTGGTAACACTCGTTCAAAAGCACCAGAAACCCTGGTTTTACTGCTGCTTCTTTCAAAGCATTCATTGCTTTTGTAACCTCACAAGATGCCTATCTTATGTAAGCCACGTAAATATTTTTTCCAAATATAGACCCAAATATCCTTACACAAAATACCCACTTGCTGACAAAGTTTCTACACAGGTTTAGTAATAATATTATTATCACAATTAATGGCATCCTTAAATAGACATGAAACATTTCACAGAACAACTGATTGGTATTTAAAGGAAATTTGCCTTTTCCCCTGGATACAGTTTTCTCCTAGCAGAGGAAAAGAATTACGTCGTCCAAAAGGAGCGTTATAAATTTTACTACTGGGCTAAATACAATGTGTGTATAAATCTGGCAACTGTGAAGTCTTGTTAAAGAGATAAATGTTTAGGGTTTTAGCCCTGCCATATATCAAAAGGACCTTCCCCTACACTCCTCATCCTGACTGCTACGAGCATTTTTAGTGTTGGAATAAAACTCATTTTATTGTTTGAAAAATATCTGTAGAAAACTAGGCTCTCACAGTTACAAAAGTACCTGCCTTCATAAATTAATGTAAGTCAGCTGCAGCCAGCTAGGTTTACCAGACTTAGAGAGGTTCATGGCTATGTCTGAGTCTCTTCCAAAGCACTCATTTGGTTCTCCAATACAAAAATAATGATTAAACAAAAGTAAATCAAAATATTCAGCTCTGTCTGTACTATTTTTGGGGAAATCTGCTGCCCACTCTCCTCTTTCGGTTGCTATCCCACAAACTTCCCCAATTATTGCAGATTTTTCCTGCTGATACGGTCATCCCTTGTATCTCTTGTATACAAGGACATACCCTGTTAGCTAATGGTCACTATCTGTGGATTTCCCAGCATTTGGCACTCCAAGCCCAGAGGTGAAATGGAGCCCTACCCCATGAGCTCATGATCAATCTATAATGCATCCTCATAATGCACATTCATGCCAACTGCCATGAGCTACAGCCTAGAGCCCAGCTCAGAGACTTTCCTCTTATCACTTTTCAACAATGAAGACTCTCCTGGGCATAAGTTCACACTCATACTTCCCATATTTTGTTTGATAAATTCTACGTCAGAGCGAATGGGAAGTCAACATGATCCATATGTTAGTGAATATACAGCATCACCTCTTCACCACTGTAGCTATACAAATTTCTTTAGTTGATATTCTTTACCAAGTTAAATCAAATTTAATATTACAGGAACATGCCTTTTCATTTATCCAGAAACCACCATTCACAACTTAGAAGCCCATAAAAATGATAATAAGGAGAGGAATTATATTTCTCATTGACTGCCACAGTTGAAATGAAGCTTATTCCTTTTTATTAAGCACTTATAAGGTCCTCATGCCCTCTTATCTATTGCCTGAGGCATTCATTCTCTCCAAGAAAAATCACTATTAATCCTTGTTTGTGCCAAGTCCTCACAGTACAACAGTGTGTTCAGAAAAAGGTGCTGTTTAATGAAAAGTTTAGGGTTATTACAGTTTGTATCAGTGTGGGCAAGCATAGATCACTTGTGGCTTTTGCTTTAGAATGTCTGGAAATTTGTTCATAATAAATATCCCCAGATATTATGATTATTATATCAGAGGTGATACAAAAGCAGAGAAATCTAGCCAAAAAAATTGATTATATGTTTTGAGATTCTGATTGTAGACCTATGAACCTTTACAGTTTGTTTATTGGTACATATTAAACAGATCTTAAATTTATCTGACTTTTTTGGTATTTTGCAAATTCCAATTGAGGAAAGATGTTTACCTAACATGGGAAATTCTTTTGTGGTTTATGTGAACTGTAGTTCTCCTGAGTAGGGAATCACTCCTCTGTGTCAGAAATTTGCAACATCCTGAAGCACTGAATTCCATAAACATAGCAAGCAGGGAGGAAGACTGCACAACCACATTAAAAATCCCTCTTCCTCTGTACGGAAAGGGTTTGCATAGAACAGGTACTCATTTATAGGAAATAAAAGCCAAAAAAGTGGTCATGGCAAAGACTTGCCCCAGACAGATCACTGGGGCAAACTGGGCAACAAAAAACTACAATGCTGAAGCAACAGGGACATCTCTGCAAGAATGTGACATTAATGGAGCTTTCCTTTTCTTTTTCTTTCTTTCTTTCTTTCTTTCTTTCTTTCTTTCTTTCTTTCTTTCTTTCTTTCTTTCTTTCTTTCT
>JBBMKD010000001.1:35925988-35952912 GCA_037834095.1 Argya squamiceps
TTTTTCTTTTTCTTATTAAATTGTATTTCTGACTTGGAGCCTCTCACTTGTTTTGCTTTCAAACCACTACACTGTGTAACATAGAGGAGATGGTGCCCAGGATCCAGCATTCAGACTGTGCACATATAAGGGGTTTCTTGCAGAGGACCGCCAGTACAGTCTTTTGGAGCCTAGCAGATGGACTGTGATAGTTGTGCACTTTTTCTGGGCTAGTGTTATCCAAGAAAATCCAGATCAGGTTCTGCAAACCTTCTATGGGATACGAACCAAAGCATGAACAGGGAGACTCGGTTCAAAACCAGGCTCCTGATCTATATATTACACCCTGAAATTAGCTCAGTAACCTTAGATTAGCTCAGTTGGTTACAACATGGAGGTAATTATGCCATGATCATGGGTTTGATCCCTGTATGGGCCATCCACTTAAGAGTTGAACTTGATAATCCCTCTGGAACTCTTCCAACTTAGAATATTCTGCAATTCTATATGAAAATGTTAATGCCAACACAACAATAACTGAATCTTAGACTGCATCTTTGTGTGGGAGACCAATGTACAGAGTACTGTGTATTTCCACAACATTTTATCCTTTCACCCTTCAGAATATATTGGCAGCATGCACGCTGTCTCCTGGGAACAGTGCTTTGCCTGTGTTTGCACCTGAATAATAGCTGGGAGTTACTTAGGAGAACGGTATTTAAACATGAGCCAGAAGCATGCCAATATCCATTCCAAAAATTGAACATTTAAACAATGTAGATGACAGAGGCCAAGTATCTCAAATATGCTCCTTGGCGGGATTTAGTGCTGGTACAGATGTAGTCCTGGTTTCACAGTGTCCCACTCAGGGTGCTCTCAGAACCAGGTAGCAGCACTGATGTGCTGATCCAAGTCTCATAGCAAAGCCATGAACAAACCCAAAGCTTTGGAGGGATGAGTGTTACTTCCCTCATTTTGTTGAGCCATGCAGTACCAAGAAGAATATTTGGCCTTTAGTAACAAAGACATCACTAAGGTAACATTTTTAACTGTGATCTGTACTGAACTGCTGTGAATTAAAAATGCCTGAAGTCTGTATTGTTATTTTACAGAGACTGTCAGATGCAATAGCCTGATCACCTTTAACCAAGAACAATGATTTCTCAGAGTGAATTGACAAAGTCTTTAGAAAAGTGGGTGGAATTGATTAGTTGCTGATGCCTCTTTTTTGTTTTCTTTATCTTCCCAAGCAGTAGTGATCTCATCAGAATAACTAATGTTAAAAAATACTAGAAAGATCATCAACAGGGTGAACACCACTTTTTCATAGTAGAAAGAACTGAAACACTCCTCTAGCTGCCCTTACGGTAACAACAGACATTTGTCCAGTGTACAGGAGCACATCTCATCTCCTCCCAAATTTTTGTCAATTTCTGTCTACCTGCACACAGGACAGCATGGTTAATTCAGTTAATTCCTGCTGCCCTTCCATCCTCAGGTCTCAGACGTATAAAAGCAGAAGGAACAAAAGCACACAAGTCTCTACCTGCAGTACCAGAAAATGACCTTGAGGTCCTGCCCCCAGTATGCTTAAACGTGGAGGCTTTAAGGGTAAAAGATAAAAAGTCTGGATTCAGCTGAATGTGAATGTATTATGATATCTTTGTAATCCAGCAGGCTGGCACCACAACAGCACCTCCTGATCTTTGCCATTATCTCAGCTGTCCATGTGAAATAAATGAAAGGATCATCTTTACAGAGCAGACTGCCTGAGTGGCATATTCTTGCTAGACGCTACCATGCTTGGAGAGGAAAAAATAATTTCCACACAAAAGTCACATATCCATAAAATGTGAAATGAAAGAGCATGGCACAAAAGTTCCTTCAGTCTTTTAATTTTCAGGTTCTGTAAAAAACATACAGGAAGAAATTCGACATACTGCATTGAACTGATAGATAAAGTTGGAGCTGTTTCAGAAGATGACGGATGGACTCTATTCCTAGGTACACTAGGCTAGGACAGAAGAGATATGAGTTCTGACAGCACTGCCAAAGATTTCTGTCATGATGTCAGATGTTCTTGTTAATCTCTTGCTACCTCAGCTCCCCATCTCCAATCCTGCTGATGGACTATTTTCTTGCTTTATGCTGTGACCAGTGTCTCGTGTATTCATGTATTGGTACAGAAGCTGGTGCAGTGGACCAAGCTTGGACTGGGAGACCTGGGGCTGAGGGTGCATCACAGGAAACCAGCACAGAACACAGTCAAAATGCAAATATATACCTAAATTCCATGTAAGCAGTCTAAAATACTGTTTTAACCTGGTTTAAGTTAGACAGTTTTTTAACCAGGATCCTGCAATATTTAGCCATCTTAGCTGCCCACCTAGCCATCCTCCTTAGCTGTTCTCTTAATCCAGGACACACATTCCTGTCCAGTTATTAAATCTTTGTGGAAAGAAGAGCATCTTGCATTTCATTTGTACTGACACTGTACTGGAACCTCACCTTTTCCTCGTGTCAGAAGGGATTTCAAGGCAGATGCTACCAGAACACATTGATTTCCTCTAAATAAAACATTTAGTACCCCTGCAGAGCAAGTGGCTTTTTAAGCCACTGGGATATGGTGAAGTCTTTAGCAGTTCCATGCTCAATGAGCCTCCAGGGATATATTGTCAGAAGGGGCAGATGGAACAGGTGTGTGATGGGGTCATATATTTTCCCCTTTCTTTTGGATTCCTTTATTTTCACAAAAGACTAGGTCATGCCCCGTGTTGCTCTTCCGTCTTTGTTATTAATTTCCACAATTTCAATCACCAGGGAAGCCTTAGTTCTCAGTGCCCAAAATTGGAAAAGAGCACATAAATTACTTGTACCACCCACCCTGGTGTTTTCCAGATTAAAATGACTGTTACTGCAACTGTTGCCATCAAGCATAGCCAGACCAGCTGCTAGAGCCGATAAAACACAGGCACAGACAAAAAAAAAAGCCAAAGCCAGACCAGAACAAAAAGACCAGGGCAAATGACAGACAAAGTTGAGCACCCTGCAGCCTACTCCCATATTCAGGCTGAAGCTCTGCCCACACAGAAACAGAAGTTGGTGGTCTCTGTCATCAGCAGGGGGTCTCCTCTCTCCAGCAGCCACTGCAGCTTCTGGGTGCCAGGGACCTTCCACTCTTCCCTATGGATGAGAAGTACCATATTTACACCCTTCTAGAGGAAAAGTATGAGTGTGGTCCGCAGAAGGTAGTAAAGGATGAAAATTTCTGGCAATGGTATGCTGGAAAGGGAACAAATATCATCATTTCTTACAGCACCTGTTAAACCTCCTGAAGAAGAGGTCCATGATCATTTGCTGATGAACAGTAGATTGGTCACCTTGTTAGGGTTATGGTAGCATCACTGTTGTGTACATTTAGCATTCCAGCAGAGGTACAGCACTGAAGTATTGCCAATTGCCAGCTACTTGTTTCTTCAACTGCTCTTTCATTTCAATCCTCAGAAGAATCCTGGCATTTCCCTCCCACTCCCCATTTCCTTGTTAGACACCTGTTACCAACCTGTTTCTGAACCTTGTTTTCTAGTTCTCTTGAATCAATTTTTGCCTATTTAGGTTGAAAAATCTCCAGTCCCTCTCTAATCCCTGATTTTATGGTGCAGTGAACACCTTGGTCCCAACTCATTCTTCCAGTTATTACTGGAATAAGCATAGTAATTAATGAAAAGTTTATAACAGAAAACAAAATAGTTTTTGTTGCTGCATAAAAATTTTTCATTCCATAGAAGGCAAGGGATGAAAATGCCAGTGTATGAGGCCACTGTTACAGCTTTTTATCTGTATGTGTGAGTACTAGTTTGGGCTTTTCTTATTTTTCTAATCTACATAGCATGGGCATTTTTATACTGTCTGTAAATTATGGATTTTCTTTCCAGATATCAGCACATCCTGCCAGGGTCTGAGGCAGTTAGCAATTACAGTAATTTACCTTCAGATTTAGCAAGGCTTTATGTTTGTGGGAATAAATGAATTTTTGATAGAGTAGCTAAACAACAACAAAAAAAAAAGGTAAAGAAAAAATCAATCAGGTTGATGTAAGAGATTCCTTTCTTTTGTCTTCCTCCTTCCATTACTTAAAGAATAATATAATGTATTTTGGATCAAATAAAAGTCTCAGTTAAATCTAAAGAAAATTTTTTGTTCATTCCCAAGTATTTATTTTTAAAGTTGGATTAGTTTGCTTTGGATTTTTTGCAACTTAAACTTAGAAAGACATAATTCAAAACAGGAACTCAGCTTAATTTCAAAAATACTTTTTTAAATCTGGTTTTTTCCTCCATTTTCAAAAGTTGAACTACTTATTTAGTTTAACCTGAATTAGCACATCTTGATGCTTTCTTTGGGGAAGAAATAGGTATTAGTCACAAAAATGTTGTCATACTCCACCACCCATGACTGGAAGGGGTGTTGAGTGAGACAGGTTTGGGGGACCTCTCGAGGGTGTCTGTCACAGCCCATGCACTGGCTGTGCCTGAGCTCTGCCATGGCCAGGGACAGTCCGGCAGCTGCGGTGATAAAGCTGCACCTCTGAGCACATGGGCTCTTCTATATCCCCAGATGTGACATCTTGCCATAGGGCACAAAAGGAAATGGGAGCGAGTAAGAGACTTTAAAAGGATTTTGACATTTCTAATCACAGCCCATCTTGTAGCCTGCCCCTTTCACATCCAGCAGGGCTCAAGCACATTGGAAGGTTTGCCCCAAACAAGAGATAAGGCCAAGGTATTTAATCTTTAAAGCTTTGGAGCTGACTGCCCTAAAAGTGAGCTCCTGGCCTTCTCTGCTGGCCTTTTCCATGTAGAGTTATTCCCTCTAAATTCCTGAACAACATACTAGGACCTTTACAACTGTCATAGTCCTCTCAAATCCCTTCTCTTCTGGCATTACTGTGTGCTATCTTTTCCCCAAAAAAACAAGAATAAACAATAGAAACAGGTACAACAAGAAGAAATCAAGAAAAAGGCAGAATAGGGTTATGAATTTTTTGTCTGGTGAAGGAATACATCCCAGTGGAAAAATAATAACAACTGCACAATTAAGAAGAAGAGATTCTTGGTTTGAAAGCTCACCATGCGTGTGTTACAGAGTCTTAATGATGACATTTATCATACCACAGTCATTATAGAAGGTAAGTCCAGAAAATAAAACAATATATTCTGAAGGCAGCTAATCACATTAATTAATTATTTAACAATGCTCATGGAGTATCTAAAACCAGCATGGTTTCTGGTGTTGTCACATTCATTAGAAAGCTCTTCCAATTGCTGAACAGTAGGAGTGGGGCACTGTGACATTAACCAGTGGCTGTGTTGAGCAATAACCCCTTTTACGGAGCTGTGGTTGTGCATGATTAAAAAATAAACAGGGGATCCATTTTCCAACTCCTTCTAAGACAAAGAGAAGAAAGGAAAATATTGGCAAATGTAGAAAAAATAATTTTTTTTTTCTTCTAGCCCAGCTAATTTTAATTTAGGGTTTTGTAAACCACAAACATAGAAAGATATGTCCTTTAGATAATGTACAGAAAGGGAGAAACAAAGACTGAAAAAGATTTTTAAATGACAAAGAATGTACTGTGTCCCCAATACAGGTATGAGAGAACTATTAGGAGAGGGAAACTAAGTGTTCATGGGACCAGACTGAATGTCTTCACTGGGACTGATCAGGTTATTTCAGCAGAACAGATTTTCCATTAGTAAATGTGATTACTTCTATATTGATATACTCTGTGGAAATATACTGAATTTGATTATGGCTTTGTGGGGAAAAATAAGAAAATATTTCTTTGTCCTTAAAAGTTTGTTTTTTTATAGTGAAAATACATCAGATCTTGCTTCAACTTTCATACTGTATTGTTCTCAGTCTTCCATATATTGATATTGTAATTAGTATTGTACACCATGTTTAGCTTCTTACATGAGAATGTTGTAAAAAATTAAAGTTGTAACTAAGTGAATTTAAGTATGCTGGCAACTTTATTCTATGAGAGAGCACAATATTTCATATTAAGATTTTGCTGGGCAGCAAAAAACCAAGCATGGTCTAAAGACCCCTGTTGAAAGCAAATCTGTAATATAGGCACATGCAATTGCAGGGAAACATATACTAGACTAATCCATATGCCTGGCAAAAACATTACCTAAATCAATAACAATTTACTAAAACTCCTTATGTATACTTACTCATTAAAATCCTGGATAAGGGAGACTGCTGCCTGAAGTCATACAGTACCATCCTTGTTCTCCCCAGGCAAAAGCTGTATCTGCTGGTGGTGATGGCTGTACCGGGTGGAGAGAAGAGACTCCACACTGGGTGTCCCCCCACAGCAATCAGCAGAGACAACTTAGCCCACCTGGCTGGACTCCCAGACCTACCTTCCCTGGAGGCACAACCACCCCCATGTCCCTGCTGCCCATTCCATCCTGCACATGCAGAGAATATCCATATACACCACCAGGAGGTAAAATGTCTGATCCACTTTCAGTGCTGGTGTCCTTCAGAGAAGGGTGATGGGGTCAGGCTACTGCTTCACATCCACATTGGCACAGAATTGGAGGGATGGAAACATGAACACACAGGAGCTGTGCTTGAAACCCTGGGACTCAGAGATATGCTTTGAAAGGATTAAATGACTAATTCTCACTGAAAGTAGTAGGAATTTGGAATACAAACAATTTTAAAAATATCAGCCTTCCTTTAGGAGACACTAAAATAAAATCCTCACATACTCAGACTGAAAAAAATTACTGGCTTAGTGAAGTAAGCTTCCACTGGAATTTTCTCAGACTTCTGTTTGCATTTTTGTATTGTTGAAGACAACTGAAATGTAAACAACCTCCTGGAAATTCCCAGAGTGTTAGCTGCAATTTTTGCTCCTAGTGATACAGAGTTGCTGTGTCACAGGCAGTTGTATGTCTTTAATGGCAGCTTGCCCCTTACCAGAGTGGAGATGCACTGACTGATCTGTTTACCCCCCAGCCCAAATGTGAAGACAGCAGCATTTACAGGTGTACCAAAGCCTGGCATCTCAAGGTTCAGTCCAAGCACCCTTGTGGCCTTTAGAGACTGTCTGGGCTGCTGGAGGGGAGCACAGTGCCTCAGGTACTACACACCCATGTTCAGGCAACAGAATCTCATCTTACATCTATTTAAACAGCAGTGTCTTCTCTGCATCTAGCTCATCTGGGTCCTACTGTCAAAACAAGTCATCCTTTTTCTGAATTGAGCCAGCTGAGATTCTTGGTGCTTAGTGGATGAGGAAGGTCCTAAAAATAATTTATGAGACTGTGAAAATTAAAAGGTGTAACTTTGACCGCTGATCAGTGGAAAAATACTTCTGTTCTTGGTCTCCTCTGAACTGCAGGCTAAAGTATGGTTTTTGCTAAGAAAACTTATGTTGAAGAGCAAACACAAAACAGTTCCTGCAGCAGGGACAGCAGCTGCAGCTAACCATGAGTACTCGACTACTGGTAGTACCCACAGCTACCAGTGTTATCTGCCAACACACCTCTACACACCTTTGTGTAGACATTTGAATGTAGGTGTCTGAGTCTGGAGTGGAAGCTGCTCTTACATCACAGACACCTCTCAAGGAATCTGGTTACCTAAAGTAAGCTTCTAGCAACATTTGGTATGTGGCAGAGTATCTCACTTGGCCTCCAGCTGCCACTCCAGAAAGGAAGGTACCACTGACCTAAAGTAAGGTGCCACAGCTGCCCGTCCCATGCAGAAATCTTGGGAATCCTTATCATCCAAAATCTGTGTTTAAACAGAGGAAGCCTTTTCCAAAACTGCATGAGCTGAATCCCAAATTGAGTAACTGTACCAAGACAGAGAATATTGGTTCAGTCCCTCTTCTATTGGAGTCAACAATACAACAGGCTTTTATATTTTTTAAATATCCTTTTGTTTTGGCATGTCCCATTTATTTGCTTAAAATAAATGCAGATAAATACAGAATAACATGTTCTATATAAAATATAAAATAGAATACCTCCATCAGAGGCTAGAATCTTAATTTCAAAATAATTTCACTTAGTGTATTTGTCACTTCTTTTAAGGTCCAGTTTGATTTTAGTTTAGGTGACATTTAATCATTGTATTATTGAATCAAAACTCACCTGTACTAACTCAAAAGCACTACCTGTCCTTTCTAATAGAACTCTACCTACTTTATTTTTTCTTACACTATTTAATTTAACCCACTGTAGATATCTGCCTGTTATTTCCTGAAAGTGTACTGCAGTTTGTCAGATGCTTTCTTTTTGTTTCTTTTTTGTTTCTTTTCTAAAAAAAAAAAGTTATAAAATAATTCCCAACAAACCTGCTGAAGAGAATGAATTAGATAAATGAACGGAGTTCAGTAAAAGCAGCTTTGAAATGTAGTAGGACTCTGTTATTGCACAGTGCTCCTACTTACAGCATATTTTCTCTTTATTGTAAGGCAGAGTTCAGGTTGCACATACATCCTATTGAGCCAGACACTGCTCCTCTTCCATTTAACTCTTCTTTATATAAAAGCATTTTACCTGCCAGTAGGATTATTATTGAGACATCTTCCCCATGATTTGAAGGATTTGTTTATTCGAGCTTTTTAAAGACTGCTCCAATTTTTACTTCCTCTCCTTGCCATGACAGAGATCAAATCTAAGTGAAATTACTCCTCTGTTGTACAGAGTTGCATCTCCTCCTGTGATTCTGTAGATGCAGATGTAAATGTGCCTGCCATACCTATCAGCAGAGTGTCTGTAACAGGGTGGATTTTGCAAGGCACTCATGTCTCAGAGATCCAGTCCTCATCCACAGGGAGGGAGTCCTAATGTGGCAAAGACCAAAAGAACATAGGAAAAACCATACCGTTTCAGGGTTTTACACTAAGTGGTCCATGAAGAATCCAGGAGGGGACATTGAGAGCCTTAAACAAAAGACCACAGGGGTGCAGCTGTGAGTCCAGGCTCACAGTAATCATCAGCATGGCCCTGGTGCATTCCTGCTCTCACCCTGGGGCTGACCCCTGTAGATTTTGGGGGCAGACAAGCTGAGTCACAGGCATGTGAGCTGCAAGTTGTGCCATGCCATTCTTCAGCAAGACAAGAAAACAGTCCTTCACCCATTTTATTTACTGATATGAACATCACCTTAGCAATGAATCAGTTTTCTGCAAAGACTCAGCAAAGCCTCTAAGTAATTTCTTCATCCTGATGAACTCCTGGTCATAGCTTCTGGAGGGATATTTTTTCACATCACTTCACAACTGGCCTAAAGGCTTTGTTAGATTGAGACCTAAACCAATATTGAGACCAAAACTGGCGTTAACATTTCCATGCTGAAATAACTGCCATGGCTTCTTCAAAAAAGAGGGTTTTTAGTCCTTAACCCTACACAAAAAAAATATTTCTTATATTCTTTCCCCTATTCCTGATATTGTCTTAGATGTTTTAACAAAGCAGGCTTCTCCTCTGCTCAGAGTAGCTTTTCAGAAACTTCCATTCTTCATTTTTCTTTTCAGATAAAAGTTGTAGCTTTATCAAAACTTGAAGGATCTAGTCAAGATGTACTAACCTCAGGTGTGAACCAGACTGTACAGTTCCATGTTCCCTGAAAATGTTTTTTATTATACAGCTCGTAAAAAGCTTAAATATGATAATTCACAGTCCTAGCAATTAAAACAGCAAACAGATCTCTGTGCTGTGAGACAAATGCAAGTGAAAATAAGGAACCACCTGGCTCATTTATATTAGTTCATCTGTGTGCAACTCCTCTACCTTGACACTGCCCAAGGTTTAGCTCATCCCTGAGCCTATCTTCTAAACTGGGCATTTTTTCCCTGTTCCTCAATCTCAACTAAAGAGTCTCAGACAGGACAAGCCAAAATTGCCATTAGCATTTTAGCTAGTCTACTTTAGTAAGGGATAAATGTTAATTTAAAAAGATATATGAGTGGATTTAAGAAAATACTTGCTTTGCTTAACTTTGCTTAGCAAGTCTTACCCTGACCTATGGCTTAATCCAGTGATATTTTACATGAATCACTCCCCCTGGCATCAGACCCATCATTCTTGCTTGTGCTGTTCTGTTTCACCTCCTCCACCTGTTCTGGGAGGCTCCATGCATTGGAGTTTGTTTCCCAATGCTGGTGCTGTATCCTCTGGGAAACCTTTCATTTCTCTAACCCCCTCCATAGCACTGATTCCTTTTTAAACTGTTCCCTTAAAGCTTTCCTGTACACTTTGGGTTCTGATTAATATTAAGAGCCATTTCTGTTCTTTTAATTTCCCCATCATTTGCAGCTAGTCTGTGATATACATTCCTGGCACTTTTTCTTCTTTTAAAATCCAACTTTTTGTTCCTTCATCTCCATCTCTGTCTTTGTATATTGTTTTCCTTGTCTAGCAGCAAAAGTGCCTTTGTTGCCCGCTCATTTCTCATCTTTCTCCTATTAAATTCTGTATTTTCATGTCACTCATAAAGTGATCTGAAGTAAAAAAGAAATTATTTTTCTTGATGGAAGGTTTTTTCTAAGTGCTACACTGTTTACTTCCTGTGTTTGTTGTTCTCTAGCCTTGGGAAACTCTATATATGGAGGAAAAATCACTCAAAGTGGGGAAAAAAATAGGCTTTTTTGACCAGATGATGCACGGTAAAGAGGAAGGCGGTAACCTCATTACTTGCCATTCTGGACAGCTTTTGTGTGGGGTGAAAAGCTTCTGGGAAGCTTCAACCCAAGTTCTGTTCCTGTTGCTATGTGTCCCTATAGCAGCATCAGACACAACTGGATGTCACAGTGCTACTGAGCTGGCACAAAGCAAAATATTCAGAAATAAGAGGTATTCTCTTGTAAATCCTCTGTATTCAAAATTACAGTTGTTTTTAAAACCCTAATAAAAGATAAGCACTTCTGATAAGCTTTCCAAGACCCCAGACTGGGTTCCTGAAAAGCAAGCTGTGCACCTAGTGGCCATACCCAGTCCTGCTCATCTGCTTGCAGAAGTGACCAGATGTACTGTCAATTACACAGTTACATCAGGAGTGTCACCAGCACATATCTTTCCACACAGCTTTCAAATGTTGCCTTCCAGACCAAAAAAAAAATCACAAATATTGTGATGATGTCATGTCTTTTTAATGGCATATATTAGGGTGAGATCCCACTGACTTTTGACCAACCATTAATTCATTGGTATAGATTGATTTGTATTTGGAATTAGTATAAATATGTATCAGTGAAGGAATGGCTTGTATCTGGGGTCTGTGTGAGATAAATGAATTTGAGAAACAGAGGGCTTGACAGCGTGAAGCCACCATTTACCTTGGGTAAAAGACATATCCTGTAGCTTGGGCTCTGGGTTAATCCTCAAAAAGTCATGTCCCAGAAGTCAGCAAAGGTTTTTGTATTAATTTAATTTATTTCTTTGGACAAATGAGCAACTTCAGGAACTCTAACCATTGTTAGTCTACATCATGGTATGAAACAGGAAATTGGAGCACCCAATGCCTTCAAAAGTTGAAGTGAAAAGTAACACACGGAGTATACATTATTCATAGAACATAAAATACGCATTACTAGAACAAGAGAAAGCTATTTTCTTTGGCACAGTAAAATAAGACTGCCTGAAAAATATGCAGTGGTATGTCACTTGGGGAGAGCCCCGAGTTAAACAGCATTCCCCACCTGTCAGGACCCGTGTTTCATTCGCCTGCTGGTGGAATGAGCGGGGATTTGTTTTCAGTAAAGACTTCTGGTTCATCCACCGTAGCCCTATTTGTTTAATTTTGTATTCGTGTCCTGTAATTACTGAAGTGAAAGGGATAGCAAAATTAAAATGAAAATGAAACCTCAGAAAAATAAAATATTAGGTGAGGACAAAGCTTTCAAAGAACAGAATTGAGGTACATTTTAAATCAGATCTATTACTTAGGCTTTCACATTATGGTAGAAAAGTTTAAATTAAGATGTCCTCAAGTATATCTTGGATTTTTGACTAATACATCTCTGAAGATCCCAATGCTGTGCATCTAAAGTATTGAAATTTGTACTATGAGACATTAAAATAAGGTGGGATTCATCTGAAATAACTTCATTAAATTAGGCACCCAGCTGAAATCAAACCTTTAGTTTCTTTCTGTAGTCAAGGGGAAAAGAGAAGCATTGCCAAAGAATATTCATTCTCTTTTTTATGGCGTTCATTTCCCCATATCGTATTTGCTGTCCCAGGAAGGCATGAGCAGCTCCTCAAATATGCCTCTGGCATATAGACTATGTCTGGATTTAGATGTCTAGTTCACATTTAATGTTAAATTTGCACAGACAGAACAAAATGAGCTGAATCCCTCCCAAGGGCGTGACAGTGTGAAATAAAAGGTTAGGTAAAGTCCAGTCCAGTTTCTGCTGCTTTGCTCAGTGAAGCTCAAAGCATTTCATATATTCATGTTTCTTTTCCTGCTTCCTTCTTTCATTTAACTAAACTAATAGCTAATACAACAGGGTTCCTGGCTTCTGTCTGTGTTGTCTAGACACTGTTATAATAACAGTGCTATAACAATAGAGTTTAAAAAAAGTCTGGATAAGGCAGGACATCAGGAATACTGTGTTGCTTAGCCATTTACACATGTAATATTTTACTTGGTAGTGATATGCAACATGCAGTTGCCATACCAGCTTCTGTTTCTCCATTATTGTGCAGGTTTTTATGACCAAATGCAATATTTAAATATATCTGTACAATGCATGAGGAAGGTCAGAAAGAGCTGCACTTCTCCTTGAGAGAGAAACTAAATGTTAAAACCTTGATATTTTGTCATAGGTCTCAAATAATAAACAAAACACAGAAACAAAACAACAAAAAACACAGAAAAATCATGATGGTGAGTTTGCACAGCCTCATATTAGTATTTTCAGCAATACATTTATCCTGTGTCCTACTCTTGAGCAACAACAGTTAATGGAAGTCCTGTGTCTCTGTTAGTGGAATTATATGAATAATGCAACATGATATTCATTTGCGTTTTTTCATCCCACCATTCTTCCACTAAGCCAGCTGCCAGCTTTAACTGTCATTTCCAAGGACCTAAGGATCAGGTGGGATTATATACTCAGGCTTTCCTGATTAAAGACTGTATGAATCAATAAGGGTAAGCCATTTAGCGTAACATACCTATGAAATACAAAGTTCCCAAGCTCAATTTTTAGTTCCTGTTTCTTATGCATCTAGGTACAGATGTGTCTGTTAAAGCAGAATAAACTGTCATAGCTGGGGAGTAGAAAGGTTTCTTGTGTTATGCTGAGTACTTCTTTCTTGCTTTGACAAAATACATATACCCTTCTGGAATTAGACACTTTTAGAAGTGTTATTTACAAGACTTTGTTTTTCAAGAAAAATACCATCAGAGTTTCAAGTGTTGTTATGAAGAGGGTGATTTATTAACAAAGAATTATTAGGTGCTATACTTTTCATTTTTTCAGTTAGTGAAATTTCTTTGGATCTTTTCAGCACCAAGCTGCATATTTTAAGATTAAAAATAAATCTGAAAGCAGCAACTTTGAAACAGAAAGCAGTTCTCCCCTCCACAGGTATCTGGAGAATTGAAATCTATCTTCTCCTCCTTCTCTGATGCCAGTCCTAGCTCTGTTCTCACATCTAAACAGATAAGAAGTGGAAAACTGTATCAGAGTAAAACAGATCCACAGAAGGACTTGAAACAGTTATCCTGAATCAATCACAGAATCATAGAATGGCTTTGTTTGGAAGGGACCTGAAAGACCATCTAGTTCCAAGCCCCCCACCATGAGGAGGGGCGGTACCTTGATGATTGATGTAACAGATTCCTCCTTCCTGCACCTGAACTTTCTGGTGTTGGAGTGGCAGTGACATCTCTTCAGCCTGCACAGCAAACACGCTTGAAATTATTGCTGCACGGGCAGACAGAGTAAGAAAAGATCCCTGCTGCCACAGTCCTCATCAAAGCCTGAGATTGGTATCACTTCTTCTCAGTTTATGTGGTGCCTAAAGGCAAGAGAGCAGCAAGAAAAGCAAGGGCATTTGACAAGACCAAGGACTGGTCAGGTCTGCTGTGATTTTCTCTCTTTCCGTCTCTTTCTTCCTTTTCTTGTGACTTTACTGTTTAGCATCTTTGTACTCTGGGGCTCAGTGATTTAGCGTTCTGTCACTAATGGCAATTCAGACTTCATATTTCAGAAGTTACACTACAGTTCTACAACTGTACTTATGAAATAGGCAGGAGAAAAAAAAAAAGCAAAGGTTACTAACCAGACATGTCCTTAGAAATATTGTTTCTAATTGGAAACCAGCACTAATGAACTAAATGGGACAATAAAAAAAAGAAAAGGCAGTATTTGGAAGAGCCAGTTCAGTAATGAACTGTCAAGGCCTACTCTCTTCTCACCTAATTGAAATGCTGCTTCTGCTGCCTTTTTATTGAGTTGCCTTTGGCTTTCAAAATACTTCCCACACACAGATTGACATGTGGATTTTATATTAACTTCTGCATTTGCTGCACATCACTTTTATAGCATTGCTAGGTATTGAGGTGGGGGGTTTTGCCTATTTTTTACTAAACAAAGGAAAGAAAATTTTGACCTTATTAGTAGCAGTGAAAACACAAATTTTCAGGCAATTTTCAGGCCCACATATCTTGGCCTATATAAATCGATTTGCATACAAGCACAGACTAGACATAATCAGGGAACTGGTTGTTTTTTTCCATTGTGGTGCTTAAACTAGATGATGACATTAAGAGATGGATTATTTTGTTTTGCATCCCATTTTCAAGTATTTTATACATTTATATCTTCATATGTTTTTAAGTTTCTAAGTGGCAATTCAAGGATTGCTGTTCTATGCCAATAAAAATAAAGTTTCGGTACAAAGAACTCATCCAAACTCCTTATGCTGAATGATGCCACTTACCAGCACTTCTGTTTCATCAACAAAAAATAATAATTGCTTCTCTCAGGAGAGATAACCTTAGGATCATTTGTGATGCGAGAAAGCATTCTTTTTTGTGTTTTCTTCAGTCACCAGAATTACCCTGAAAACATTTATGCAAAAATAACATATGCCATGTTCTCATCCACTAAGGTAACCACATTACCTTAGATCTACAGGACAGTTTGACAGGGAAGAGAAGCTCCCTTTGTGTAGGGCTGCAGCCTCTTCTGCAGGTCCCCCCTCACCCCTTGCTGCAGCTCCCCGTTGGGGCCCAAGGAGGAGTTTTCTCCCAAGAGGGAAGATTTAGGGCTTCCTTGGTGTTTGTAACAAGCACTCTGCATAACTGTGAAAGGTATCACTTCCAGCAAAGCCAACTGAGGTTTTGCTGAAGATTTCAGCAAGGTTTCCTTACTTGCTTGCTCTGTAGGTATTTTCTACATGTAGCCTGCTGAATCTTAGCTCCCATAGCCTGGGATTGAGATTTCTTCATCATCAGCTTAGAAAACTTCTGATGTGTGACTCTGGGTTGATTTTCCTCCCTGCACAAAAGCTGGGATGACGAAGAGGAGATGTGTCACTGCCCTGAATCTTAACCCAGGGTGGAAGCCAGACAAAGGGCATGAACTGTCCTGAGTTTAATATTTCTGCTCTATTCTAAGATCAATATTTCTGAAAATAAAGACCTTTCTACAAATATGGGTGTTATACTTCCGTTAAAAAGAAACAATCAAATTGATTCAATGGTGAAATAATTTACTGAAAATAGTAAAATTAAATTATAATTAAAAAAAATAAAAGAAAAAAGTCTGCCACACAGAAAGTAAATGCCACCAGTATAAGAGCAGCTCAAGAGTCCTTCCTGGAACTGCCTAAATGAAGCTGGCTGAATTAATCTTAGAATCCACTCTGCATTAATTGCCATTATAACTGATCATCTTTCTTGAGCCTTGATGTTCATTATGTTGCACAATATGATTTGCTGTGTATTTTGTATTTACTTATTGCCACTTAACTACAAGTCTGAGAGTTACTAACAACCCAAGGTTTAGCATAGTTTAGTGCTGTTTCTGCCTCTATCATAATTGTTTTTTTGTATTTCATTAAGTTTTTATGTGATTTTAGATGTTCTCACGAATAGTTTACTTCATATATGTTAATGTTTTATTTGCATTTCTTTGCAATCCCTTTACAGCTAACTGCCAAATATTATAGAATCAGATATTAATTCTATCATAAACTATGGTATTTATAGCATATAATATAGAATAAATAACAGATTATTCACAAATAAATGAATAATTTCTCCTTCTCTAATATTGTCCATGGACACACAGAAAAATGCTCTAAACATCCTGATGTAAGTAATTATTAGCTGTCCCCATCTGACCACATAAAAAAAGCTCAGAGATACAAAGTGAGCTGCTTATAGCTTCTAATTTTAATGACCTAATTTAAAACCTTATTGAGTCTACTCACTGCCTGCCTCCAATAGGATTTGACTCAGTCCCCAGAAGTCAGCAGGAAGCGGAAAGCAGACTCTGGGATCTCTGTTAGGGCCAGGCCTTCTAATTAACAATCCGGAAAATGATTCATCATAACAAGAAGTATTCAATTTTATTCATTGTAGCTAGAAGTAGGCTATTAACTTCCAATGTCACTTTGGATCCCAAAGGATCCTTAACTGCCAAGGCCGTGAAAAGAGATCAAACTTGTAAATTCTGACTGATCAGTTTTTTCTGCTGAGATTTTATGTCATTTGCTGTCCAGTAGCTCATAATTTCTTTCTCCCAGCAGTCGCTGTCCATTAGTATTATCTTCTAGCCAGAAACTGTCTCTTGGAGACTGGAAAACAGTTTTGCATCCTGTCGTCCCCCTCATTTTGGTAGTTTCACATTTGCAGTAGAAGATGTACTGCCTGAATATAGCAAATGGATACAGATGTAGCATATAACACCCCTCATTTGTCTTTACTTGCTAATGATCATTACTAGCTGAAAACTGATGGATTTGAAAACCAAAGCTCCAACCCTCAGGTCATCAGTAACGATATAACCAATGATGTTTGGTGACCCTTTAATATTTTTAAGTTAACTACATCAGACTTACCATGTCAAAATGATCCTTCGGTAGCAAAAGGGCACAAAGGGGCAATATTTTTTTTGCTTAGGGGAAAAAAGTCTGGGGACTAAAACAATGCTTTAGCCTCTCCTTTCTGCTCTCCAAGCAGAAAGGAGAATCCCCTTATTAAAAATGTTTATCATACAGCTGCAGAAAAGATCCTTCACCATAACAGAGCCTGTTACTGACTAGGAGTGCTCTGTCAGGCCTGGAGTAGCTAAGCAGCTTCCTTCAGGAGCCACAGGAAAGCTTTGGGAACCTTGCTGCCAGCCTGCAGTTTTCCTGCACATAGAGCCAAGTTTTTGGTGAATATACTGTCAAGACTCTTGACAATATTAGCATTTACTCTGTTTGGGATGTGCAGATCATTCTCAGCTCCATTTTTAGCATGGAAGCAGTGTCAAAGATAGATATATCTCGTTCCTATATGCCAACCCAAGGATTATGATACAATTTTTTTTTTGCAAGATTTAGCTCAAACTGTCATCTCTAGTTTATTTTTTCAGAAGCAAGTGTGCAGCTGCATTTCAATCCAATCACAGTAAATATTATTCAATGAACCAGATGATCTTTACTCTCTTTACAGTGTCTAACTAGTGAATAGCAATCCTAAATCCATCGATAAGTATGTGTTGCCTTCTCTAAATAGGCTTTCTGCAAAATCCTAGGAATGTAATAAGCCCTCAGCAACCAAATTACTTTATTGCCTACTACTTCACATGGTGTTGAAAATTATTTAAGACAGAGGAAAACACTGAAACAGAGCAGAGTACAGGAATAGAATAGAGCTTCTGAGGCAAGATGGACTGCTGCAGACCTGCTCCAGATCTGTTGTATCACCATGGAGAAGTTACTGCTCATTTTCTATTTATCACCCATCGCTGTTTTATCTGCCAGACCTTGTCCATCTTCCTGGCAAAGAATGACTCCTGTCACATAAACAGGCAGGCAGAGTCCAGCACAAAGGGCCCTTGCTTGACACTAAAGAACATACTTTAATAACTGTGCCTGTGTTCAAATTTGATATATAGGTTGCAGATAACTTTACAACATGTCAACCTTTTGAGAAGCAAAGTCCAAGATTATCAACAATGGACTTAATTTGACAGTTTAAGAACTTAATAACTGCTTTTTGTCATCCCTCAGCCTATCCCTCATAGCAGAGGTACTGAAGCAAGAGTGTAGATAGGTATTTCAGCACAAGCATGTCAAGACTGAGACTAAGCCCACTTCATCCTGCAGTTATTTTAAGCTGCAGGAATTTGCACCAAAGCAGCAGAGATTCAAGCATCCATCCTGTCCACCGGTATATGTCTTATGTCTCTCGCTCTGACATGTGCTGGCTATACTGCAGCACACTTGAAGTCTTACAGAGATGAGCCAATGGGTCCCGAGGTAATGGGAGCCAACAGGAAAACTCCAGTGAAATACCTCAAAGGAATTAAGCAGTGTTCCTCTTAGAAGGTGACACAACTGACAGTCCATCTGAGGAGCCTCTACACCAACACACTCAGCATAGGCGACAAACAGGAGTTAGAAGCCACCAGGCTGCTAGAAAGATATGACCTACTTGCCATTACTGAAAACTGGTGGGATGAATCCATGAGTGGATTGGAGTGTGACTATCAATGGCCACAGATTTTTCAGAAGGACAGAGGAGCGGAGAGTTTGCCCTCTACATCAAGAAACAGAGATACTGTGAAGTGCTGCGAAAAAAATAGCCATGAGCTGGTGAAAGTTTGTTAAGAGTTAGAAACTGAGGGAACACAGGAAGCCTTGTTGTTGATGTCTACTACAGGCCACCTGATCAAAGTAGGCCTACTGATGAAGTCTTCTTGTTCCAGCTAGAAGAGGTATCACATTTGCAGGCTCTAGTCCTATTGGGGCTACCACCCCATTGTCTGCTGGAAAAGTAACACAGAGAGCTGTAGACTATTGCAAAACTCCTGGAGTGCAATGAGCATAACTTCTTAAGATAAACAATGGACAGATATTACCTTGAGTCACATAATAGAAATATCTCTGTAGACACCAACGTCATTGGAGAAGGAGGGGCAGGAGGTGCTCCAGGCTCCAGAGCAGAGATTCCCCTGGATCCCCTGGTGCAGCCCATGGTGAGGCAGCTGTGGCCCTGCAGCCCATGGCAGTCCACAACAGAACAGAGACCCACCTGCAGCCCCCACAGGACCCCATGCTGAAGCAGGTGAACTCCTAAAGAAGCTGGAGATAGCCCCATGGAAAACATGCACTGGAGCAGGCTTCTGGCAGGGCCTGTGGCCTTGTGGAGAGAGGAGCCCATGCTGGTACAGGTTTGCCAGCAAGACTTGTGACCCCTCTTGAGATACACACTGGAGCAGCCTGTTCCTGAAGGACTGCATTTTCTGGAGACACCCACACTGGAGCACTCTGTGAAGAACTACAGTCTATGAGAAGGAGTCACATTGGAGAAGTTCGTGGCAGACTGTCTCCTATGCAAGGGAACCCTTGGGAACAGGGGAAGAGTATGAAAATTATGAGTTCTTCCCCTGAGGAGGAAGGAGAGGCAGAGACAGTGTGTGATAAAGTGACCTCAGCCCCCATTCCCTGTCCCTCTGTGACACTGAAGACGAAGAGGTGGAGAAAATGGCAAGTTAAAATTGAGCCCAGGAAGAAGGGAGGGATGGGGGAGTGTTTTAAGATTTTGGTTTTATTTCATATAACCCCAAATTTATATAATGTCCCCAAGCTGAGTCTGTTTTGACCATCACAGTAATTGGTGAGATGGTCAATCCCTGTCCTCGTCTTGGCCCACAGGCCTTTCATTATGCTTACTCTCCTTTGTCAAGCTGAGGAGGGCAGTGACAGAGCAGCTTCGGTGGGCACCTGTTGTCCAGCCAGGGTCAAACCACCACACAAACATATTTTACAGGAAATGTTTGGTGATTTACAGCAGCTAATAGCTACTTGGAAAGTATTTCAAAACTAGAAAGGATTACAGCAATGCTAAATGTGGTAGCAGTCATCCTCCTCTGGTCAGCAACAGTTGTTATATATCAGCATTTTTAAGTGACATATCTTCCCCACGCTTCTTCCACTGACAGGTAAACACATACATATGGACAGTAGCATAAGTAGCTTACATATAACTCATTCTTTAGTCTTTCCATGAGTGGCACACGAAAAAGGGGGAAATATCCAAAAATTGACTTTTACAGAGGTACATAAAAACAACCTACATCACAGCACAGATATAATTAAAGTGATATTTCAAAATTTTCAGTCATGTACACTTTCTCTGTCTTTCTCTCTCTTGGTTCTCTTCAAAACTTGGGAAGTTTTAGGAACTTCCCCATGCCTTGGGAAGCATTGTGATTGTGATATAAAAAATAGAATGGATATCTACTTTTCAGCACATATTTCTATATGTCCTCTATGTGTTCTTCGGCTGCTTGGTGGGCCTACAGAGTCTTGTTTTCAATATTTTGATTGATTGAGAATAATGTCAAGAGTGGCCTTTGTAGCAATTTCCTTTCTGCCAAATCTCTTTTATTCTTAATTAAATGTTGCACTGTAATGTGTTTGGACATATCCACTGACTTGTAGAAAGGAAAAAAAAAATGTATTCAAGGAACACCTGCCCAGAATAGATGCCATAAGAGATAAAATATTCTTATTTCCTGTAATTTATTGCTACATATGACTGTAGCCATAGCATCAAGTGGTGAGACCTCATTAGGTCCCTTAAGGTCAGTCTAAATTTATGTTCACACAGAGATATCCACTGAAGACTGAAATATCCATTCAGAGTTTACAGCATTTGGTTCATTTTTCAAAATCTAAGCCACAGCACACATCACAAGATCCCCCTAGACACTGGCACTGGTAAAGGTGCCAAACTTATCTTCCCCATATCTTCAGTATGCAATTTCTATGGCCTTAGTCACTTTGACTGTGGTCCATGGCAGTCAAGCTAATTTGATCAACCCATTCCATGGAAAGTGGAGGGATTTCCCCTTCACAACCCCACCCCACAAGTCAGCCTTCTCCCATTCCTTTCTTGCTGTTGCCCTGTCTTCCTTCCCTCCATTTCTTGTACAAGAAACATCTTTTACTCAACTCACGAAAACATTTTTGGCTTTATAATAATGAACTAAATGAATACACCTATTGTGTACCAGAACTGGCAAAGTGCCAGTGGTTGGTGCACACCATCAGAAGTAAAGAGGAAAGGTGGAGATAGCAGGATGGAGTGAGTGGGAACTCCCCCACTAAGCAGTACCCAGGCCCACCATAATACATACCAATGCACCAGGATTCATCTCACTTAACTGCAGCCAGATGGGAACAGGACCAGTTTTAGGCCATCTCCTTCCTTCTGTAGTCGGAAGAAAAAGGATGGCACCTCTGCAGAATACTCTATCTCATCTCAACACTCTCTGCTGACTGCAGAGAAGACTTTGAAGACTGGCTTAAAATGGACTTCTATGGAGCAATTTAAGTGCCTAAACAGGTGTGTCTAAGTGCCAGAGGAGACACCCTAGGGTGTCATATCCATCAACCTCAGACAGATATTTTGGCTATCCCATAGCATCCATAATGGTACTGATTCCTAAATGTAGGCACCTACATCACTCCGCCAATATATCCCTTTTGGAAATGCAGTTAGTTAAAAAAATAAAAGAATGACTCTTCGGTTCCCCCTTCTTTCACACTGATGTCAATCTGTGAACCCAGGGAGTTGAAAATATAAAGAGAAGCTTTATATTTGTTTCAGGATCCTAGTCTACCAGGATTAGTCAAAGTGATTATCTGATAAGGACCCTGAGTGTTCCTCTCTTGTGCCTGCAGAGAAAAACACTTGAGGGGGGTTTGTTCCTGACCTGAATCCCCATTGAAAGCCATCCAGCCCCACTGAATTCTGCTTATGCCAGAAAATCTGCCAATGGAAATTGTCATCATCGTGCCGCTAATTCTGCTTGGAGATATAAAAAATGTTATTTTTGTGTTTTTCCCAATGGCTCCTTTTGCTATGGTGTCTAAATATCTCACCACACATTCAACCTCTCATCTCAGTGTTCAAAATGTCCCAGGGTCTATAGTGGTCATGCACTCATACTTCAATATGTAGCCAGTTATCTAATGTATATTAGAGTGTCTCCCTACGTTTGCCAGGCTTTCTGACCAGGATATTTTTATATAACCTTGCAGTTATACTTCTCAGAACATGGCAAAACCTCCAGTGCTTTAAACCCACATCAATACAACCCAAAAGACAAAAAAAATGAAGGGATATTTTTAGCAAATATGTTCCTGGCAAAATAGCACAATTCCCTCATACCATAACCATAGATAACTTAGGACAAGACCATCAGATAGGCTGGAGTGGGAAAGAAAAACCAGAAAAACAGCAAGGGAGAAAAACAATTGGGATTGCGATGCTTTTACTCTAATGCACATGATACTTGTTCCAAGCACTGAATTCCCAGTTTTCTCCTTTGATAGAAAATTTTTGAACATTTTTCCCAGGTTACCTAAAAGATTCAGAAACACTGGATTCAAGAATACTGCTGGGAGACTTCTTTCACTGTCTCCAGATAATGCTACCTGAGTTTAAACAATGTGCTCAACTGAGGTAGGAATTGTTTTTCAACACAAAGTATCTCCTAAAAATTAGAAATCCCTTATGTGTATCATTCAGGCAAGATCTTTAACCAGCTTCCACCACTTAGGGTACTGTCTTAACACCCAGGCCAGTGAGTCATTCCATCTCTGGTCCTGGTTTGTTGTTTTGTTGTGGTTTTTTTTAGCATAATGTGCAATTGTAGCACACAGAATAACTCCTGCCAAGCGGGGTAGCTTCTGAATATTTTTATCTCTGCAGTATCTCTTGCCTGTAGACACAGCCTGCATAAATATTTCCCTTTTGTCCTCTGCAGTGTCCCGAGAGGTTAAGCTAGATTAAATTGGATAGACACCAACACAAACCAAGATTACACCTGGCAGTTGGGAAATCCAGATGGAATTCCATCACTTTACAAATATGTGCAAGTAGGAACTGGTATTCCAGTGGCAACATTCTTTCATATATGCACATATATTTTCTGGGGCACTGGGACGTTGGGTGTCTGTTCAGCATGAGTATTTGTATAACTTTTCAACTATCTCAGCAGGATCAGCAAACTTAAACTTTAATTCCCAGGCAGATGTCTATCAGGGACCTCAGCACTGAAAAAAGCAGCACGTCCATGAGGTCATGGCATGTATAAGCAGAATTAGCATAGAACAACAGAGCAGTTTAGATTAGAAAAAATTAGGTTGTGTGGCCCAGCCCCTTGCTTGGAGCTGGATCCAGTTTGCTCATGTTTCTCAGAAACTCATCCAGTTGCACTCTCAGGATCTCCAGTAATGGAGATTTGACAATCCTTCTGGGCAGCAGTTTTAAGCCTATTTCCTTACATGTAAACACAATTTCACATTATCTAATTTTTGGCTGCTAACCCTTGTCTTATGCACCTTGTTCTTGTCTGGATCTATGCATCTCTAAGAAGAGTTCAGCTTCATCTTGTAGGCACCCTCCCATTAGGTAGCTGCAGACAGCAGCAAGATCTCCCCTTGTCTTGTCTTAAGGCTCAAACCCCCCAGTTTTTTCAGCGTCTCCTTTTACATCCCATACACCAGTCACATGACTTTCTTAGTGATTTTCTGGTGTACTTGCTCCAGTACACTGACATTTTTCTTATGCTGAGGAGCCAAAATACGGGCACAGCACTCTAAATGTAGTCTCACTCTTGCTGAGAGGAATGGGAGATTTACTGCCCTTGAGTTCTTTCCAATTTCTCTCAGTTTATAATACAAAAGTACAGCTTTGACTATGTGATCTAGAGAGCATCCAGAGAGATCTTGATGTAACACTAAATGTGAAAGCAGAGCATCAAGATAGACGATTCCTTTTAATCAGAAATAACTTTCCTCTCCTCAAAGAGATTCCATTTGTGGAGTGAGATTTAGATGGATGTTTTTTTCTACATATCTCCTGATTTTTTAACCATGAATTATGAACTTTGTAGAGGATGCTACCAAACAAAAGTTGCAGCCCATTTCACTTATGAAATAGTTAGTTTTAAGGAACCCCTTTGACCCAAAATACGCTTTCATTTTTTGGCTTCCAGCTGTTACTGGTTGCTGCAGGCATAAACTGTTCTTGATTCCTGTGCATAAAAGGACTCATTAGCAACATGCAGACAAACAACTATATGAGCATATATGGCTAGTTTAAGCAATATTTGCAACAGAAAACAATTTAGGTGCCATGAAATTACAGCTTGATATGTCCGTGAGCAGGGCAGTGTGTGGGATTCTTCAAAGTAGCTGACAAACACAAAGCTGCTTCCAGCAGAGGATAACAAGGACAACAAATTTTGTTCTTGTGGACAAGCTGTTCATTGATCATCAGTGTAATTTCAGACAAGAAGGAAATAGAATTTCTCTCTCTCCTTCATCACAAAGACAGTAAGTGAGACAAGGTGGAAAAGGCTCTGCTCCACTAACAGACCTGCATAACCAAGGCAGCACAATAAAGAGATTAGTACCAAGTGAGCTCTTGTGCTACAGCAGGGCTCAACAAGACATATGATCTTACTCCAGGCACATTCTCTTTGGAGGTTTTCTTGGTAAAATACCCATGCAGTGCCATGTTCACCCACCCAGGACAAAATGGTTGTGATTCTATTGGGTTAAGTAGCCTAAAAATACCCACAGTGAGCCAAGGATCTGTTTCTAAGGATTTGCATTCACTGAGAAATGTACAGCTCTGTGTTATTGTTCTCTCTGCTAACCTCTTTTGCAGATACTTAATTGCTTCCTGGTGGTTTTGTAAGTATTTGTTTTGTTTATCATACTGTTAGACTATCCATAAAAGATAAAGCAATTCTCTAGACATCTCTAGCAGTCATCTCAGAAAATCTCTCTTACTGCTTTTAAATCAGGACTCGTTCCAAGACATGCCAGGGCTGCACAATGAAGACAAGGCACAAGCGATTCAAATGGAAAGAATAAGCCAAGGACAAGATTGGAACAGCTTCCAGACTTTTTTTTAAGAAAGGACCTCCAGTAAGTTTTCCATGGCATTTCCAGGATGTGATTTAGTGAATTGAGCAAATAACTTACTCAGGACAGCAGGTTGCACTTTTACCTTTGATCTCTGCTCTGTAAGAACTTGACCTCCATGGCTGTCAGGCATTTATCTTTTCCAGTTCATGTCCTCATTTCTTCAAATTAATAAGAACAGATGTTTTTGAGCGTGTGCTCACATGACTCCATTTGTTGGAATTTGCAAAACTAAACTTACTTTAAAAATCTTCCTCTATTTCTCTTAAAAATTCAGGAGTCTATTAGTTGGTATTTTTACAGTTTTCTTAATGGTATAAATATGTCTGTATTAAGGAAGAAATGGACAGAAGTATATTCATCAGGCAGAAAAGTAAGTTGTGAATGAAAGGCTGTCTGCCTTCCCATAGCCCCTCCAGGACAATAAACATAAATCTTCATCAATATAGGATATAAAACATAGTGATAGGAATTGGAAATACAATCATATTATATTATTATATAGGAAGTCACAACAATGACAGCTAGTGGGGGTATCTGCCACAGCACAGCAGCAGAGGTCAAAAAAGGCACAAGGCATGTCATCTAATACAAATCTCAAAAGGTTTTGCTGTAGTCAACACCTTCTCCATCTCCCACCCCTCACTCTTGCTCTTGGGCAGAGTGCAGACAGGAGGTCGTTCATGATCCTCTGCACATCTTTGTGTAGTCCTGGGTATGAACACTCAAACCCATTGAAATCATGGGGTCTGGCAATACACCAGATGCAGTGGGTCACATTGAGGTCCCAAGAAGGCCCATGTCCTGTCTCCAGCAGTGACATAGCAGATGCCTGTGAAATAGCTAAAAGTCAGAGCAATCACCATCACAGCTTCCTGGAATATTCTTCTATTGCTCCACAATCTGTAGCACAGGAAGCCTCAGAGCCAAAGCTAGTGTCTCTATAATAGCTTTGAGTATGTTTTTCTTCCCTGAACCTATCCATGCAACCAATTGAAACATTTAGCATTTATGTAAATGTTGAGCATCTGCAACAGCCTTTGGCAATGCATTATACACTCTAACTTCATGTTGTGCAACTCTTTACCACGTGCTTGCATTTGTTTTCAAGGTTAAATTCAGGCGTCGTTTGATAATCTCAAATCATGTGAGGGGAAAAGGCAACAGCATCACCTCTGAGGCTGCTGACACTCACTAACCAGCCATCTGAGGAAAGGAATACTTTCAGCCCACTCACTGGTGTGTTCTTAAAGCAGGTGGGCCAGGAAATCTCTACAGTGAAGGTAGATCGCCATTCTGGCTTATCCTAGCACTTCAAAGAGCAAAAGGAATTACATACAGTCACTTGAGGTGGGACTTCATTGTCAAAAATTGCAAGATTTATCAAATCAACTCTGTTACTACAAAAATACCAGAACTACTGTATAAAGTGGCCCATTTGTGGAGAATGCTTTCTCCAGCTACCTGATTCCCCAAGCCAATTTATAGTTTGTGGGTTCTCCAGGTAGCTCACTGAGGCATGGATTCAGGCTTAGAAGAAGGAAGCATGCTCTCTCTTAGGTTATGAAGATGTTTATTCAGTGCAGCCCATGCACTTGGAGCTTTGCCAAAGCTCCGGTCCACACGGTGGGAAGGCGGAGAGAGAGAGAGAGCGGGAGAGGGGGTGTGTGTCCCTTTTTCCCAGCTTGGGGGCTGGGCGGGGAAACACTGACCCAATGGGGAAGGGAAAGGGGT
>JBBMKD010000001.1:35953012-35971186 GCA_037834095.1 Argya squamiceps
TGTGTGTCCCTTTTTCCCAGCTTGGGGGCTGGGCGGGGAACCACTGACCCAATGGGGAAGGGAAAGGGGTGGGGTTACATCAGGATGAACCAAGTACAAGGGTAGGAATAGGGGGAAAAAGAACATACCAAGTACACATAATGAAATACAGATACAAATTCAAAAAACCTGAAACTTGCACTGCTACACTACTGAAAAGCAAGATTTCATCAGCTTTTATACTTCTTTATGTTGAATTCCAGGGTTTTGAGGTGGATTTTTCTCAGGTTCTGATGGTATTCAGCTGGAATTTTTTCTGGGTTGTTTTTTGGGGGTTTTTTCGTTTGTTTGGATTTTGTTGTTGTTGTTTTGGTTGTTGTTGCTCTTGTTGATATTGTTATTTTGATTTTTTTCCCCCCTCGTTCCTTACAAAATTCTAGGTCCTATTCTGGACTAATGTCTGTCCAAGTCTGAGGCTTTATCATGTCCATCATGGACAAACAACCCTCACTTAGCCACCTCCATTTTATGGTCTTCAGAACAGACTCAGTCCACTCTACCTCAGGTCAGAGCAAGTAGCAGGACCTTTGTCACCAGGTTAATTTTCAACCATTCCTTGCTTTCCAGCTTATTTGCTGAGTCGTTTCTGAGGTTACAATCATTTCTCTGTGACGCTGCCTCTCGATGATTCTCGAGTGCACTTGTAACATGTCATGCTCCAAAACATTCTATCTACACTTCTGCTTCTCCATATTCATTGATGGACTTTCACCATCTCTTTTGTGGTCCAAAGAGATTTCGTCTCTTCAACAACTGTTTATTCAAAAGAATTCTGTATATATGACAATTCTTTTTCCTCTGCTTAGTATATTTTTTCCAGATTTACTGTATCTTTTACTTGAATTGAGTGGGCTAGTTCTCATACCATGCTGAAGATGAGGGCAAATCCTGGATTTTTGAAATCACATGACACCTTTTTCTGTTTTGGTTTAGTTTGATTTAAGAGTTCCTAGCTTCCTATTTTCTGTATATATTTTTACTGCTACTCAGCCCTGAGCTGGGATTTCCATATACTTAACCATCCTAGTCATAAAAATCTTATCTTTGAGTCTTAGCAGGCTCAGAGCATCATCATATCTGCAAAGCTGAGATCCACCTATATCCCACATTTGTATCTGGATTGAATGTCATTTGCCATTTTTTTTCACCTGGTCATTGAAGGTAAGGACATTCTTCAGTATTTCAGACAACTCTCAGTATTGAATAACAGTAGTGTCAGCAAAGCCTGCCACCTCATTGCTCCAGCCTCATGCCAGACCATTCGCAAATGTGGGACACCATAGCCTGTGGGTTTATTTTGGTAATTTTCCTTCCTTGTGAGAAATGAACTTTTATTCCTACTTTGTTTTCTATCTTTTAGGGAGTTATTTAGCCAATAAATTTATCCTTTCCCATCTTCTTGTCTTTAGCAGACTTCAGTGAGAAGTTTTCTTGACTTCCTTTTGCAAATGTTAGAAGACTAAGATATTTAGACTTGTCCATGAAAACTTTCTGTTTTCCCTCATCATATGTGTATCACAGCAGATAAGTGATCTGTAATATGATTTCTTGGTCAGCTACAGTGATTACTAGCCAAATGGTTTGCATACAAGTTCAAACGCTGTTTATTCAGGAAAAAATACTCCCTGCCAAAACCTTGAATAGTATCTTTTCTATTAGCCATTCTTACAATGTTAATTGTAAGTTCTTTCTGAATTCTAGGCTTAATGTTGAGCTTTCTTGATGATATCCAGTCTCACCAGGCAGGATGTCACATTAGACAATCCCATTAGCCCTTTCTCTAATGATCACAAGAGTCCTAAAAGCTACTGGCAAAGCTCAAGTGTCATACAAAATAAGTGAAAATCACTCTTGATGGTCACTCTGTGATGTTAGTAAAAAAGAACACTTTTGAGGCTCCTTTCTAAGAGCACTTCAAAGGAGTAATGTACACAAGGGAGAGCAAGGACTGAAAACATGCTTGAACTGGCACCAAAATCATAAAGAAGAACCATTACTCACCTGCACCCTGCCTCCTGCTGGCTGACATTTGACAGAAGAGGTCAGAGTATAATGGAAGATGAACTAAAAATGTCATGGAAGACAGTAGGAACAAGAGGCACTAGGCACAGGTGCTTGTAAGGTCTGAGAAGGAACCTAATCAAAATCTCTGTGTAAAACCCAGAGGGTCATTTGACACATGAACTGATCAACCATGTGCTAAAAGTTGGATGCAGAATAATATGTCTAAAACTGTGTTTAACTAAGATTCAAAAATTTCTATTTTTCCTTCTGTGAATAGAAGAGAACACAACAAAAATAATGAGTCTAAAAAGAACAGAAGGAGGACAAAAAAGCATGCAAATTAATTGTTGGGAATAAAAAACCTGTGCACAGAAATATGAGTCTAATACATGCCTTGTGATTAGGTAATTGCCACAAGAATCCTACAGCCATAGAATGATTTGGATTGGAAGGGACCTTTGAAGATTGGTGAGCTCCAAACCCACTGCCATGGTCAGGGGCACCTTCCACTAGACCAGATTGCTCAGAGCCCCTTTCAGCCCGGCCTTGAACACTTCAGAGATGGGGCATGCTAGCAGCTCTGATTATAATTATTAATATGAACCAAAGCTTTCAGTATATTCTTTCTTGTACTGCAGGACAAAGAAAATTTCTCATGATTCTATGACGGTACAAAATTTGACATTTAAAAATCAAGTCGGTACACTGACATATCCGTCTGCTGCACCATTTTTCTTCCATGTTTCTAGTTGCAGGCATGCTCATTGTAGAATTCCAAAATGCCACACTGGAGAAGACTTCCACTCAAATTTGCAGTCTAAACTTATCTTGGTTTATTTGTTCCTATTCCAGGAAGTCTGATGCTTCCATAAAACTTACAGTGCTTGCATACTCTTGCAGGTCAGAGAGATGTGAAAATGTTTTTATGCTGAATACTTCCACCTTAGTCCCAAACAAACTATACCAAATCCATGTTTTCAATTGACACCAATGAATGGACTAGATCCTTTGTGAATACGAATCAATGTAGCTTCATTCAATTAATTTTACTTGAGTAATTCATGACAGTTGAGAATCCAGCTCAAGACTTTAATTGTCTCTAAAAAGTGAGGGAAAATGAAATACCAAAATAAATCAAACAAACACAGTAAATATTCAGTCAATATTTAGTACACTATACCTCATACTCTTTCACCAGCAGGTCTCTGCACCACCCAGCTTGATGTCTTTTTGATGTTGTATTTCAGTCAATTAGGGAATGCAAACATGCAATACCCAGAGAGAGTTAAAGTTCTGGAGACTGAGGGAACAGAAAGGAAAAAGAGGGAGTTTTCTGTCCTATAAATGTTGGTTCTGTGAGCAATTGACTTGAATTTCCTAATCCTCTCTAACTTGAATACAGAGAAGTCAGTCAAACACTGACTTTTATTAAATTGCTCATGACATCACTCTTCATGGCCATGAAATGAACATTGAGCAATGCTTAGAGATCATTGTTTGCTTTGTTTGTCCTTGTTATTATACACTCCTCAATGGAGAGAGGGATAGAGTCCTGGTTACTCAGGTGCTGTGCTTTGCAGCCCAAGGTAAGACTAAAGTCCTGCTAAGCCAGGCATTGAACAAAACACAAAGAGAGACTTTAAGGACTGCAGAGAAAAACACACAAGAAAAGAAAGAGCAGCGTCCATCTCTGCAAACTCCATGAGCACACAGAGGTTGCAAGCCAAGCTCAAAGCCCTCTTTGAGGGCTATAAACTGTGATTTGGCTAGTGTGATCAGGAAAGGCTCTGGTAGACCTAAGAGCAGCACTCCAAGTCAAAAGCCTTCTCTCCAGTTAGACTTTCAAAAGAGAAGTGGAATGAGGGGGGTATAGACATGAAGATAACAGTTGGAGACTCCAGGTTTTCATTTTATGGCTGTGGATTAAAGAGGATGACTGAGGACTGCAATTCCCTATGCATACACAGTCCTGTAGCTAGTAAAGGATAGTTATGCAAACCCAATGCTTGACACATTTTGGCCATGTGACAGCTCTTGTTCTCCATTTACACTGGGGCCGTGTAAGGATTTTTGTATGCTCTTTTCAAAGCATCTATTTTACAATTCTGATCTTTCCAAATGCAGCATGTGGCATCTTTCCAGGAGCTCAGGGCCCTATCAGATATTTATTTTGGGGATTTCACTAGAAAAACACAGATGTGGGAGAGTCGTCCAGGCAAAACATTTATTTTTTTTCCAAGAAGATGCTTCCCCTGTAAGCCAATCAAAGCTATTAAAGTTTGAAAACATATTGTAGTCAGGTGTCATCACAAACAGGTTCACCTTTTGATTAATACAGCCTCCAAACCCTTCTGTGCATAAGATGAAAACCCATTGAAGAAGAGTCACAACCCTCACAATTAATCATTACATTTATTCAAGACAATTCAGACAGAGATTGTTTTATAGAGAGTAAATATAACAAACTTCTACAATCTGTCAAATTTCTGGAATTTACTCCACGTTAACAGAACTCTGAGTAAAGAACTGAAGTTTTGTGGTGAATACAGGAAACCAAAAATTATCAGTACAGACATTCATTTCCCATCTCAGTGAGCCAAATTTTATGTCATTGTACTAATTATTGCAATTGACTTTATGTGAGGGTTTGCTGGTTTGGGGTTTTTTTCCACCTGATTTTGGTGAAGAGAGCTAAACTTGGTTTAAAACTGAGACAGAGCAACTGGCAGCTTCTTCTGTTTTCTTCCCTCTCACCAGCTTCTTTCCAAGACAGCTGTTCTTGTGTTGCTAACTGGTAGCTGAACTACTTGTTCGATAAATCCAACCGTGCATGAGCTGATGGTTGATCTGGCCCTATGTTCTCATGACTTGGCAATAGCAGGATTTTGCCAACTCTATGATAAAGGCCAGGCATGACATGACCATGAATAACAAGCCAATCTTTACCCTCTCCAACAAACTTCTCTTCCAGAGGCAACAGTGGAAGAAATGCATGAAGTGATGTACTGATACCTAAATATTTATTCAAGTTTTTAATTCTGCCTTATATTCAAGCCAATGCTTCCTTCACAACTCTAGACCAATCTTGCATACTAATGCTGAAATTTCCCAATTTTTATCTTAAATAACACCAGATGTGCCTGAGTGTTTTCAGGATAGGTGAGGAATTTGTTTACTTGATCTATTTCAGTGGATTCTCTTTGCCTGTCTCGTCTGGAGGGTCCCAAGGATTGCTGCTACCTTACAGAGTGCATTCTAATATAATGGGAGGAAATCTTCTGGTCCTCAGTTAAAAAATTCTGTTGCATAACAAGAAAGGAGTATATGATATATATGAATGGTATCATTAAGGAGAAGTCTTTCAGGTAATTATCACTCTCTTTGGAAGGAAGCAAAGATGACACTTGCTCAGGTGTCAAAACCTGATGTTACCCTGCTATAGACCATATTCAGTTTATGTTCACCATTGAAGTGTGCAAGCTTGAACTTGGGAACTTCTAAATTATTATGTCTGCTCCTCATTAATTGCAGGTACCATGGGTAGCACCTGGACCATCATTAAAGAGACCTTAAAGAATATATACTTTAAGACTTTAAAATACCTGAGGTGTTCTTATTCATACCACAATATACTTCTAATTAAAATTTCACTTGGACATGTTTATAATGGGTTAATAAATGATGCTTGGAGCTTTAAAGAAATTATTAAAGAATGGATATACATTTCATGTAGTCTAATAGCTTGATTGATTAACTCTTAAGACATTCAGTATTGTCATCTATTGATGTGCTTATAACTAAGACACAGCCCAAATCTATAAAGGATTTACTGTCACTGTCATTCATTTATTAACCCTTTACGTATGTTTTATTAATAGAACCTTAATATCAAACCAAGTTAACACCCGATAACATTTTTGGGAGAGATTTGTATCAAATAAATGCTATGAAATAAATAAGAAAAAGTCTCCTCTTGTATTGCTTAGAACAATTTCTAAGAAAATACCGAGATTCCTTTCCTATTTCTAACTTCTTCAAATATTGGGGGACTAAGGCACATACTGATCTCTATAGCAGTATGCAATAAAAAACCATTATGATGCTGTCTATTTTGTTTATTTTCAAAAAAGTTGAAACCCTATTTGTTTTTATTAATCTTCAGTTTGCATCAATGAAACAGAGGCAATCTACATGATTTAAGGACTTAAATACTGAAAGGAAAGGGAAGAGAGGATCTATAGACCCTCTCTGGATCATATTTAAGGGTCTTCATTCTAAGTGGATGAGCTCCACAAAGCTCTTTTGAAAATCAAGTACTGTTGAAAATAGCATCACACACAAAAGGACTAGCACTTGTAGTTGGTGAATAAAACCCGTATTTCTGTAAGATATTCCCCGTAGCACAGAATTACCAAGAATGGTGGAGGTGGGAGGGGACCTCTGGAAATGTAGTCCAACCCCCTGCTCAAAGCAAGGCCAGCAGGGGCATTGTCAAGTTGGGTAGTAGATATCTCCAGGGATGGACACTACCAAATCTCTTTGGGCAAATTCTTTGTGCTCACTAATCCTTATAGTGAAAAATCTTTTTTCTCACTCACATTTGAATGACATTTCTGTGTTTCAGCTTGTACCCACTGCCTCTTGTCCTCTCAGCCAGCACCACTGAAAAGAGCCTGGCTCTGTCCTCTTTGCAGCCTGTCCTTATCCTTTGATAAAGTCTCCCTGAGTCTTCTCCAGGCTAAAAACACCCAGCTCTTTTAGATTTTTCTTGCATAGAAAATGCACCAAATCCTTGATTACTTGAGTTGCCCTTTGCTGGACATGCATGTGTAAGTCTGTCTGAAGTGGGCAGCCCAGCACTGAGCACAGAACTCCAGATGTGTCTCACCAGAAGTGAGCAGAGAGGAAGGACCACCTCCCTCATCTGTCTGGCAATGCTTTTCTTTCTTTGCAGGTGATCACAGCTGTAATCACAGCTTTACTCACTGCCTTTATGCCAAAGACAAGCAGGTGAACTTTATTCACTTTATTCCCTTCTACCCTCTCTGCTTTCCACTGCTTCCTTCTGTGTGTTTCAGGATCCATGTATGTAAAGAGGGCCAAAGCTAAAATCTCCTTCCTAACACCAGATCTCACAGAGCAGCTCTCTCACTCAGATGTGCCACATGTTTCCACTTCATGCATGGATCTTACCCTCAATTAGTGCCCCTCAGTGAGCATCCATGGTGCTCACATTTCAATCCTAGCACCACTTCCCCCTGGAGCCAGACCAGGCCCTTCCTCCCACAGCAGACCTGAGCAGCTGGGTTTGGTTCCTTTGCCTCTGGAGAAGGAGAAAAGCATCCCAGCCCCCAGGCAGAAATTTTTCTGTATAAACAGATGGTGTTGAGGCAGTTTCTCTCTCTATGGCATGGGCCTTTCTTTGATACAAGAATATGTTTCCACAGAAATCAATAACTATAATACAACTGTCTTCCATTTCAAAGAATTGCACAAATGTAACTATAGACGATCTGTCTAAATTTCCCGTTCCTTTTTTCCCTGGAGTCTAGCTATGAACGGAGAGAATTGGAACCAAGAAGTTACTGATTTATCTTTTTCCTGAGTGTTTACTAGGTTGAATGCATTCGACAGGAGACTTCTAAGGAATGCTTTTAATGATGTTTCCAAAATACATTCTAAAGTCTGCTGGTTCAGTAATTACAAAGTAAGAAGGATGAGAGAAGGATTTTTTTTTAATTTACCTTAGAACTGCTGCTATGGCCACCAAGTATGAACAAAATTGATTCTGATTTCAATGGCATTCAGCTCAAATCAAATATATGCAAATCAGGTCTTCTTGTACCCTTTGAAAAGCAACTGTGCCAGTGTAGAGATTAACTATCAGAGACTAAAAGAGCACATGTGATCTTGAAGATGATATTGGTCACTAGCTAGCACAGAAAACAAAAGAGCAGTCATTGGATGAGCATGGATAAATTATCATAAATTTATTTTCACCCACATTAAAAAATTTATGTCAAATTTTTTCCCCTCATAACTTTTCATGCAGGTGCAGCTGAGCAGTAACATCAAAGCTGACATGTTAATTCCCAGCACCATACACTGCTTTGCACCAATGGAAACACAAACCACTAAGAGGTCCTACTGGTCAGTTAGAGGACACAGCTGAGCTGAACTGAACTGAAGCCTGCAGTCTTCTGAGAACTATCTTAGTTTTGCGATGATTTCACAATCCGAACTAAACTTTTTGAACTTGAGTCAGCATTCATCATACTGGTCTAGCCAGATGCCACATCTGAAAAGGATCCAAGCAAGGCACACAGCAGTGGGTACAATATTTCCGTAAATTCAAATCATCAAGGAGGCAGACAGAATGAAGTGGACAACAAAAGTTATGTCATCCACTGCATCTGCCTGGAGTTTTCTCTTGACTGGTTCCCCAGTTGAGGATAAGATTTTAGCCAATATCAAAAAATTAGATTCTAGATTCTCAAAATCTAAAATCTAACTTTTAGCTGCCTTTTTGTCCAGAATTACTTGTCACCGCATACTTTCCTGAAGTGTGTTTTTAATTCATCACCAATACATGCTGCCATTTAATTGATTATATACATGCAAAACTAAGCTGCTAGTGTGAGAGGTGGTAACACACAGAATAATATAGACAATAAACTCTGCATGGGTCCAAACACAGCCTCTTTTCTTCCACACAAACATCCTCACACACATGTAAGTGACTAGAGGATCAAACCACTCTATGTGTCTTCAAGCTTCTGGCTGTTCAGCCTGCCAGGTCAGTGCTATAGAATGGGAACTGTTAATTTACCATGACTTTCTGAATAGGTCCAAAATGAGCTGGCCAAAAAGCATGGTATTTCCCAAAATTTGTTTTGACAAGACACAGAATACAACTTTTTTGGACAGCATCCATTTTGCCCAATGATGACTCTGCAATAGTTTTTCTTGGAGCTTGCAGCAGAATACCCTGATCTGAGCTTCAAAAACACACAAGATCCTGTGTGTTAAAGTAATGACCACAGAGAAAAAATAAGCACTAAAATCTGCCTGAATCTAGCCTACATTATGTGGTGTGATTACCTGACCATTCTTTCTCTGTGTCCAGCTGACTTCCTACTGGACTGTTACTGAGGATACAGGAAAAGTAAGGATCTTCCTTTTTCATGCATATTGAATTAAAATTGGCTTAAAAGCAGCAATCCTAAGCCAGTGTGCAAGTTCCTCTTCTTTTCCCTCATGTGCCTGTGCCAACAGTAATGCCAAGTGTGAGCAATCATAACCTTGGTAAAACATCAGTGTGCTATTTGCACCATGCTGACAACTTTAATAATAGGCAAACAACTTGTAGATTGTCACAGTAAGAAAAGGGCAGACCGTTTTTCGGATTTCACTTTGTCCCAGTGCTGCCAGCTAGATGCAACCTGACAGCAGTTCAGACACCTACACACAGGGCTAGGTAGCTGCAGATCAATATAAAGGAGATACTCTGCAGGAGACAGTATGCAAATGTTGGGAGTAGAAAGGATTTAGCTGTAAGAAACTCAAAACTGTATGTCTCTGTCAGCCAATCAATTTCCTCTTGGAGTTCTTCCCCACTATTCTGATGGGTTTTGTGTATGTCAATCAAAAAAATTACTAGAAAAAATAGGCTGTCAGGAAAGCAAAGAGCAGGACAACACCTTACATCCAAGTCACATTTTATTACTTCCTACATCTTCCCATGCAACCAGCCCCCTCCTTACCATCATCCTGCCATCACTACTGTCACCAGCTCCTGTGTCCAATGAGACTATCTGATGGGAAGTATTGCCAGTTCAGTGTGGGATTTAATAGCTGCAGAGAGGATACTGTTAGGGCCAGCCATGCCAGATTATCATTTTAATAACTAGAATCAGTGTGATTTGTCAGACCAGGGCAGCCTTTGTACTGTGGAAGGTTTCCCCACTCTGGTTATTCCCACTCAATCCCCACTCAAGCAGTGGCAATAAGCACTGGAGAAATAGAATTGTTTTTATCCCGTTCTGTTGTCACCAGCCACAGAAATTAAAGCAATATCCCCAAGGTACCCTATGGTATTTTTTCAAGGGCCAGAGAGGAATTCTATTTTGAGAGAACATTAGAATGTAAATGGAGGTGAAATACTCTATTTCTCCCTTTCTCTCTTGCAGAACAAGTCTCAGACATTGTTCCGTGCTTCAAAGCTAACAATAAAAGACCGTCGTCTTATTCAAGTTGCAATGTTCAGTGCTTTTGTTCTGCAAATCTATTTTACCACGTGGAAAGGCTTTCTGAGGAGTTAATATACACTGTACAAGAATTGTCTCCATATAAAAGAATTGCTACATTCTAAAAATAGTGGCAGCTCTGTTATATGTATTTGAGATTTTCTCTGATGTGGGGATCAAAGTTTGGAACTACTGGACTAAAAACCAGTTACCAATATGAATGACACTACCCTTTAAGCAAGACCATTATATGCTCTATGAATGTGAGCAAGGTCCACAGCAGGTAAATAGGTCACGCCTGGTTTTTTTCCTAGATACAGAAAAGTGTAGTATATTGTAGCACAGTGCACTGCAGCATAGCACAGGGTGGTGTTGTGTGGTACAGCATGGCATCGAATGGCACGGTATGACATGGCATAGTTTAATGCAGCCATATCCTCCTAGAAGATATGCTGCATGTCACGAGGAGGGCAGGGAGGTGATTCAAGACAGTCTGCATGGCTTCACTAAAGGCAAGTCCTGCCTGACCAACCTGGTGGCCTTCTACAGTGGAGTGAACACAACAGAGAACAAGGGAAGGGCTCCAGACGTCATCTTGTGTAAAACCTTTGACACAGTCCCCCACATCATCCTTTTCTCTAAATTGGAGAGAGGCAGATTTGATGAGTGAACTTTTCAGTGGATACAGAATTAGCTAGACAGTTTCATCCCTATGGTAACAGTCAACAGCTCAGAGTCCAAGTAGACATCAGCGATGAGTGGTGTCGCTTAGGGGGTCTGTGTTGGGACCAGTGTTATTTAATCTCTCCATTAGTAACATAGATTAAGAAATCAAGAGCACTCTCAGAAAATTTGCAGATGACACCAAGCTGAAAGGTCCTGTTGACACTCCTGAAGGATGGGATGCCAACCAGATGGACCTGGACTCTCTTGGGAAGTAAGCCCATGGGAGTCTCATGAAGTTTACTGAGACCATATTCAAGGTGCTACACCTGGGTTGGAGTGAACCCTGGTATCAGTGCAGGCTGTGGGATGAACAGATCAGAGCAGCCCTGCCCAGAAGGACTTGGGGGTGCTGGTGGGTGAGAGGCTGGACAGGACCCAGCCATGGACACTCACAGCTCAGGAAGCCAAACATGTCATGAACTGCAACAAAAGGCAGTAGGGAGAGGGAGGGAATTCTGCCCCTCTGCTCTGCCCTGGTGAGACCCCACTTGGATCCAGTATCCAGCTCTGGTGTCCCAGCACAGGAAGGACATCAACCAAAAAGGGGAGTTCCAGAGAAGGGCTACCAAGATGGTTAATGGGATGAAGCACCTTTCCTATGAGACAATGTTGAGAGAATTGGGATTGTTCATTCTGGAGAAGGAAAAGTTTTGAGATGACCTAATTGCAGCATTCCAGTACTTCAAAGGGGCCTACAGGAAAGAGAGAGAGGGACAATTTACAAGGGCATGAGGACAGGTGGCGAGGACTTCAAGATGAAAGAGGGTAGGATTAGACTAGATATCTAGAAGAAATTCTTTACCATGAGAGCACTGAGGCAGTTGAATAGGTTGCTGACAGAAGTTGTGGTGCCAAGTACGTGGGAGCATTCAGTGTCTGATTGGATGAAACTCTGAGCAACCCAGTCAAGTGGAAGGTTTCCCTGCCCACAGCAGGGGGTTGGAACCAGATGATCTTTAAGGTCACTTCTATTCCAAGCTGGTGTAAGATTCTCTTATATCATTTATAATATTGTAACATAAGTCCATGTCAATATCCATGTGTCTTGTGCATTAGATACGCTGTCATGCCCCCAGAAATCTCAAACCACTAAAATTTGTCCTTCATAGAAAGACAATTCCTTGACTCTAAAATATTATTTGTCAACTATGAAGCTTCTGTGCATGATCATCGAGGGTTCCTCATTTCCATCAAATCCAGACAACTTTTACCCCAGGCTTTTAAATGGATAGAAATATAGAGCTCTTATGGTGGATTTGGTGGGAAAACCTACCAAACATACTCTGACATTATGAGGGATTGAGGATAAGAGGAGCCAGACAAGGGCTTTTCCTAGTCCAAGAAGTTCCCAGGAGGAAGGACATGCACTTAACTCCAAACATCAACATCAGTTGTTCAGTCTCTCAGACACCTCTCCTTCATTTGCATGCTGCCACCCACATCCACAGCTGAGCTGCTTTCTGGAGTATGTGTTCTTCATGGTCTGCCATGTCACAGCTGAGTTAGCTCAGCTTTCTGCTTCCACAGCCCTACAACCAACATGCATCTTGATTTAAAGCCTGGAACTTCCCAGCACTGCTTAGCCTTGCCCTGTGTATTTCACTGAGAGATAGGGAATTTGTTTACTTCCTGCAGGCTCATTAGGCTCTGTGTGGATTCAATGTCAAGCAGCTTATTCTCCTCACAAATTGCAGTGCGTAACCAAACTGTCCTGGACATAAACCCCCATTAGCCCTGCTGGGACTTCATACAGGCACAGCAGTTTTATTTACATGCTTTTTAAAAGCCAGATCTAGTCTTTAGCCTAAGCAACAGGTTTTGAATTGTATTCTTGATAGTGGTAAGAAGTTTTGATATGCCTTCAGTGGACACATGCTTAGGCTGACAGATTGGTCTAATTTGGATCAGATGAAGGTCCTTTATGTACTTGGAAATCTTACAGAACCCCTTCCTTGCCAAGTAGCTTTCGATAGAGCTTTCATGATAAAGGAGTGTATTATAAAAATATTTCAATGCTCTGAATTCTGGACATGTTCAAAAGGCTGGCACACGAATGGTGGTGGCTCAGTAGCTGTATGAATCAGTGATTTATATGGAGAAAAAGATCAAATATTTAAATTTCCTTTTCAGGAATGTATGAAAATTGTTACCATGAAAGCAAGGATGACCATTTAGATAGCTTTCCTGTAGCACCAAAAAAAAAAAAAAAAGTAGAATAAATAATAATGAAAGCAGTAAAGAGACATGAAATAAAATTTTTAGGAAAACTGTCTGCCACCCAGAAGGACTTGGACAAGCTCAAGAACTGGACTGATAAGAACTTCATGTGGTTCAACAAGGCCCAGTGCATGGTCCTGCACATGGGTAACTGCAACCCCTTATATCAACAAAATCTGGGGGATGAAGAGATCAGAGTAGCCCTGCCCAGAAGGACTCGGGGATGCTGCTGGATGAGAGGCTGAACAGGACCCAGCCATGGGCACTCACAGCCAAGGGAGCCGAACGTGTCCTGGGCTGCATCCAGCAGGGTGAGGGAAGGGATTCTGCCCCTCTGCTCCATCCTTGTAAGACTCCACCTAGAGTGCTGCATCTAACTCTGGATCCCCAACATCAAAAGGACATGGATCTGTCAGAAAGTGTCCAGAGGAGGCCATGCAGATGATCTCTCCTATGAAGACAGGCTGATATAGGGCAAGGGGTAATGGGTTTCAAATGCTTTTTAACCATTCTTTTTTAAATGCTGGGGGGGGGTTAATGGTTTTAAAAGAGGGTCGATTTAGATTAACTATAGTATAAGAGATAAGTGTTTCACAATGACATTTATAAAACATATAAGTTACACACAGAAGTGGTAGATATCCCATGCCTGGAGATGTTCAAGGTGGGGCTCTGAGCAACCTGGTCTAGTGGAAGGTGTTCCTTACAATCCATAACATTTTATGATTCTATGACAATATGATTCTATATTCTGTGTGATAAAGGCAAGATTTTTTTTTTTAAGGGCTTGTATATAAAATGATGAAAATTAGAAATAAGTGAGAAAAACAGGTAAAAACTGAGAAGAGACTGCCATGCAGACAGATCACCATGTACTAATAAGCCAGAAACCAAAATGCCAAAAACAAACTAAAAATGTGGTAGCCAACATGTCCTGAGGCAGAAGAGTTAGAGACATGTGGTATCTCTTTCTAAATCAAAATACAAATGAAAAAAATGTGCAGACTTACATTCAAAGTCAGTACGGGAACCAAAGAAGAATTTTTAAGCGGAAAATAACATTAATTTTTCCCCAAATTTGTCAGCTGGTCTGACAAAAATACATCCCCTTTCCCTTAAAAGCTTGCATTTAAAAATAAAAACAGATGTGATTCTCAAACAAATTACATTTCTTTCATGTCCATCCAAAATGCAGGTTTTGGGAATGTCTGAAACAGCAAATTATCTAAAAAACATCTTCCTGAAACTACAGAAAAAACCCTAGATCTCTGCTAACCTAGCCCTCCTTGTGCCGCAGAATGGGGTTATTATGCATAAATCTATTCATGCAAAGGACTACCCCTTCTCCTATTACTCAGTAGAAAGAGTTTAACATTGAATACAAGATAGAAAATGCATAAAAAGGTAGTACTCCTGACTTATTCAAACCACCTGTCTAAGCTCTTAAATGAAGAAAAGGAGGAAAAGAATCAGGATGAACATAAAAGGAAGAACATCCCATTACATCACCACACGATGTTGGACTCTTAAGGTGAGAGGATATTACATTCACTTAATAAAACATCTGTAGTGTCACATTGAAGTAGCAAAAGGCAGAGAGTTATTGCAAGTGTGAATGCTGTTTTGCAATTATAAAAAAAGTACAATCTGGTTTTGGCTTCTTTAGTTTCCAGCTAAATATAAGAAAACATACACCCACTCCCTTATGTATATTGCTGCCTTGTTCTCAAATATGCAGAAAAACACTGCAATCTTATGTCTCTTCTTTTTTCTTTCTTTTTTTTTTTTTTTTTCCTGAAAGAACTCCGAATTTGCAGTCTGGGTTGTTGTTTAGTGGTTTTTTTCCATTTCTTCATGTCACATAGATCAGTTTGTGAATAAAATCTGTAGTCTTCCAAACTAGTATTTACCACTCACTCTTCCAGGGACTCAAACTACTAATGCATGTAAGCTAGGGTTCTTACGTGCTTAATATATAATTCTCAGGAGAGCTAACTGAAACTACACATTTTCTCAATATATCAAGTTTTAGGTTTGTTATAAAACTTTCTTCCCGAAGCTGATTAGCTAAGGATTAAGCCTGTAGAAATATCCATTTGCCACTTTCTTGGTGTCCTGTTGAGTCAATTTTCTTAGGGATTGCTTGTAAAAATCTTGTCCATCTTACATTTTTTATGCAGCATAGAAAGTGTTCTTTTTAAGTATTATTTTATATTTTCTTTATTAAAGCATGAAGTGTCAAGCAAATTGTAGCAAGTCTTCAAACCGCAGTACGATCACTTGGATAGTAATGAAGAATTGAAAAGTGTCAGGGTCACTGCTTTATTTTCTGTTGTCTTGTCTTGACAATCTTGGCTGATTTCAAGTTTTATATAGTCTGGTTATGCAGAAAATGCAAGGCATGTGCGTACATGTATATTTTTGTGTTTGTGTTCTTGTCTGTATTTTTATTTACCGATTCAAATCAAAGAACAATGATGCTGCAGCATCCTGAAAACACTCTGAAATTGAGGAATCCTGGAAAAAGGGGACCAGAGAAGTGAGGTTGTATGTTTGCAAGAGTAAGTACTGCAGCAACAAATTTGTCAACAACTGTGTAAAAATAAAAATAAAACAGGCTACTACTTCCCTTGCACAAGCACATCTGTGATGGAGATTATAGGAAGAGTTTAAAGACAGAGGAAGATATAACAGTAAATCACAACTTGCTTTCCCATCTCCAGTAGATGATGCAGCCATTTAATTAGTTCCAAGTCTGCTAATTACATATTTTGGTATATTCTGAATAGGGAATAGCATCCTCCTGGAATAATCACAGCTGGGTGAAGCTTCAGAAATGAAATAGCACAAAAAGGGATTTAGAAATATACAGTGAGCCCAAACACAGAACAGGAAGCTCCAGAGAGTAGCTGGAGGGTTCCTGGCAAGAGGGGAAGTATCTGAAGTCATACTAGTAAAGTGATGTGAAGGAAGGGATCCTACCAAGTTTGCTTATGTCCACAAAGGATTATAAGATGGAAAAAAAAAACTGCCCTGAGAGGACAAAATGTGTTTCTTTTAAGCATTTAATTCTATCTGTCTCAGTCCAAGTATCCTCTACATAGTTATGTCATGGTAGCTTGCTATTTTTTGTTCTAATAACATAAAAGCTTTAGAGATTAGCAATATTTGGTGCTTCTTGGCACCATTAGAAGTTAGAAGTCATTCCATCTCAAAGGCTTCAGGCAGCCCAACACCAAACACACCACGTCCCCTCCTTTCTCGTTTAGAGAAGAGATTGGCTGGACCAGGCATTCAAAGAAATGTTTTTTACTAAATGGATATTAAAAGCATCCACAGAGCATGAGATTACGGGACTTGAAAATGAGAACATTTATTCTGGGAAAAAGTCTTAGGAGCTTATCCATTAATGCAAAGACATATGAATGATCATTTCAGATAATACAACAGGGTTTGGTTAAAAATATTGTCATGCAGCCTACAGTCTATCTAATGTAGACAACAAACTTAAGAGAAATTATGTTCTTCAGAAGACATCTAAGGTGACTAGCTTGGATTTAAACAGCTTCATTTGGCCAGATGAATCTCACCTCACCTCATCTACCTTGCTCATGGTTACAAAAATTGCTGCTCCAGGCACATGGAAAGTTTTTTACCAGAAAAGTTGTTTGGTTTTTTCTCCTGCGCCAAATACTTAAACTGGTTCATTCTCTGAAGGCTGAATAGAAGAAACAGCAGATGATGGTGGTTTCTTTCTGACTCTGAGAAGTTTACATATTTTAGAATGTGTGGTACAGTGAGAGCTAATAAAGGGGTTTTTCATCAAAAACCCCTTTCCTCTGAAAATACTGTTGCCTTAAATGAAAGCATTTTTCTTTAGGTTTCTTGGTGCAAACAAAATCTCAATCAAGAATGAGTCAAAATACAAGACACACAAAAAAAAAACAAAACCAAAAACATTCCAAGTGACTGTAGTTCAAAATACAGAGTAAAGATTTGTTCCATGCATGGATTAATTAGCCCACATGGATATCATTGGGTACCATGGCACCCTAGTTCTTCTTCAATAAGAAATTTCCAGATGCTTGGGGGCTTTTTTAAACCTTAATAAAATAAAATTTTTAAAAAAGTGAAAGAAATGTTTATTGCCTAGCTCTACATATAATACAGAGAACACTGGCTGTGATAAAATTTAATGAACACTAATTAAATTTTGATTGAGGAGTTCTTGCAATTAATTGTTTATAAACAATCCAGAAAGAAAAAATATTTATCAAAAATATTGAGAAAATTAATTTATTTAGAAGTTCAAATAAAATCGCAGGCTGCTCATTAACAATTCATGAACATCAAAAAGACTGAATTAATTCTACGAAGGAGTTGATATTAGTTGTTATTATCGCCTTACTTCCAACAGAATGCGATTGTTCTAGAACAATCCTGGTCAAGCAGTTCATTCTAACACCCTCAGCTGCAAGCAATCAAAAATTAGTTTTGGACCCAGCCCAGAATCCCAACCCAATGTAATAAAAAATGCTACCAATCCTTCTGACTTTACTCAGACTCAAAATTTCACAGAATTCAGATGACCCGTGAGAGTGTTATTACAAAATAAAATTAAATTAACTTAAAAAATATGTTTCCAGACCACTTTCATTTATGTTCCAGCAAAATAATTAGGGGTTTTTTAATTCTTAAAAATTAATTCAACCTAACTTAGTCTCTCTCCACTAGCAGTCGATAGGAGTTTACTGTGGCTTGTTACAAAAATTATCTCTTGTATGTTCTGCTGTTCTTTGGCTTTTTAGTTATAGTGGTTTGAAAGCAAAATGAGTGAGAGGCTCCAAGTCAGAAATACAATTTATTAAGAAGAAAAAAAGGTAAAATAAAATAAATGCAATAATACAAAAGACCACTGACAGAGTCAGAATACAACCTGAGC
>JBBMKD010000001.1:35971286-36058519 GCA_037834095.1 Argya squamiceps
GCTTGGCTCCTCCCCCTGGGCGGAGCATCTCACAAGGGGATAATGAGTCATACAGGGGGTCCTTGATGGCCCATTAAAGAGAGATAACTCCCAAAGGGAGTTATCTGTGAGTCATGCAGCAGGCATTTGATGGGCCATTAACAGAAGACACATTAACAAAAGAGAGAGGGGTCCTGGGAGAACACTGGTTCAACAATTCCATTCAATAGTTCATGAAGATGGTGATAGAATACTTTGTGCATATCTTATACTACAACCCAGGACATTAGTAAAATCCACTTGATGTTGTAGGAGGAGTAGGACAATATGAAGTGCTTGCAACGAGTGAATTCATAGAAGTATGAATCCAGCACCATGTTTAGATATACACACACATTCTTTTAAGCCTACACTTTTATCTAGGCTTATGAAGATATCTTGTCGTGCTGTATTCTCTCAGAACCTTGTAGAAGGATCATTTAAAGCTATATAGAATTAAATATTGCTTCACTGGAGAGAAGCCCCATCCTTTGAAGTATTCACAGCCAGGATGGATGAGGTCCTGAGCAACCTGATCCAGTGGGTGACATCCCCTCCATGGCAGAGAGCTTGGAACAAGATGATCAAGGTCCCTCCCAACCAAACCATTCCATCATTCTATGATTTTAGGAATTTAGGAGCTTGCTACCTCTGTTAATTAATTTAACACTTCTAAGATCATCTTGGATGTGCAGTCCAGGACAAACATCCCTTGAAACCCTCTCCAAAATTTCAGATGGCCCACAACACAGTTCTGTGCAGACTCATGTATCACATCCCTCACTCTACCCACATATCCATTGACCAGTATCCTGGGATTCAATGCTTGGGAGAAAGATCTCAGCATCTTCACTGAAACTTCCTATGTGTCTTGTCCTGAGCTAAAGCCCAGCATCTCTTTCTGATTCCAAACAGAGCAACAATTATAAAATCTTTGCTTCTAGCCCAGTCTTTGTTTCAGGATCATTCTTTTCTCCAGAATTTAAATTGAGTGGCAGTTGTTCAATCTGCTCTAACTTTGAGCTATGGGACCTATTATTACAAATTAGAGTTTTCAACCAAAATCCTGTCCCTGCAAGATTTATATTCAGGATCAACATGTTTCTGATTTGATCATCCTGTCTTTTCCCCTTCCTTTCTCCCTTTTTTTTTCCTGTAAACAATCAATGGATTCCCACTGATTATAATAAAAACGCATTTTTACAATGACCTTGCAGTACCTCTACAGAGAGGAGCAGTTAACAGCTACTACTTCCCCAGAGCTAGAAAGAAGTAAAGAAGCTGCTTCTAATCCAGACTTCATTGTCACTGCTCAGCCAATCCATGGAGGTACAACACAGGCTGGCTTCCTTTCCCAGGAGATCACATATAACTCATCGCCTCTGACCTGGCAAGAATTATGACTAATCAGCTGCATTAAAGTGACACAGTGGTTATGTAGCTGTATCTCAACACAGTAATTTTTCCTGTTTTCCTGTTTATACACACTGAAAACCATTGTTATTTTTACTCCTTTCACTTAGGGAAAGACAAAAACAAAAGAAAAAACAAACCAAAAACCAAAAAACAAACAAAAAAACCACACAACTCAAAAGCCTCTAAGTTTTTTGTACAACTCAGTTTCATAAAAGTATAGGCTCTAAAAGTCAGCAAGTAAGCATAAAATACCATTTGAATGGCTAGGGAAAATAATCTGATCTGCCAAGGTAAACTAAAAAAAAGTAGAGCAACTGTGTCCAACGCCACAAAATAATCTTTGAAGAGATAATGTCTGCATTAAATTAAAAAATGAATCATTGAGCTACTCATATCTTACTCTGGACAAAAATTTGAGGACCAAGACAAGCAGATGGATCAGAAGCTTTCATCATGTTGACTCTCGCCTGTTATGTAGCATGGTAAGATGATCTTGCCAATAGATTCTCTCCTACGTTACTTGAAAAGGAGCTTGTTCAGAATGAGAGCAGAGGTCATTTAGCAGGATCTGACAAATACTACATGCATTCCACCTCTACTGAATGTTTAGGATGACATACCAAGATCACATGCATTAAATCTGGGTGTCAAAGCAAAATATAACATTTTTTCGTGTGCTGTACATGCTTAATTTTCCTTGATTTTTTTGAATTGAAGAACAATGAAAATCAGTTCATTTATTACAGGTGTTAAATATTAACATGGGTAATTTAATATTAGCAGGCATTATTAAAAGAAGGAACTTTTATATCTGTCAGACCCTCTGGCTAAAGAATCTCTAAAGTACCTAAGTACTCCAAAGTCATAGAAAGTTTCCAGTCTTCCAGCAGGCATTCATCATTCTCATTAGATGAGCCTCCCTGAAGCCAGATGGTCCTTTCCAGAATGAAAAACACAAAAGGAACCATCAAAGTAATTGGCTGTACCCAGCAAATAACCAAGCTACATTTCATAGCTCATGTGTGTGCAGATTTCTTCTGTCAGCAAGAAGGATGGTTCTTCCTGCAACCAAGTGTGATTTAAACGACATAGAGCATCCTTGATCATATTTCTCAGCAGTGAATGCAGTACATTGCGACTGTACCTCCTGCAGAGACACATGTACACACAGAAGAGTCCAGAACTGAGACTGGTTTTAGTTAGCTGTTTCTAAAACAAAAAAATCATGGCCCTGCTCTACCTCAGAGAAAGCAGTGATGAGCAATTTGCCCCTGCAAAGAGCCACCAAGGTCAGTTCAACAGGAGCCTGTTAACTACAGAAGAGGTGGGAGATTGCATCAGCTCTTACACCTGCCTTCCTCTATTTTTTCATCAAAGATGGACTGTCCTGTGCTAGTTAGTTTATAGGAAATATTTTAATTTTTATGTCTCTATCTCATTGTATCTATCTATTGATGATTACAGGGAGACTCACAGTAGAAAAGACACATCAAAGAGCTTGCAGAAAATAGTACAGGAACACATAAAAAAGACCTTATTCTCTCATGAGGACCGGAGTGGAAGCCACCACCCTGTGCTAAGCTTTCTAGTTCTCCATAAGTTTTCTAGTTCTCTTGATTATTTAAATCTTTTTCTAACTCTACTAATCCCTTCTTCATTTCAGTTTCCTTGAATTCATCTTTGCACCATCTGAAGCTAAATGACACTTCCTCAAAGGAAGAATAACATCACAAACATATCTTCTAATTTATACACAGACACTAGTAATGTGCCACAAGAGAAAAGCCCATTACTCTCACCCCTGTTTCATGTTAGGGATGAAATATAGGTTGACATGTAGCACTCTGTGAAGTGGCTCTTTTAAATATACAGAAAATAATAAATTTAGTTAGCTAAAGATACAGGGTGTAATAGCCATTTATGACATGAAATACTTTCTTTTCTTTGTTGTATAGTCAGGTATTTCCAGTTTTGGAAATGTCAACAGTGCAATCCAAAGGTACAGCACTCATTACCAATGAGATGGAATTTAACAATGTTGTATCAAAGAAAAATGAAACAAGAGCAAGAAAAAGGCCAACTTTGAAGACATAAAAAAACCCCCACTAAATGAAAGTGAAAAAATAATCAATGCAGATTTGTTCAAGAAATTGAAAGCTATTGCTGAAATGTTGTTGTTCTGGATAGGCCTCTTCATACCCATCTTCTCACTTTATCATGCAGCAAATATAATAAATGTTGTCTCTCCTATTCAGGGTACATGAAAGTCCATCTTCTTTTTCACTTCATTTTTTCTCTGATGATATTCAGAAATTTTCACAAGAAAGAGTGAAAAGAGCTAAGGATTTTGGACTGGAAGAGGTTTTGAAAAAGGAGGTGTGAGGAGCAAAAAGATAAGTTCAGAGTTATGGGTTAGACGTGCTTCATATAATTTCATTAACCAACACTGAAAAGTCAGAAAACCAGAAGAATCAACAATAAAAAATCAAAATGTCAAGGAATATATAAAAATTTTCAGCTTTTTCATTAAAGACCCTTAATTTTGCAAGAGTTCTAGGGGAAAAAGCATGCCAAGAAAGATTGCCATGTAAAAAACCAAAAGATTTATATATAAACAGTACAATCTGTGTGGGGAATTTCTAAATGAACAGCAGATATAATGTGACACTGGAGGAAAGGAGAATATTAAAGATAAAAACCAAAGAGGTTTGGGTTATTCCAAAAACAATAAAAAGGAGATGGACAGTAACAATAACTGCCATGCTGTTGTAGGTGACTCAGAGCCCTTGGCTGTTGTGATCCATCCACTCAGACCTCCAGTAAGGACCTTATAGCCCCTATTAACTTTCCAGGAGAATTTGTTCTCTTAAATAAAATACAAAAGAAAAGAGACTGCAGAAAAATTAGGCAATTGATTCAGAGGAAACAAATAAAAACATAGCCTAAAAGGAGTAGTCCAAACCCAGGAAATCTATAAACATTATGAAGGTTTTGGAAAAAATATTATATTAGGATCCCAGATAAAATATGTGTCATAATTCAAAAGAAAAACAAAGCAATCTAATAACACTCTGCACGGCTCAACAGGAAAGTTAAGGAGGCTGTCACAGGGAAAAGGTCAACAGTTAAAAAATTGAAACCTTGCTCAAAAACGGAAACAGGTCAAAAAGAAAACAAGTCATTTGAAGGGTTAAGACTTCAGAGCATGCACAGTGTGGCTTTTTTTACCAATGGTCACATATTAATTAAATACTTCAAGAGGCGCATGCAGGTGAGTTAATCAGTGGAACTGCTTGACGACCAAAGTATGACAAACAGATTCAGGGAACATCATTCAGCAGTGAAAAAGCTCAGTGAACACTTACTATCAGCCTTTCACATCCTACTCAGAGGAAACACCTTCATATCCAACTTTTTCTGTATTCAATAGGCCAGAGAGGCTTGGCACGATACAGACAAATACATGGAGTGTTTTAAACCCCACAGGCAACCAAGACATCACCAGGACTGGATGGCATTTACCTGAGAGAAGTGAAGAAACTGTGAAATTGCAGAGCCACAGCTGGCACGTGTCAAATACAGCACAGGTAGAATCCCCTGTGCTAGAGGAATGGTGGTGTACCAATGTGATTTGTCCACAGAAAAAGGTCAGGCAGGGTCTCGTGAGCACAGACTGCCAAGTCTGATCTTCAGCCTCAGCAAGGAAGGAGAATCTGTAACACAATGAAAGGTCGCAGAACCAAGACAGCCTGGTGGGAAAGGCTCAGCACAGCACCTGTGAAGGGAATTCCTAACTTGGTTCAATGCCTGTGTCTTTAAGTTGATCCAATCAACATCCTAGATTTAGTTGACTAAAAACAAAGGAGGAAAAATATTTGGGGAAAGTTCTTTCTGGAAAGACCATCAAAGAAACAATGACAAGAGGGTGAAGGAAAAGCCATTTATGGACATTAAACTGTTTAAAGGATGGGAACCAAAAGGCAGGGGTCAATGGTCATTTCGCAGAATGGAGAAAAAGGATCAGCTATATGGGACCAAAAATCAACAGGAATCATCAGAAAGGGCTCTGAGAACAAAACACAAAACTTTATGTTGCCACTGTATAAAAACTTGGCACATCCAGATCTTGATTATTGTTCATGGTTCTTATCTCCACACCTCCAGAAGGTCATTGCACAGATAGAGAAGATACAGAGAAGAAAATTATGAAAAGGACAGAGTTGTAGTATCTGAAAAAATTAAAAATATGTATTTTTTACAGTTTTGAGAAGAGATGCAGTAAAAGTCTGATTGAACTTTAAAAAAATGAAGTCAGTAGATTATCAAGATACAGAATTATTGTTCAACAGATCCCACAATGTTAGAACTACCTGGAACACTTCTGAAATATCTACAGAACACTGAAACTCGTAGGAGCTTAAAATGGTTGAAAGGACTTAGCATTTCACAACCAGGGAAGTTGTCCCCATGGGAAGTTGTGGAAACAGACAGGACCAACAGTTTCAGAGTGAGATTAGCCATAGGTAAAAACCCACAATCAGATATGCTTCTGACTGCAGCTGGGCACACTGGGGGAATATGGGGGAGGGAAAGCCTACTGCAGGTGGCAGATTGGCTCATACTCACAGCCTCAATTCTGCACTGTCAGAAGTCTGTCCTGTGGGCCACTGGTCTAACCCAGCAAGATATTTCATTTTTTCTCAGGAGATGAAATAACGTGACATAAGCCCTGCCCTGAGGACATCTCTATAGCAGTGCTTTATTTATTCTTTTTTTCTTTTCCTCTGATACCATCCATCAGTCTGGTCTACAGCATCAGCATAACCAATGTATCAAAGCAGCAGCCTAGGCCTAGATAGATGTTTTATCAGGGTGGAAGTTTCCCTGCCATTTCCTAACTTTCCCAGTTTTAATCCCTCTTCTACTATTCAGAATAGACAGAGTGTTTCTGGGAGAAATGAAAATACATAGAAGATCATAGAATAAAGACATATTTTACTCCAGTTTCATTCTTATATTTTCATTCTTTTGTGTTCCATAGGCTGCCCATGGGGTTGATACAAAAAGGCTGAAATGAGGAAAGAAATTTTCCAGGGTTTTGTTGGTTGGTTGATTGTTGTGTCTTGGGTTTTTTTCCAGCTTGTCTTAACTCCTAGTATAGCTACAATACAGAAGAAAATAGCAGACTACCTTCAGGGCAATGCAAAAAATCTTTCCACTCAAATTTCCTTTTAGTGTCTGCAATGCCTACTGATGTTCACCTTCCATTTTCAGAGGGTCCAGGGTTCCCTAGCACCTTGTCTTTATTTGATGTATAAGTGACGTGGGACAGAAAATGTCTGATTTTCTGTGTGAAAGGCATACTAATGTCTATGACTTTCTATGTCTCACCTAGGGAAGATGAAAAAACTCCCAGACAGTGAGGACCTAGACACACACTCAGACACATGCACACTCTGATCAAAATGGAAATTAAAAAGTTCTGCTTTGAAAAACTAAGAAATATGGGTACATCTATTTGCCTTGCAATCTATGTTTGAAAAATGCTTGCATGAATGTATGAAGTGTTGGCAGAGCACATTATCATGTGTTGGCCTATTTCAAACACTATCAATTTGAACTAGCTATAACAGACAGTGGCCCTATTTCTGCTGGTCTGCAGCAGAATATTGGTTTTACTGTACAATTTGCCTAATTTTCAATAACTCTGATTTCCCTCTTCCTTTATAGCTAGCCGGTGGAAGCAAGATAAAACATGACAACTCAGATACTCCAATTTATAGCAAGATGCATTTTGCTAAATCATCCCTATGCATCAGAGCCACTGTCTATTTGTGTCTAGCAACATCTGGCAAACAAGCACTGATATATTATAATGTTTATCATGCCAGATGGCAATATGTCTTCAATGTCACCTGCAGGATGAAATAAAACCTTTGTTATCACTGTTTCTTACCCACCCACTCACTTCCTCCTTCCCCTCTCTCCAGTCATCATAAGAGAGCTCAATTCTCTGCTGACAGAGCATCTGTGCTTAAACATTAAAATAAACGTAGGAAATGGCAACAGGTTACTACACAAACATAATTGCTTAAAGGTATAGAGTATTTAATTAATTAGACATTTTATACTAATTCAATGACCTACCACTTTCACTATAAACACAACAATTTCTGCATAATTAAAAATTATTCATAAACTATCATTCTGGACAATGCTAATTGTGTACTGCAAGGGAAAAAATATCCAAGGTCATGCCTATTTGAATGCGTGCTCATGAAGTCAAAAGGAAGCATTTCCAGCTGCATCCATGGAATATCAAGTGCTTTCTTTTTCCACTTGGGATTCTCCATATGTTACCTCCTTGAACAAGGGCAGTTTGAAGTCATTATAATCTTCTATTAATGGGGTTTACCTACCAGTCTCTTTTCTGGGAGTCGTCCTGTGATAGATTTAACCTGGGGCTGCAAAATAGTAGGGTGAGAAAAAAATTGAGTAATTCTCTTAGGTTGTTCATTAGAAAGTTTTGGGGGTTTTTTTCTGAATATTCTCTAACACTTTATCAACAAAATCTGAGTTATCTTCAAGAAGAGTGTGATTTATTTTCTACATTTTAGACCAGTTAGAATGAAAGCTTCTATGAATCAAACATATTTTAAACATGAAGGATATTTATTTTCAAAAACCCGTATTGGAAATCATCAAACGTTGTAAGTCTCACAGTTTTTCATATATTATATGTTCACTTCCCAGGAAAAAATGAATACACTGTGTTTCACTAGAAGTTCCCTGTTAGCAAACAAATCAAGACACCTACCATCTATTAAAGGATTCAGCTTCCACATATAAAATGCAAAAATAAAACCACCACCCTTTTTAAGGTGTATTGTTGTTAGCATTCATAGATGAAAAAGAATTTTAGCAACAAAGTTGTCTTTGAATATTTTTCTACAGGCCTGAAGTAACAGCACAAAAATGATGAAGTGCTCATGCTTTGGCATTTCTATTTAAGGCCTGTGGTCATTGGCCTGCACAACAGAGGACCAAAGAATTGCCCCGTTGTGTATTTGGTCCCCTAATTACTGTTTAATTTCTCTTCCATTCTCACAAAACAAGTGTTCAAAATGAAAATGAAGTAGCAATTTGGGGGCCAAATGCCCAATTGTGCAATTCTTGACAGTGCAGCTACTTATTAGCGGTGGCAAATTAAGCATGACATCCAAGCAAATGAACCCTTCTTTAGATCATCTGGAGAAGCCCTTATGGTCACCAAGCATTTGGAAATCAGTACAAGTACTACCTTTGATTTTAGAAGTACAGGCTTAGACTTCACTTCACAAAAGGAAAACTGTGAAGAGATGTGTTTCCTACTTAGTTTAGTACCTGAACTGACATACGTAAGTCTAAACGAAGGATTTAAACAAAATAAAGTCAAATTTCTTGGGATCTTTGTACCCACCACTAAAATTAAAGAAGGGCTTAGGAAACAAGAAAAATTGGTTCCTATTTATAAAGGTGTCTAACTTCAACTGTGTTTTGTCCCATTTTGAATATCTAAGCTTGACAGTATGATTTGCTTTCCCAAGTTTAGAGCAACATCAAATTTAGCTTCAGATGATGGAAGAAATTAGCTGCTCCTGGTAACCCCGAAAGTGTGCAGGTGAGAAATAGGATTAACTTTATCTTTCTAATAATCTATTTAAAATAAGTACATATTATTTTCTCATAACATGACATATAAACTGAAGATGCATCTATTAAACTGAAGCAGTAAAAGATTTATTGAAAGTTCTTTTTCTACAAAATCATCTTTCTGAGTCTGTCTGTGCCCTGAAGATAGACTAAAGGACCATGACCTTCTGTACCAACATAGAAAATAGATTTGGTCCCCACTGGAAAGTCTCAAAAGACTTTTAAGATCAGATTTCCAGAGCACAGGAAAGAAAAGGAAAACACAGTTATTTTGGCCCAAATACTTCTGACTCAAAGCAGGTAAAATGAGGAAGGAAGCCTCTGAATACAGTTTCCCTTGCTCTACAGAGATGCTGAGGATTCATTTCAGATTCATTTCCTCTCACCTTAGCTGGTCACATGCTGGCCATCTCAATCTAATGATTTTATAGGCTCGAATGGGCTGGCTGGTAGAGGCATCGGCCTCTGAGCATCATATAGGTGCTATGATGTTGGCTTGGATCCCTCACGTTCCATGAGTGACTGCCCAGGGAAAGGTCTTCTTCCCACGGTCACAGACTTTGCTTTAGTGCTACGGGGAGATGAACTTGCCTCCCACAAGCAAAGGGAAGATGTGTGCAGAGAATGCAGGGACACTCCTTTTAAACCTCCCTGGCAGTGATGGCCAAGCTACAGCAGCCCCCAGCTCCGTTCAGGAGGGTTTAGGCTGCTATCCTCTTCCAGGGTATGGTGTCTATTCCAGGTGAGCTGCTCTGAGGGCAATCCAGGTATACCCTTGAGTCCCGTAAGTCTCTGTGGGATCACTCTTTGCCTTACACAGAATGTCAAAGCTCATGGAAAGCAATTTCTTTTTCAGTGCCTCCTTTTCAACTGGGAAGCATTTGAAGGGAAGCACTTGCCCCTTGAGTGCTCAAGTGTGTACTTTGTATTGCCAAGAAAGGGCACTCCAATAGCTCTTCTGGGAAAGCACACCATATTTCACATCACTCTGTGCACTTTCAAGGGGCTTTGCAGAAATGGTTTGTTCTGGGATGTCTATGAAATATAATTAGGAAGAAAAATAAAGAAGCTTTCCTCTCTTTCAGGCTGAGATAACCTACAGTGAGAAAAATAAGATTCTTTTGCCTTTTCCTTGCCTGAAGTGCTCCAGCCTCTGAGAGGTCATCTTTGAGACAAAAGTGTTTTAATTTCCTAACTTACAAAGCAAGCAATTGTGATATGTGAGTTTTGTGCAGCTAATTTCTGAAGGAAAACAACAGCCGTCTCTATCCACAGAGCAGCAGCCACACTCCTCTATGGGACCACCATGTCTGATAACTGCAGGAAAAGTGGTGGCCACAGCTGGTACCATGATGGTTATGCAACTTCAGTGCAAGGGGTGGGGGTAATGTACTAAGGCCAGAAATGTCTGTTGTCTCCAGGTTATCTCTAGTGCAAACCACATGTAGAGTGAAATGAAGGTTAAGTATTTATAGGGACAAAATTGACTTTTACTGTTAATTGTAGTATAGCTCCTTTGGGCAGTCTTTTTTCAGGGTGCTTTGCTTTGTTTTTTTTTCCACCAGTGTGAGCTGTGGAAAAATGTGGAAGAATGAAAACCAGGTATGTTTGAACCACTGTAAAGAAAATCAATTACAAGTAATGACATTTAATACTCATTATTACTTTTTTCTCTGGTTATGTGTTTATAAACACACTGAGGTCCATGGGAAAAAATATTCTGAGTACCTTGTCTGTTGCCAGACTGTCTTCTATGTTTCTGAACATTACACACAAAGGACGTATTAGGTCTCTTCTGGCCAACCCCCTGCACAAGGCTGGCCCCACTCTTAAGGAGAAACAACAATACCAAGGTGCCATGTGAGGGCAAAACACCAAGCCTTGTGTGATCTTTGTTTTTATGTCTATGGCTAACTACTCTGTTTCCCTTCAGACTTTTCTCCTTGTGTGCAGAGGCCTCTTTTTCTTGAACTTCTCTGGAAAACCTGGAGAAGTTTTCTTTGACAAAACTTTATATTTGTTACTTTTCTTCTGAACTCTCCCTAACCTTTCTGTGCTGTCTTTGCAACATGGCATTTGTAATAGACTGCTGTATTCCAATTATAATCCCAGCAGTGCTACTTAGAGAAAAAAATTTTCTTGCCTTCTATGCACATAACCATCTTCCTTGTTCATCTTATCACTGGCCTGAATGCAAAATCTCAAATCTATAGTGACATTTCTTCAGCTCAAATAAAAATGTAATTACTTTTCACAAGGAGTTTTAACCCTGCAATATTGAAACTTCAGGATTTCCTGAAATTGAGAAGTTGTGACCCAATATGTTCCAGCATGGATCAGACTGACAGCTCTCACCATTCTGCATCACACAGCTATCTCTCCCCCCGCACACACAGCTAGCACAGCCTGGGGGAGAATCCTGGCTGGGAAAGCAAAAGGCAGCAGAGGAAAATGTTCCTCGGGCAGTCTGGAGGGTGGGATGGACAGGAGAGCACATGTGAGAGGTTCAGTACAGATTTCAGAAATAATCTTTTCCGTCATGCAGTATTTCATATATTCCTTGAAATGAAGCAGACAGTACATCTAAGGAGGAAAGGGAGGAGGGACTATGTAGCTTTTGAGCTGGTCTCAAAGAGTCTGGGTTGCTCTATTCCAAGGAGAGAGACAGGTGGGGTAAAACAAGGAAATCACATACAGAGATGCCTGTCTTGGCCTGGAGTGGTATTTCTCCTCTCATCTGCAGTGTATATGTAGTCAACTAGCCTAACTTTAAACTGCTTAAATGGAAGTCACAATGACTTCATCCCATCAATCTAAAGCATCCACCTGCAGGAATATCTATGTTCTAATCAACTGAAGAGTGTGAAAAGACAGTATAAAGGCAATGTATCTCCCTAAAGCCAGGAATGGTACTACAAAAAGCACATCTAGGTGTGTTGGTATTACTGACCCCCTTGCAATGGACATCAGCAAGAGTAGGCCCTGCAAATAAAAGTTAGACAAGTCAAATGTAGTGTTTACACATTACTCTCACAGGGCTTGGTTCCAATCTCATTAGTATAAATCAGTAGCAAGCTTATTTATGTCATTACAGTAATATCAAACAAATCAAGGTGCTCAGGCCCTGTTTCACCTCCTCTTACTAATATTCTGCCAGGATTATTGATAATACTGGTGCACAAGCAAGGAAACTATGAAAAATATTCATTTCAAGCTTCACTGCAAACAGAGTAAAATAATCAATATACACTTACAAACAAGAAAGAAAAGAACTTTGCTGTGGAACAAAACTGGACTTACAAGTAAAGTAGGGGGAATAATTGGAAGAAAATAATAAGTATACAATTAAAATAACCCGTTTAAAGGAACATTCTCCAGATAAAATCCATACCTAGTTTGCTTCTACTTTTTTGTTTGCCTGCTTCCTTTTTCATTTAGTTTTCTTTTATTTTTTTATTTCCTTACTTTTTTCCTCCATTAAGTGCAATTTTTGTCAATTTGGATCTGTCTGAAGTCAGTTTCACTTCCATGGTCTTTGCTATTGGAACACTGCTCACTGTCTTTGCCTCAGATATGTTTTTAGATGAACAAGAATCTGAATTGAATGATTAAGCATTTTGTGCTTTTCCGTCCTTTCAGTTTGCACAAAGATTTTTTTTTTCCTCCAGGTATCACCAATATCAGTTTTAATTTCAATCAAAAGGGAAAGTTCTACCAGAAAAAAAATAACAAAACTAAGTCTTTTGGGGAAAAAAATCAGACATATTATATAGTCCCCAGTTTGGTTTTGTTTAATTACTTAATACTGTTTTCAAAAATGTCTTTAGAATGTACCCTTATATAATCTAAAATAGCATAAGTTGTCGGTTTCTCTTAGATAGACCATAAAATGCAGATTAATTTTGTGATTGGATGCTCAGCTGGAGTTATTCTTTACTTACCACAGAAAAGCAGATGTTTCATATCCTCTGGGTAACTGTAGACCATAAAAAGTCATAGAAATTTTTCTCCTTAACTTTAAAAAAAACCCCACTAACTAAATAATAGTTCCATGGTGTTTCCATTCTAAATACAGGCTCATTCACCAAGAACACTGAACTATGACAACCGTATATGAATTTGGAGCACATAATTAGAGCAAGGCTCAATAGCAAAATCTTATTCCTTAATGCTTTCCTTACCCCTATGAGTTGTAAATATTTGTTTCTGTACAATTCTAACATATTACTCAGTCACTAATGAGAATAAAATATTGACTGTCAGCAGAAGAAAAATGCTTTACTGGGAATGTCCCAAAGATTAACTGAAATTCAGACAACTGAACAGCAATACTTTGTTCAAGCAGGGATATATGGAAAGATTCCTTTGTATAATTTTGGCTGTGAACTTGTTAGGAAGAGTGCAGGTTGATCTGTGTCCATGGGCATGGTATCAACCAGTAGTGGTTTAAACAAGGGGTAATGGCTTCAAGTTGAAAGAAATTATTTACTCTGAGGGTGGTGAGGCTCTGGAACAGGTTACCCAAAGAAGTTCTGGCTGCCCCATCCTCGGAAGGGTTCCAGATCAGTTTGGATGGGGCTTTGAGCAACCTGGCCTAGCAGAAGGTATCCCTTCCCATGGCAAAGGCATTGAAGGTAGATTTTTAAGATCCCTTCCAACACAAACCTTTCCATGATTCTATGATTTTATCTGACATCATATACCAGTTACTTGAACTACCAATAGAAGAGAAGCCAGGTGACTCTCATTACTTATCACAGAAACATTTGTCATGTAGAAAGAACAAATCATTGTGAACGGTTATGGCAGACCACTCAATATGCAGCAATCTCACAGCCCATAATCCAGGCTTTGCTTTTGATCTCTCTCCTGAATTAACCCTCCTCATTCCTACTGCATGAGACATCAAAAGCCAGAAGCAAAAAGCAGGGTGCCATGGGCTGCACAACAGGCAGGGCAGCAGCAAGTGGAAGCCCCTTCCCATGCAGAAACAGCTGAATGGGCGGGTGGCCAGGGAGCAGAGAGCTGAGACAGCAGGTGGAAGCACGAGATAGGAAAGGAAATTAATGGGGAGAACAATCTTGTTTCACATGCTGGACCACAGCCTCTCTGCGTCGTCTGGCACTATCCCGCTCAGCCCCCAGGCGTCTGCTGCACTGTCTGTTACTGATAGAGGTTCCCAGTGCTCTGAGCTCTTGGACAGCCCTGAGTAAATCCACAGCACCCGGTCTCTTCCAGCACTGTTGCATTGCTGCCATTGGCTGGGAGTTTTCCTGACCCAGACACCAACCATTTCATCATCACCTATGGGAGGAGAGATGACCAGAGACAGCTTGGGCAGGAAGGACAAAATTCTGTGTTAGAAGTTAAGGAAGTGGAAGCATTTGCTCATCAATTTTTGCTCATTATCTGAATGAAAAATGGATATGAATATCATTAGTCATGAAGAGCTTAAACTACCTCACCAAAGCAAAGTCCATTTAAATGTACTTTACACCAATTAGATACTGATATGAGTAGTGCTTTCTTCTTCCCTTAGCCAGAGATCTCAAAGCACTCAACAAAGCTGGTTCTGCATTATTTCCCATGAGCTGCAAGTATTGCTTCCCTTTAATTCTTGGGGTTCGCCTACGTGTCTGAAATGCCACACACTCAAAACCTTGTCTAGGTGCAGAGCTGCATTTCTTTTACTTCTTTTTGGAAGAAACAAACAGCAGGATGACAGCTCTGACTCCAAAATCTTTCAAGTTCAAGCTAAAGCCTGGTGACTGGCAGCATGCCAATCCCTTTGCAGGTTCTCTATCAATTACCAGAGGGGATCTGTGCAGAGACAGCAGTTTTCTCCTCCACAAGTTCAAAAATCAGAGCCAATTTGAGCAGAGGCTGATGGTGAAACAGAAATCAGAGTGGAAGTGAAGGAAAACTAAAGTCACAGCAATAAGGCTGTGTAGATGAGATGAGCACAGAAGCCAAGTCCTTGGGCACACATTTCATGCCAGAGGAGTCGTTAAGCGACATGCCTTACTCCATACAGCCCTAGCAAGGTCAAAAGCAGCCACTGGGTCTTTTATTCTTTTCCATTATTACCCTCAACACTGGGTATCCCTGAGTACCTACTAGAGCATTAGCAGTGTGGTGAAGCAGTGCATTTTTATCATTTGTGCTAATATATTTATTGTCTTACAGCTTGCCAGGGTTTGTGACTAACAACATCAGATACAAATCACCAAGTATTGTATTTCATAACCTGTTTTTCTAGAACCTTACAACAATGCCAAACAGATTCGTAAGCCACAGCACATCTCTCTTTTCTTCTTTGATTTCTTTTATTTCCTTCAGCAAACCCCCTTTTGAAACAGTGAAAAATTCCACACAAGGCAATGAAGATACAATATACACTGCTTAAAGAGAATTATTTCCCTATAAATTGATTTCAAAAAAAGATCTTGGCATTTTGACCAAAACCACATATCTTAAATTATCTTATATCCCTCCAAACACACAGTCCTAAGCCCTTTTTTGTCCATACTAGAAAGACAGTCATACTTTGGCACAATTTAAAAGGTTTTGAGAATGACGATGATTTAAAACAAAGTATTCCCCAAGCAGGCAGTGGACTTGAGCAGAAACAGCCGCAGAGTCCTGCGGGGACTTCACAGCATAGAATTGATTTAGCAGGGAAGTGTGTAGATTGAACAGTGATGGATGCTGTAGAAAACTGTGTGATATAGAAGATAGATGGTCATTTGAAAAAGATCAAGGAAAAAACACACTGAAAACCAGGAGAGCCTCCAGCTTTGTTCAAATTATGATCAGTATCAGGCCCAGTAAGGCCTCAGAGACAAAGTGCATGGATAAAGCCATGCTCTGCAGTGTCTTTTCTCTTCAGAAGGGCTGCCCCAGCACAAAAAGATGTTGCTGCATTAGATGCCATTAGACATCAACACAGCTGTATGAAAACTCCTCTTACACAACATAGGCACATTCACATGGGGTGTTCATGCATTAAAATACTGATATTGCTGGTGTCAGATAGAGGGAAATTAAGCCTCTAACATCCCCTGCCTTCTCATGGACAGGGGCTCAGCACCCAGATGTGCTCCCAGCACCAGATGTGCTCCCAGCACCCTTTCCTGCCTGTATTGGAGCAGGTGCTGTGGTCAAGGTGCTGCATGGATGGTCACCATGGGGCCAGCGGTCTTATCCTGAAAAGGATGGCCAGCATGGGAGACAAAGAAGCAAAGTGTGCCTTCCACTGCTTGTCACCTGGAGCTCATTAAATACATCTCTTGTTGTTTCTCTTTTTTTGCAGGAGAATTGTTTGTGGTGACTAAAGATGAAGGCTATCCATCAGTCTTACTCTTAGAAAGCACTTCAGGCCATTTTGTGTTCTGCAAGCAGAAGACGGAGTGATGGAAATATGTCTGCAAATATTCCCTCCAGAAAACATATCCCAAGACAAAATGTTGCGAAAAATCAACCATGCTATTTTGATAAACTTCTATATGAAGCCATATAAAGCTATATAAAACCTCATTCAAGAGAATGCAATTTTTGTAAAGACACTAACAAAAAATATGTATATTTGTGCTTATAAATGTAAGTTAAATTCCAAGGGCTTGTTTTGAGACTACTTCAAATTCTTAATTTTGCAAATGCTGTTAATACCTTCAATGCCTCATTAGCATATCCTGTATGCTATTTAAATTATACAGAAGCTGCTATCAAAAACCTGTCGGAGATTCCAGAGAACTCCGACACACAAAAAATTATGCTTAATATCTACATTTTAACATTAGTCAGAACCTACATAGATCAAAGATATACTCTGGAACAGCATGATTATAAGCCTGTACAAGTGAAAAATAGGAACCAAATGAAAGGGCAGGACCCTGAGCATCTGCATATCTGTAGACTAAATACACTCGTATAGGAAAATGGTTTGGGAGACACTAATGATCTGTACACTACAGCAGTATGAGAAGAGCTGGGACAAAACACTGGCATTGGAATCCTAAAATTATAGCAATAAAACTACCGGTTTTCTTCCTCATAGTTTCTGCTGCTTTTCATGTCGTTCTTCATAAGAGCAAAATTCTCTATTTATTATAATATTTAAATTAAGAAGGCTCAAACATAGATAAGCAAAAGACTTTGTCCATGAAAAATTCTTACAAGTGCAAAATTTGTAACATGAAATTTTGAAATTCAATACATTTCTGTAAAACCTTTAGAAAGCATTGTGTGTACAAACAGGCTTCCTTCAGAATATCTGAGCAAAAATAGAGCTGATTTTTAAAGGGTTGAAAACATTTTCATGCTGTTTCTCTTTGCATTTTCAAAATGCAGGCAGGGTTAATTTTCAAACCACAGGAGGGATTGAAAATAATGTCAAAGTAAAGAACTCATGAAAGAAGGTGAATTGGTTTTTGCAACAGATTCATAAAATAAGCTTTCAGTCTTGGAGCAATGCATCTTCAGGAGCTTAATTCAATGACCAAGTTACTTGGCTCATTTGCTGATTGCCATTTTTGCTGATTATTTCTTGATCTGAATAACTCCCCTTAGGAAAAAAAAAAAAGTAGCAGACTCATTTATCTGCTCTGAAACTACTAAACAATTGACTGATTTCAATCCCCTCATTTGAATTTCCAAATACAGAAAATCCTCTAAATGCCAATATATTCCTTTCCACACTCGTATGTCAGAATATGCCAGAAAAGTTCGCTAACATTTTTCATTCCCATGAAGTGCAGAGTTTCACAGGTTGTGAACAAAGATCATTTTGTCAGCTCATAAAATAGTTTTATGTGAGGAAATACAGCAGCAATTCTCTTCTACTTCAGAATTAAGGAATGGGAATCTTAATTAGACGTACAGATAATATCAGCTAGTTACACAGAACAGAATAAAATGCATAAAGGGTATAAACTCTCATGCTTCAAGACATTAGTCAAGCAGTAATGGATGGGTTAGCACAGAAATACCCCTGGGGAATAGGCAATTTTTTCATTTCCCCCTTCATTTATCGCCTTTGAAAGCTAACTCATCTGAACAGGTGTAAATGAGTCCAGTGGGTCTAATGAGACATATGAAAAAGAGGATGGGAGTTACGGTGAAGATCACTAGTTTGGAAATGAAGCTTCGTGAGAAGAAATAGCTGAATAATGCATTAGCTTGCCTGATAGCCACCCCTGTTACTTTTACCCCTGGTCCTCGCCCCACATTTCGTCACTGATTACCGAGGTGAAGCAATTAGGCATGTCGATTCTCAACTACCCATAACCTATTGCTGGCTCCCCAGCAGGGATGAGCCTATTATGTACATATGAATGCAGCAGCTTTCCCATTTGTACAGACCAGTACGTTTTTAGGATCAATTTAGCTCACCGTCATAATGTGCAAAGGAGATGTAATGTGCCTTCTTACTAAACCAAACAATATCTTTCAGGGAATTTTTTGTCTTCATCCCAGCATGTGCTCTTTCCCTGGGGGAAACACGATGTGTTATATGAGTTTGGGCGTCAGCTATGGCTTGTCTTCAGTGATGGTTGTTTCTATGCAGAGATGACTGTCTGCAAAATCCTAATGACAAGGCACAGACTGTAACCTCAGTAAAACTAAATGAACTGAGCCCTACAATCCCCATCAGCAATTGATTTTGGCTACTAATTTGTGGCAAAAACTACCAGCATCCAGCCTCTCCTAGTGTTTTACAGGAAGATAGCTGTAAATCCTGCAGAAAACTCCTCTCTGCACTGAAGACAAAGCTTATGTGCAAAAACCGAGCTGCCAATAAATTCAATGCAAGTTGTCCATAAGCCAGATTCTCAGCTGGTGTGGACTGGCACAGCTCCACGCATGTCAATTACCAGCAATATGATGTCTGTCTCTGCTGCTGGTAGGCCATGTGCTAATTTGCAGGAGTAGAGGACACATCACACTGGATGGCTCTTGCTGGGCTGCAGCAGAGCACATTGAATTAACTTTTTGCATGGTTTGATGGTCCCCCCATTTCACCCAGGGTTGTAGTGACTAGGCTTTGACCCAGACTTGGTTCCCAGCTCTGCAGGAGAGGATCAAAACATCTCCTTGGTGGCAATTATTGACCCCTTAAAGGGAAGGATGTGATGAGTAGCTGCCAGGCCCTCTCATGCCCATTGCAGTGTCACATTTAGAATCAGGAAAAGCAGGGCTGTGGGTAGCCCTGTGGCCTGCCTTGTGCACAGACAGTGCAAGAAGGAATATAAACATTCTGTGAGCTCACAACAATTATTTATCAGCTAATGCACACAGCAGGCAGCAAAGGATAACAGGCTACTAGGCTCAGCAGAAGCACACTAGCTGCCCATGACAGAGGCACCCTGTGAGTGTCTGTTGTCCATTCAGCTGTCAGTCAGATGGGGAAGTGTCATCTTCCTAGTTGGAAATGACTGAACTTCGACCCTCCTGAATTGCTCTCATTTCTCAGAGTTTTGTGCCATCACATGTCAGCAGTTCTCTCCTGAGGACTTAATTCTCCTTCTGCCTGTGTTTTGAATTTTCCTATTTTGCATGGCTTTGGCTTATGTTCTCTTAGAGCTTGACAGCTGCTCTTTTCATTCCAGCTAAGCTGAAATCAGAGAGCTTGGTTTCAAAATCCAAGCTGTGGGTCACAGGCAGCTAAAACCCTGGGCTGCATGCTCCGTTGCCATCTCCAGCAGTGCAGTCCCACTCCTCCCTTCACACCTTTACCGGCCCTTCAGCAGCTGAGCAGCAAACCTGGAGACAGGATCAGACACAGGCACAAGCAATCACTTTTCTTCCACATGGATGTAACTTGCAGCCAGGCCATATTCCTGGCTTCACAATGGTTAGCAGCGGCACTAAGGAGGGAAATGGAACATCTATCTGAGGAAAAGGTGGGAGGATATAATCTTGTAGCTTTAATCAGAAAGGGGCTCTGACTCTACCAATTATGAAACTACAATTTGAGAACAAGCCATTCCAACAGCCTAGTAGCAATTAAAGGAAATATCCATAGGAGATGTGAGACTTCCTTCCCTAGCCAAAGCAGGGAAATGAACTCCAGTCTTCCAGTCCTGAAAATGCTCCCTTGATATTGAAGGACTGATTAAAAGGGACACATTTCACTTTCTTCCTATATTTTGTGGAAAGACTTTAAACAAAGTCCTCTAGAGCCATTGGAATCATTTTTCCTAAAGACTTCCAAAATTTGAATGACATTCTTCATTTACAGATCAAATTAAATGTTTCCAGTGTTTTATTGGTTTGGGTTTTTTTTTTATTTAGACAAGTTAAAAAATAGAAAAAGTGCATGTTGGAAAAAATCTTCTTCTTCCATTTAGCATCCAAATCAAGAAAACAATTATTCATGGAGTCCTATCATGCTGTGCCCCTCTAATATGTATTTTATAGAAACCATTTCCTACAGTTCACGCTGTTCTCTGTTTTCTCATTGATGTGTCCCAAAGGATAGTCTTAAGGAATTACTTGACCTCTAGTGTCCCTGAGATTTTCAGAAAGAATCTGCTGGAGATGCTTACTGAAACAGAAGGTGGAAAAGAAAACAGATTGAAGGCAGCTTCTACAGGTTTTTATTTCAGAGAGTGAGCTCAGGACCACCTTTCTGTAAAAAACAGTGGGACAGCTTGATTTTCCATATCAGTGTCTGCTCCTAGGGGTAACAGTAGGAAAAAAGAGCTTTCTGATCCTTCTTTCATCTGCACTGATGCTCTGAAGAAAGACTGCATACAGACTTCATCGGCATTTAACAGTACTAGTTTTAAAACTTTTCCTCTTAGTTCTTCTGAAACTTTTCACTAGAAGGAAAAATCACAGTATCCAAACCAATTCTTAAGAAAAGATTGAACTGGCAGAGAGATTTATTTATTTGTGCCTATTGTCATTGAAATATGTGTTGATTAGACTGTAATTAAAAAATTCTGTTTGACTGATGCACAAGTGAATTTTTTCAAAATTTTTCTACATTTTAGAACCCAAAGAAGTACTTTGAAAGAACCAGCTCCAGAGCATACAGCACAGCAGGTGTGGACACATGATCTAACAATGCTGAGATATGACAGGTGAACAAATTACCACTATGCAGCTGAGCTCCCACATCTGGACAGTTGTGCCTCCTGGCTTATTCCAATAATGAAACAGAATATATTAGACAAAGCAAAATGTGTTTCCCCAATGGTCGGGAAAAGCATGAAGAGTCAATTATTACTACCCAGCTGCTGGGCATTGATTTCTTATGCCACAATGATTTGATCATTCTTGTTTGTATGCCAAAAAGGTACATACAATCAGTGCGAGGTGGTACGAGATGATGGGTGGTAACTTTCTGACTCTACTTGGCTTGATTACACTTCATCATGTGTAACTTCAGATTCATTCTGAGGAACAATACAGTAATTTGTGCTCACATTGCCTAAAAGGGCTTGTGTGGGCTTTTTGAAAGCAGTTTGGAGTATTAGAAACTTAAATGCTATTGAAAACAGGGAAGTATTTACATGTGATACAGTTCTTGTCCTAATGTATACCTGCCAAATTGCATTCATCTTGTAACTTGTCACATCAACATGTTTCAAAATGCATGACAAGATGTTTTACAACCTTAAGGTGTTTCTGTTTGTGAATTATTTTACACTGAAAGAATTTGCAATGAGTGTTTGCTCAATCTGGTTATTTTTGTGTGCAGCAACTTGTTAAGCTTTGTATTTCTGCGCTCTTTTGGACAAAAAATTTAGTGTAATTGACAATAACAATATAAAAATTGTTTCCACTGCATATGCTTTTAATCTCTTGCTTTTCCTTCTATCATGTTTTATGATAAAATATCTCGTTGAAGTAGGAAACACAAATAGGATAATGTAGTAGCCATTTCCACTGGAAGATCAATGTTCTGCTTCTTGCTCTTTGTTGTAAGATGATTTTTGACTCCCTAGAAATATTTTATACAGCTATAAAGAGCTTTTGGGTAGCATTTTGGCCTCTTCTATAAACTGGGTTTCACCTGATTAAATATCTTTAGTGTAGACTTCAACAGCTAGGAAGATTCTTAGCTTTGCCTTACAATATTTTGGAAAGAAATAGGCATTGAAACAGAATGGATTATTTCACCCTCAGCCAATCATATCAGATGAGACACCTAAAAGAAGGCATCCAGTTTGTGCTCTCAAATGCCTAAATCTTTCAACTGACTAAGGGAGGCTGATGATGACAGAGATTTATTCAGAGCAGACATCCAAAACTGAAACAAAGAGATCTGATGCTCTTGCAGGTTTTTCCCAGGATCTTGTTGTTGAAAGGAAGGGAGAACTGCACACAATTTGTCACTGCTGCCAGATCGCTACCACTGCAAGCATCATTCCACTTGCCTTTAGCAAACAAACATTGCTGATCATCATGATGATAAGGAATTAAACATATGTGCAGCGCCACCATCCCAACCTACACAGCTATAAAAATATCCTGTCTGTGAGTATCAGTTGTAGGTATTCTGCTGAAATGAATTACCCACTAGAATGTTAAATAAAGGTTATCTAATACTTTATTTTGGAGGTGGGGGAGGGATTTCTAACCTCAATCACATAATAATATTGAACGAGCTGCATTTCAATCTTGTTGGCCAATAAAACATTGATTACACAGCTGATGCCACAGTAGAAAAATTATATCTCTCTGAGAAAGCTTGTGAATATTTCACACAACAAAGGAAGTGTACTGTGCATAGAAACATTATGCAATGTGTTACACAAAACTAACATAGCGTGTAGTGTATTACTTTCTAATATTTGTTTTTATGGTACTTCTAAGAGGTCTGTAAGTCATCTGTTTAGCCTGAAGAAATACCTCCTGATTGTTACAAAGCCAGCAAAAATCTGCAGCTCAGAATTCATAGGCTTTCACTAACACTCCTGAAAATTTTAGAGGCCAGCTAAATCTCAGCCCTCGTAGAGCTTGTGGCAAGCTTCACAGATCCAAATTCTGGTTTCTTTTGCACACGTGTTCCTGCATATTTGACCCTGGTCTATTAACCCTTGCTAAGTCATATTTAATAGAGCTTCTGGCATACTCATGCATTATCACTTCAGAAATTTGTCTCTAGGAGAAAGAAAGTATTTCTGCATGGTCTTTACAGTTCTCTTATTTAGTTCATGTTTGGAAAAACTGACAAATATTTTTTCCTTTTCTAGAATAGGAAGATTTTTAGAAAGTTGAACAGACACATTTCCTGATAGCTATGCTCCTAAATGCTTCTGTGATAATCCTCTCTCTATGTCCTAGGTGGCCATGCCCAAGGAAAAAGGTTTTTTCTCCAAGGAGCTGCATTTCAAAAACATACAAAGATATTTCTCCATGAGGTCTTTAGCTGTTCTTGCAACGAAACTTAATGAACTTTCTTTTTGGCTAAGGCCTTCAAAACACACCCCACCTTCCTTCCCTTTCTTGGCATTTGAATGCTGTTTAATCAGTCACAAGCACTAAACAAAATTAAAGAACCTGGAGAGGAAATGTGGGATCAAGTTATCTAGTTCTTTTCATGCTTTATTTCAGAAATCATCAGTAAGAGATTGTGTGATTGGTTCCAATCTCATTTAATAGCCAGCTAAAAACATTTCTTAAAGAAGCCAGTAACATTCAGTGACTCTGAGCACAAAAGGGCATTCAGGGATTTTGTTTCTCAGTCCAGGGAAAGTGTTCAGAATCCTTTCCGATAAGATCATTCAGCAGCTTTAATTTCTCATTAGAGCAGTTTTCAAGAAGTCTAAAGTCAGATTTCCATTCAGACGCATCTTGTGAATACAAGTCACTGTGCTGGTAAAGTGTTTGTTAATTAAAAGAACATGTGGTAAAGATGTGCGTGTTCTCTTGATCCACTTTAGATAAGTGTGCTTGCCCTCTTTGGAGCACTGTAGGATGTGTTTTACTGTGTTCTTTCTCAAAAGGGGCACCTAATAATTTGTGTGGCTATTGGACAAACAGGTACTGAACAGTCCTCAGGCAGTACAGATATGTTTCTGACTTGATAATAAAATGTGGAAAATTCATATACCTTCAAAGAGAAGGAAAAATTCACTTAGAGTAATTAAAATCTGAGGTAGCAATGGGTCTCAACTCACACGTACAATGGCATGTACAAACACCAAGCATGGCTTACTGTTCTTATGCAAACTTTGTTGTTAGCATTACATTGTGGACTGAGAAGAAACAAGCTACAATTTTCCCACTCCAGCTCTGAGGCTCTGCTTCAGGAGAGAAGGGGTGGGGAAGAAGTGCAATCTTGACTTTTATCTCCCTTACCCTGGGCAAGATGAGCAGATGTTTCTGGTATGAGGTTTGACTTCAGCCTTAGAAGAAAGAATAGAAAACATGGGCTTTCAAATAAATGCTCCTGAATATTAACTTGCTCCCTTTGCTATGGATTCACAGTGATTCCCCAATTTTTCCCTTGAGAGAAAAGGATAAAAAGAAAAATAAAAGAGAACTTTCTTTTAAAGCCACTGCCTTGCTGCTCCATCACACCTTTGTTCAGCCATAGCCAAGGGAAGAAACCACCCCTGCCACACCATCTTGGGAGCCCAGAGCTGACAGCTTTCCCTGAAAAGGCTCTGCTTTCCATGCCAGCCCACAAGTAAAAGGCACTCAGTAAAGTGTGAGACGACAAATAGCAGGGCCCACACCCACCACCAGAAGCCCATAACTGTGTTTGAAAAGGAGGAGGAGACAAGGGAGTGAGATGTCTGATAGTTTCTTGTGTAGTATGGGAAATCTCACTTGTAACACATCAACATAAATTCTTATGCTTTTCTGCTACATGCAGCTTTTGTGCTAAGCTCCCCATTTTCATGATTTATTCCTGAACAAGTGCTTCCTCTTGGGTATCACATGGACTGAAACAAGGTCCTTCACAGACATGGTAGATGTTTAGACCAATGGGTAGCTGAGAACTCTGAAGTACTCAGATGGATTTAATTTTCTAAAAACGACTTTCCTGGAAAGCTAAGTTTCTCAACAGAGTAAAAACCACAGGATTACCCCAATGTATTACCTTACACTTGACTCCCCTAAGAGGTGTAAGCAAAACTTTGACACAAAACACTGCTCTAATGGTAATAAATCCAAATATGTCCAGGAATGTTTTCACATCCTGAAACAAAGTTATCTTTGCTAATAAGCTATTAGACTGTTCCCCAGTATACACGTGGGCTTTCCACCCCATCTCTTTTACTGAAATCCCAGGTACATCCTAGGTATTTAACTGCCCAGGAACCATTCCCAAAAGACAGCTGGTTTCACCCTGTCTTGGTGGCTTGAATACCTACCTCTGCAAATGAGAGCTAATCCAGAACAATATATTTCCACACCCAGCAGTTTTCATGACCTGCTTAATCTGGTGAGATAGACATAAATCAGATAGTTTAAGGTGCTAAATTATTATCTAGCAGACAAATAAAAGTATCCTAATTCTCCCAGTCCTGGACTATCCCAGTACTGCTAAAGTCAAGAGCAGTGACAGGGTTCTAGGATCCAGGAAAATTAATTTAGTTCTATTTGTATAAAGTTTGAGAAGTCTGATGATAGGTTTGGACATTTTGGCCAAACTCTGCATGACGATCTTTAATATTGGCTGTATTATACCCACAATCTCTTTAGAAAATATGAATACCCATTTGCCAGTAAAAGACAAGGCTGACATATTTGCACTACCAGAACTTGAATGTGGCTGAAAATTTAGTCTTTTGTGGCATAAGAAGTACATTATTTGAATCTTAAATGCAAAAGTCTCAGCCAGTGGGATAATAAATTCTGAAAGAAAGTAGAGCAAGGCCTTTGCAATCCCAACTTCGCATCTGTTTCTTGAAATAAAAAGTAGGTTGTGGCTATTCTTTGTCACACCCAGTCATATAAAATATGAAAAGGATTTTTGGGTTCCTGTCCATGGCTGTTAACAACTCTTTTGACAATCCTCTGTTTATGCCTCATTTTCAGGTTGAATCTGGTTTTACAGGAATTGCACATGGAATTGCAGAATGGACTCAGTCTTGAAAATAAACCATGATTAACAGTTTTAACCCCTGCACATTTTTAATTTGGTCTTCCATTTCTTTCTAAATATTTGGTGCAAGCTATATAGTGATTTGGTAGCATGATTGGGTTACAGTGTGCTTGTCACTTATAAGTCCACACTGGCTTACAGAATTAACAATATTTTAAAAATTTTATTTTAATTTTAGACCTCTCCCTTTAAAAGGTAAGTTATATATTTGTTGCCAAGAAATTAAATCATACTTTGTCCATTAATAGCTTTCTGAATTATCCTTATTAATCATTGTTGTCACAGCAAAGAGACTGGAGGCAAAACAGAAAGTCAGCAGTGATTAAAATAAATGATGAGAGAAACAAAGGAATCACATGGACACAGTTCTTTTAATCTATAATGAAGACTGATGCTTATACAGGAAACAAAACTATCCTGGTGGTCTTCAACTCCTCTTCAATCAATATCCCATCTGCATCTTAAAAAGCAAGTTTGCCTCTGTCTCTCTCTTCACAGAGGGAGATGGCTGCTTATGATGCAGGCAGTCAGCTGGGGCAAAGTGTCATCATTCCATTGGTTGCGTGGAGTTACGCTGCTTTAGGATGGTTTAAGACTTCCATATACATATCAGGGGTGTCAAAGGGCAGGGGAAAGGTATGTGAAACACCTGTCTGAATACAGCAGGACACTCACCTCTTCTGACCCACTGGTTCAGCTATGTTTGATGCACCCCAGGATGTGGGTCGCCCTCTTGGCAGCCAGGGCACACTGTTGGCTCACACTGAGCTGCTGCTGATCTGCAGTCCCAGACTGCTCCTTACAGAGCTGCTCTCCAGGCACACTTCTCCCAGTTTATACTTATACCCAGCAATACATGCTTGTATTGCACTTTTTCTCCCCACCGTTTCAATACTGCTGTTCTTCAGCCCTGTATCAGGGGGAAGAGGTATCACAGGGCTGGTGCTTTACAGATGCTTAATTCAACACTAGTTTGCCAAAACACAGCTCCAGTGAGTTCCTCCCCCAATTTTAGGACTGCCTGAATCAACTGAAACCACTGTTATGTCAGATTTTACCACTTGTAAAACAGGGATAGTGTTACCCGCCACCTTTGTTCTGCACAGTGGGGCCTCCATAGGCAAAGTGTTATATAAATGTTCCACATTTACAATTTCAAATAGTAAATCAAGGGCAGGACAAGTACAGCAAGCCAGAGCAGGTCTTAAATCTGCAGCCATAAGCAGAGTTGTGTGTGCAAAATGTTTCAAAAATAATTTGAAAATGTGGGAATAATTCTCTGTAGTGAAGGAATAAGAGTAATTGCAGAAGCATAGGGTGAGATGGGAATCATGGGAATTACCACTCACACAAAATTAACTGCAACAGTGTTTTGCAAGCACACAGGACATGAATATGAAAGATTAGTCAGAAGGACTGGAAAAGTGGTCCAGCAGAGCTGGAGCAAAAGCCAGAGTCTTGGTGGCTACTGTTAGAAATTGAGGTCTTTATGGTCCTGCTTCATATGGACTAAATTAACATTACTGACAGGATTCTGCTTATATTGGAAGAATTCATTTCCCCACAAAAAAAAGAAAAAAATTACTGCAGCAGCAAAATCTATAGGAAAATTTCTATTAAATAAAGAATTAGGTCATTGTATATGATTTCAGACAGCCATCACACAAGTGATCTGTGGAAGTACAGTGTTTTTTGGAAGTCAGGCTGTACAATATCCTTGTCTGAAGAGGTACAACTCTACTTCCAGATGCAGGTCAGGTAAATGTTCTTCACTTCAAAACACATAGAGGAAGATTAGTAAATGTTAAGTAGGACAGATTGTACTTCCATAAGAAATATATTGAGGTACATAATAAAATATAATGTGGCCCATCTTCCTGGCTTTGAGTATGCCTTGAGTGAAAGAGGAGATCTGTCTTGGACACAACAGAACCAATACACAACAGGTGTATTCTGGATTTGAAAAGCATATGCAAAACATATTTGACTCCTGGGTACTGCTCAGTATAGCTCTACAAAGAACTCTCTGATTACAGAAATCTGTTAATGAAAAAACAATTCTTCCCCAGAAAAGAAGGTTTACAGGAAAGGTTGTTTTTCTTTAGACAAGCTTCATAGGATTTCCCTGTGGTATAAGAGGAGAGGCCCTAAATCATGGGTAATCAATGTGAAAAGTGATAAAATAAGTTACCTATCACACTGAGTAAAGACAGGTTATGTCCCACTTCATTAAAGGGATAGTTGTGGCTGTAACCCCTCTAACAAGTATCTCCTCTGTGCTTTCTTAATGGCAAAGGAGGAAGCTGCATGCTGAGGCCATGGACAGTGACATGGGACAACTTTGTGCAGGAGCAGTACATAGCACCACAAAAATCAGTGCTCCTCCTGGGCTCACTCCTGACATAGAAATTCCAGTAGTGGCCAGCACTGCTGCAGGCACTCCTGGAAGTTGCTGAGGCTCCTCAATGTCCAATAAAGTACAAGTAAATCCAGGCTGTGCACATCTGTTGAAAGACACATTCAGCATTGTGAAGTGACTCTCAGAGTCTGAAATGTGAGAACTTGGTGCCTGGAATTGGTATTTGAAGGTCAAGAGCTTGAAGATAATTTCCCTCTTTACATAAGATATCTGCAAGACAATAACCTTACACAAGAATCATGTTGTTTCTCATGCAGACATCAACTATAGCTCAGACAGGGAAGAAAAATAGAACTGTAAAATCATAATTTATGGAATCATAGCAAGATCTTAGTTCATAGGGTCCTTAAACATCATCTAATTCCAACCTCCCTACCATGGGCAGGGATACCACCCACTACTCACTGACGAACAGCTTCACTTATAGCTGTTGGAGTCCAAAATATGGCCTGGATGTATACCTAGGGAGGAGTTTTCTTTTCTTGTAAAAATACTCAGAGTCATCAGGACATATATTTCTTCAAAGCCCAGAGGTATTTGCAGCTATTAACAGTATTTTCTGTAACTCCTAAATCTCGGACCTCTGAAAACCAGAAAATAACAGAGAGATAAGCCATACATATACATTATTTACCCAAACAACTTTAATTCTGCTGACCCTGACTGAAATGATAGAAAGGAAGAAGCACCTGCCAGTAGTTTAGCTGCACCCAGTTTATTAGCTATAAGTGTCCTGAAGGGCTGAAGATAAAATGGAGCAATCAGGAGAGCTGTGATTGTGATGTAAAGTGCTTCAGGCATCCTCTGTGTGTGTGTAGAAATGAAGAGCTGCAAATGTACCTCAGCAGGGGCTGTGGTGCCTCATTTCAGCAGTATGCTGAATAGATTGTCAGGAGCTTAGCATAATTTCTTTTTTTGTCTTGAGGATTATAATCCGTTAAATGTGAGATGAGTGAAATCTGTGGATTTTTATCCTCAGAAAATGAAAGAGGGGTGTTAGATGGCATTGTGTATGAAAGGTGAGGGGATTACCAAATGAAAGTGAAGAACCCTAAATATTAGCAGATGTGTGGCTTTTTCAGAGCATGGAAAGTATGTTACATCAGGCATTTCCCACTCTATTCATTTGCAAGACAGGGACCACACATGTGTGGTAAAGGCACAGCACACCACTTAGAGATGACAGAATTATTGATGTGCTGCTCACCTGCATTTGCTTTTAGAGATTCAAGATGATTGAACTCAACATTGCCAAAGCATGTGGGCATTGTGGAAAGCCTTGTCTAATTAACACGTTCTGCAACTCTGTTTCCAAGGCACTGGTTTGCTTCCTCTAGTAGCTTGGTTTTTAGCTCATCTTCCTCTTTTGTTGGAGGAAGGCTGGAAGGGCAGCAGGAAATTGGGATCTGTTTCAGCAAGAAAAATTGCTTTTCAGACAAAATAGTAATCGTGCACAAAATAGTTTTGCATGGAGATATTACTGTGTTTAGATAGAAATAAGGGACATAACTTTCTTCTGGGACATTCCTTTGCCTGCTGTATACATTGTAAACATGGTGTGAAGGATAGGAATACGCTTGGAAGTGTTTCCAAAGGGCTCGTTAAACACCTGAAATAATCCCAAATGTAGTCTGTGTCCTCGCATATTCACACTTCTATTCCAAGGTGGGAATAATGAGTGGTAATTACAGGTGTGAAAATCGTCTCTCTAAATACAGTTCTCTTGGCAGAATGAGAATGTCCATTGGTAGAAATACAGATGGAGGAAGGAAGCTCAAAAAGCTTTGAACTTATTTCTCACTATCACTGCTATACGGCAGCACTAGCACCTGAGAGTCTGTGATGTGCATCAGGGATGCCTGTTCTCAGCTACTCTATCCTACCAGTCTCTTTTAAGTATATTTCAAGAACTTTTTTTGCCCTCTATTCCCGTTCCAGAGAGACAAGACAAAACGTACAAAAGAACAGAAGTCCTAGGATTCATAGGCATTCACAAGAGAAGAAAAGGGGAATGCAAAAGCCTCTGTTAGATTGACAGTTGCAGGCAATTCACACATTTCCAAAACCAGAGCACACTAGAGCGTGCAGGAAAGTAACTTCATGCATCCCCCCCATATGATTGTTAGACCCCACGAGAAAGTAAAGTCCCCACAATCCCACCTATGCCCTCTCATCTTACTGTGGGTATGGTCCCTTAGCTTAGGACCAGTAAACTCTTTCTTCTATAGTTTTAGATGCTTTCTCCATGAGTTCTTGCTTCTCTCTTTGAAAGCATTTCTATTTGTAGCTCGCTTTATTTTGCAAGTACGTCCTTAATTTCCTGCTGAGTTCAGATGAGTTTATTCCCCACTCTCGCTACCCCTTACAAGAATATTCAAGGGTGACAGATACACAGATGATGACAATATGAATAGCTTAAGCAATGGAATGATTTAATTTTTCTTTTGGTTCAACACAATGGAAATGCATTAAGGAAAAAGAAAAAGGCCATCCACTGTGTTTTCAGAAAAGAGTGAGCTCATTTTCAGACATTGTACATAGAAGAGCAATTAGACATTTTTCATGGTAAAGTGAGTATTCAGTTCTTAAAGATATAGCCCAGTGTCATCAAAAAACTAATCTGCAGAAATACAGAGGCTACCAATTCAGTCCTTCACTTTAAAACTTTGATTTAAACTGTGATTCAAAGGCCATTAATGTCAACAGAAGACTTTCCACTGACTTCTAAAGGATTTTTCATCAGACCATCACAGATGGAACATTTCTAGATCCATGGAAGAAATAGAAGTCAGACATGAAAATTAAATCACTTAACTGTGGACTGTGGACAGAAGGAAAACACATTCAGCATATTAAGATGAAACATGCCTTTTCCTCTAATGCTTGGAGAAACAAGAAGTGCGGCACACTAACATTATAATAAATCACCTATCCAAGCACTTGTGTATGCTTAAGTGGCAGACATTAAGATATTTTCAGACAGATGACTCCATCCTGTCATTTGGCACCTTTTTGCCACAGTTGTCTTCTGCTTAATTCTAGTCACACCTCTCCTTCTTTGATAGCGCTCTTGTTGTAAAGTCACCTTGTAGTTCTCACACAGCCTGATCCATTTTTTACTTTACAGCTAGCCTGATCTGCCTTTCATGTCATTACATGAGAACTCCACCAGAAATATGTGTTTGGAGGCAGTGGATAAACTGTAGGGTATTTGCAAGGCAGTCTTTGTAAGGATGAGAAACAACAGGGCAAGAATAACTGCTGGAGGATTAAATGTAATGGCCACCCAGATACAGTTTTTCAATGTATTATCAGCTCAGCTTGCTGATAGAAGAGGAACGAAAGCTAGTACCTCTGCCTCTGGCTTTTCCTCAAATTGAAAGCCTACAGATGAAAAATACCATACCCTAGCCATGAGATTTTCCTGTGCTCTGAGAAAGATATCAGAGTTCTCCTGGAACTAATGGGCTTCTCAAAAACACCATAGTTTGCCACTGGTACAGTCGTCATTTCCTACTTGACCATAGGTGCTGGGAAGCTTTCACACCTCTTGTGTGGTCTGCTAGCCAACGTAATGCTAGCTAATGTTCTTTCAGGTAAATTGCTAAAATAAGAAAAATAACAGCTTTTGCTGATCTGTAATTTTAAAGAGAGAGGAAAAAAGCCATTCATAGGGATAGGGAGGGACAGGAACTGACCCAGAAGAAATTTCCCCTTCTTCTCCCACCCTGCTATAATTCTCTGAATGGTTTATCTAAGAGAAGTTGAAAGTTTCAAATGATGCCATGACTTCTGGATCTCTACCTTTCATGAAAAAAACAAAAGAAACCCCAAGGTTTTGTTGAAAAGATCAGAATAGAAAGAAATACCCATCATTGCAATTACACTGGAAAGTAGTGGGAGACAGATGGCATCTACATAATTGAAAATTTCTACACATGAGTATTCAGTTCATGGTTATTGAATACCTCTCTCCATTCCCTACTAGAAAAAATCAATCCTGTTCAGTGTACAGAAAACTGAAAGAAGACATATGAACCTTCAAAAATGTAAAAGAAAATAATAACTTGCTTTTCATGTTTTCTGGGAGTAGACACAAAAATTATGGGATTATGTCAATACAACATAGGATCATTCTAAACTCACAGAATATCACAAATATTATTCATGCAAACAGATTGCCTAAAGGGTGATGAACTTTCTGACTGAGGAAAGAGAAGGGGAAGGTTATCGTAGGTAAAGAAGGATAACAATTGAGGCAGATGACTGATGTCTCTTTGAATTCTGCTGTTTCATGATTCATCAACCACCATTATTCATCAGCTGTGAGCTACTCTAGGTTCAAATCTTTTTGATTGGCTATTGCCTCCTCAAGTCTTGCTAAGATACAAGGCATTGCCATGAGATAGAACATCTTTACTCCCATCAGTAGTACCCCAATTAGCTCACTGCCATATTTAATGAGAAAGGGCTCCTGGTGATGAGCCTGGTCCTGAATAAATGACCAAACAAAGCATTTAGGTCATAGCAGACTGTCCCTTCACCAGAAGGCTTTAAAACAGGAAGGACCATCAAGCTTAAAGAGATTTATTGGCATGGAAAACCAGAGTTATTGTCCTGTCAGGATGGAGGTCAGGCTAAAGTTATATTACATGTGGTTTCCAATGAGTGGTGTCTGCACCAACACTTGATGGCTTGCGGATGAGCAGACATGGAAACTCCTGAAGGGCAGGAAGCCGTATCTGCCTGTTACAGAGTTCAACAATAGTGTAGATGGCCTTTTTGTTGTTCATTTCCCTTGTCTTGACCAATAAATAAGCAAAGCTTGAGCAATTAAACCATAAGGGGGAAAACTTGCTGACTAATGAACTGGATTTTTTCTCATTCCTGACCTTGCTGGGCCATTCCACCAGTTTAGAGGATCATTAATCAATAAATCTCTTTTATTTTATCTTTGCCTGGAAAACGAAAAGGTTCACACTTTGTATTAGTGTCATGCACATACAGTTTATAAAGTCATATTCAATGAATAAATATACACTTTAATAAGTAGTTTACCAGTTGTTGTTGACCTTGCTCAACAGACTGCCTCTATACCATGGCTTCTCAGTTCTCACCGCCACTCGTCTTTTTGTATCCTGCTCTGTTACTTTTACACAGTATTTACTATTAACAATAAATTTAACATTTTTAAATATTCCTTCATATATAATGTGACTCCTAAGACTGAAAATATTTTACTTTGAGACTCCTTCTGTTATCAGGAGATGAATACCTTATTTTTTTCCTCAGTCCTCTTTCGGAAGAGCAACAATAGAAACTGATGTAGCCACTAGCAAACATATATTAGTCTCTTGGATTTTTTTCTGAAACTTCTCTATTAGAGCCCACTTAATTAGATGCATAAATCCTGTAAATGATGTCAATGTTCATAATTAAATGAGACAATTGTGAAATCAGCTGCAGCACAAAATGTAGATAAATGTGGGAAGGAACAATAAGGGATTGCTTTATTATAAATCTGCATGACTAACACTACTATAGTGATGTAGCAGAGAACCTATAACATCTGCTTCATACATATGAAAATTCAATTAAATTATCAGCCATGAATTACTGTAGCACAAATACCAACAATAAAAACTTTGACCTAATTATTTTAAGATTTTTCAGAAAGAAAAGGCCACATTTCAGTACAATGAAGTTGGTAGATTGATTTTTGTGATACTTAAAAAGCTTAATCCTGTAAAGTCTTTTAAAAATATATCTTTCATCAATGGAAGGAATACCAAAAGAATAAAGACACAGATTTAAAATCTATTGCTGTTCAAAATAAAGTCAACATAAAAATGAAAATACCACTTAATTGTAAATTGTTGTAGCAATCGAAGCTCTATTAATTAGGATATTTTATATTAAATCAAAGCCCTTATCAAGGTGCATGTTATTGTTTCTTTAAAAGAAATATCAACTTTTATGAAATAAGCTTGAAGGTACTGTCACTCAACTGTTTGGTGGAAGAGGAGTTTAGGGGAAAAAAAATGGCCAGGGAAGAAAGATTTCAAATGTTTTCACCTTCCCCATGTTCACACTTAAAGGAATGACAGCAACCTTGACTTTGACAGCAATATGCATAAATGCACTTTTATTAGTACATTTACACATGTGAATACACAGAGATACATATGTACATATACATATATGTATATATATTCAAAATTATATCACTCTCCATTTTCTCTGCTTTGGCCAAGTTTAGACGACACTGACTTCTAGTCAGCCTGCCATCCTTAGAGAATATACACCAGACAGATACTATCCCATCAAATCAGAAGTAAATTTTAATATTTATTCTCAAATAAATCTTGGTGACAGATGGACTGTTCTTTACAGGAATAATAATTAGGAGTTAGGTCCTCCAGCTGGATTTGGCAGCCCTCTTGCAAAAGCAATCCTCAAAGTCTTCTGGCAGATGCTTAAGTCCATCATCATGAAGTCCCAGCTGAAGAACTGGCTCCTTCAGAGCACTTGGAGAGCTCTGCAATTCAGTGCTTCAGAAAGACCCTGCTGCTGATGTCACCCACTTTTGTGAGAAACATGAAAGCTGAGCCCAGGGCACAGCCAGTGCTCCATGTCCACATTCTTGACCTTGGCAGTACCAGATAGTGGCATCTTCTGCTGTTTTTTATGGGCTGCCAAAGCCTCTGTCAGTGCTTAACAAAGGACAAGACTAATGGGGCATATCCAAAGCATTTACTCAGCAATATTGAATGGCAAACAGATGGGTGGAGGAGTCATACTAAAAGGATTTATCCCTGAGGATCCTTAAGTGAAGCACCTAAGCAAAGACCTTCCTTCTGCACTAAATGAACAGTTCAGCATGGCTTTGACCCTTGCACGGTCACAGAGAAGAGCATAAAACTGTTCTTTTCCTCATCCTCCTATTCCAAACACCAGGTAAAAGCTTAGGGACAATGGTTACCATAGGCCTAATAGACAGCAGGTAGTACACCTCCTTGGACTTGGAAATTGTTACAGAGCTTAAAGCAAGCCTGGCTGAAGCATTTCTGCTGAACCACACTGCTGTTTGTCTTTGGAGAAGGCAGCTCACTGCCCTGACTTCTACCCAAGGTTTTCTGAAAAGAGATCAGCTCACCCAAACTCGCAAATACCACAGAATTCCTATTTACCCAGACTTACACACCCAGACCTCTAAAGAGAAAGCCCTTTAGATACAGAGGGTTCAGCCCTGCGGCAGTCTTTGGGTCTGAGGGCAATGAAGCTTTAAGAAAGGTGATGGAAATCTCTGCAACAAACTTGGTTAAAGAAATCCAAAGATAACTCCAAAGCTTGCATTCAGCAAGGAGAGCTGAGTGGAAGAGCATTTAGGATGTATGGGAAAGTGATGGCACTCATTCATAACTCAAAGCTAGCTGGCCACAGGCCAGCTCTAGCTCAGGTTCTCTCTAATTAACTGTGAGTGCATGACTTCCATATCAGAACTGGATGGGGTCCAGATGGCTCAAGGCACAGGTGGGAAGGCACAGACACATCCCTGACAGATGTGCCCTCAAGCCTGATCAATCTTGCATCAAGTTGGAGTCCAGCATTTGCTCCTACGCAATTCCCTCCAGGACTCAAGGCTGGTAGCTCACAGGTTTCACAACCTGCTTAGAGCCATGCATAAAGCACTAGTGCAGAAGAGGAGCCATGGTATTGTAAAACAGCAGGAGACATTTTTCCCTTACCTTAAAAAGGCGTATTTTCCTTCTGAAACTCGATTTTGGGCCTTGTCATTGCATACGGTCCACAGCAGCCCTTTTTGTCTCACATTATCTAGAGCACCACAGACTGATGTTGTGGTGCTCAGTCACTGAGAATACACCTGTACTGCCTGGGCATTCCTTTACCATAGAAAAACAGATTACCTCATATTAAAAAAAAAAAAAAGAAAAAGAAAGAAAGAAAAAAAAAACGTAGTGAGCCAGTCATCATGCAATTCTGCCCTGAGGCTGAGATGGGAGAGAATGAGCTTTTCCTGACAGACATCACATAAAGCACCACCTGCAGATGGTGGTGACCCTCTGGAGGGTTCAGGACACCTGCACAATGCACCTGCATGAACTAACTGAGTTTTGCTTTATCCACACACATTCACATACCTGCTGGGCTACGAGGCTCATATCCTAATGGATAGGTCTTCCATGGCAGAGTGTCAGCACATTAGCAATGTTTAGTTTAATTATCTAAGCTGCAAAGAAAAAAAAGATCAAACCTATATCATAGATTTGCTTCCAGTCAGAAGGTAAGACAGAGTGCCATTATCTACAGAAAGTCTATATTATCAGCTGAGATATCCTGATGGATGCCTAATATACTTGCATTATTAACTGAGATCTATATGGAGTAAATGGAGTCAATATGGTGAGTAGAGTTTATCGTGACAAAGAAAAGTAGTCATTTACCCTGTGCTAAGGTGCTGAGGAGTACTGCTCCCTGTGCTCAGTCCATTGCCATCTAAGATGTGCTGAAGGCATTAGAAGTTAGGTGTAAAAAACCCACAACCTGCACTTCACAAAAAGTTGCTATGACCCGTGCACATCCATTTCTTTAGCTGCACTGATACAGTATATGCATGTATACTAGCAGCTGATTTCAGCAGAAACCAGCAGACTATTTTTTTTTAACAGTGGATTTAATACCACAGAATCACAGAATTATTTGAGTTGGAAGAGGGATATTAAAGACAATCTAGTTCCAATCCCTCTGACATAGACAGGGGCACCTTCTACTAGAAAACCTTGCTCAAAGCCCCATCCAACATGGCCTTGAAAACTTCCAGGGATTGGGCACTCACAGATTCCCTGAACAGCTTGTGCCAATGCCTCACCACACTCACAGTCAAGAATTTCTTTCTAATACCTAATACAAACTTCCTCTTTTACCATTGAAAGCCACTCCCTCTTGTCCTATCTCAGCAGACCCTTGTGAAAAGTGCCTCCAGCTTTCTTGTGGCCCTCTTTAGGTACTGGAAGATATTCTAAGGTCTCCCTGGAGCCTTCTCTTCTCCCAGCTAAACACCCCAACCCTTCCAAGTCCCAGGGTGAGACCAACCAAGTCTGTTTTCATAGTAGAAGTGCTCCAACTCTCTCATCATATTTGTGATTCCTTCTGGATTCACTCCAAGAAGTCCATGTCCTTCTTATTTTGGGGCCCACAAAGCTGGATACAGTATTTCAGACAGGGTCTCAGGAGAACTCTCACAGTGGCAGAGCAGAGGGGCAGAATCCCCTCCCTTGCCTTGTTGCTCATGCTGCCCATCTTGCTTTGGATGCAGCCCAGGATGAGGTTGACTTTTAGGTTGCCAGTGCACATTGTGGGTCATGTTGAGTTTCTTGTCAACTAGCAACCCCAAGTCTTTCTCTTCAGGTTAGTCTTGATTAATTCTCTGCTCAGACTGTATTTGTACTTGGGATTATCCTAACCCAGGTGCAGGACCTTGCACTTTACCTTGGTGAATTTCATGAGATTTGCATAGGCCTGCCTCTCAAGCCTATCCAGGTTTCTCTGGATGGCATCCCTTCCCTCCAGCGTGTTGACTGCACCACACGTCAGATTAGAAAAATTCCTTTCTGAGGAAAATAAGTGAACCTGGGATCACCATTGATTTTTAACAGCCTTTGCTTGTTCGCCTCTTCTTTTACCTGAAATTACACATCATGGTTATTGTTAACACATGTAGCGATATGGTCCTGTCACTCTCCCATCACTCCATCTCACAGCCCTGCTGAGACTTGTTTTCACTTTTTTCATTTTTAATTCACTGAAACCAGGAAATCCCTAAACCCTCTACCATGACTAGAAGCAACTGCTCCAGGTCTGACAGGCATACTGGTGAGATTCCTCTGACTGAAAGCAAACCTCCACCTGCAGCATTCACAGCTGAACCTGTCACCTTCCTCCAGGCAGGGAATAAAAAAATGCGACTCAGTGAATTCTCGTCATATTTTTTCCCCTCCAGTTTTGAATGCTTCAGTGGGGCATTTAAATAGGCCTTAGAAAAATATTTTAATTAAATTTTAAAAAGAAGGCAAAACTAGATCCCCCTTGTATTCAACATTTTACTTCACTAGTAGGTTAACAAGACTAGACAGGAGAACTAAGATATTTTTGTTCCAGGTAGACTTTAGATTCACAGCTATTATAATCAAAAATTATGGTTGTAATTAGTGTTTTCCCATTCCCAATAAATATTCAAATAACCCTAACAGTAAAGTAGTAGATGTGTTGAAATTCAGAGCTAGTCAGAGTCCTTTGTGTTTTCACTTTGCTAAGGTCTGGCTTCTCAATTTGATTGCACTGCTGTAAATCATGACGTGGTCAATCATGTCACACAGAAGCAGAGCAGTCCAAAAAAATGGTGGAACCTCTACAGGGAGCTAGCTATATGAGCCTCTAGTCTCAAAGCTACTAAGTCCCATCTGCCCTGAAAATCCTGAATTTCACTGGATGTTGCAAATATTTTTATGCTCTCAGAGTGTTTGACTTTTATGGGTGCATTTTTTGGCTACTGAATAATCCTAGATTATTACAGAAGAGTGTAAAGCAGCATGGCAGATAAAGAATTAGCATCCAGTCAGGTGGTAGAAGTTGAAATATACATAAAACCCAAGATACTGTTTTGTCACTGCATTCTAGGGATACATCTCAGGATTAATTTGACACTTCTCAGCTTGTTCTTTTTAATATTCATTCTTTGGCAACAGAGTTGATTTAAGAAAGAGACATTTAATTAATTAGGAGTCCAAAGCTATCTCTCCCTGGCTCAGTGATATCTTCTGCAGCTAGGCCTTACCTGTCCTATTACTTATTGTCCATCTGGCAGTAGTCTCAAGGGAAGCAACCCAATTCTTGGATGGTCTTGGAACAGCAAGACAGGGGTTGTTGTCCTCAACCCATGCCCTATGGTTATCCAGAAACAGCATCATTTTCACACTGTGGTTTTAGCTTTTCTGTCTCCCTGAAACTTCAGATGCTCCTTTTTTACAAAATATTTAAAATATCTGCAAGGTCAAGAGTAGGAATTAAGTTCAATAGTCAAAGAGTTCAAAGACTTACTGGGCTTGTGGGCCACTGCAGCTATCAATCTCTCTAAAAGCACTTCATATCACACTCTCCAGGACTCTTCTCTGGCTGGTTTTTCATTTAAGAATCTGTTTCTCCTGGAAAAAATGGCTTGCTGGCCACTGTATCAATAATGCGTCGAACTATGCTGAAGAGTAACTACTCTGCATCGTTAGAAATTCCCACATGCATATATATATATATATATATTTCCATTTAAAAGACCTCATCTAATCTAGTGGGAAAGTGAAGAAAATGAGCCTTATCTTTAGAGTTTGTCATCCCAAAACAAAACAAGAGACAAGTGGATCCAGTTAGGAAAGCACAAAGAGACCACGAGCTTCTGTTTCTTTTCATTCAGTTCCATTTCAACTAGCAAACTGAACAACGAAATAGTTAAATAGTCAGGATTAAACATTTATCTTAACATGTTTGCCTTCTTACACATAAATTAAATTTTCTTGTTTAATCTCTGCTTTTCTTCTAATTATCTCTCTCCACACACACTGTTGGCTCACAACTAGCATATCTCTTAAAGCAAGATGATTAAGAAGTGTCTGTTGTTGTTGGGCTTTCTTTTTTTTTTCCTTTAATTTCTTTCTCCTGGAGATAATAATAGTATTTGTTTGCCATGCGAAAGCAGTTATAACAATATATAAAAGGCAAGAAAAGATTAGGTGCCTTCTACCAGAACAGGACAGAGCTTACATTTTTGACATCACATTTTTACAGATTTTTTAAAACAAAAATCCCTGTAGTAGTTCTACCTTAACACATATGATTCACTTTGCAGCTCAAACACTGATCCTTGGTATGTATGTGTGGGTAGTGCTTTAGAACCAACTGCTAGGACTTTACTACAAAGAAGCCCAAGTTTGTTTCCTGTGCATTTTAGAAGTATGGATAGAAGAATGGGTAAGAAATGAGAAAATTCAGGCCAGTTATGTAAGTAACATGCTTCTAGAAGCTACATGGCTAACAAAAAAGAACCACAAGACTGGACCCTAAAATTTCTTCATGTCAGTTGCATAAAAGGTAAATGCAAATCTTTGTTCTTCTAATGAAAGACTGACTTCAGCCTTAGACTGAGCTATGAAAAGCCTTCCTGAAGCACTTCCTTTTATATATGGAAGCACATGTACAGGTATAAATATATATTTAATAGCAATACATAGAAATAGCAGTACAAAGCATTTGTCTCACTGCCTTGTACTAGGAAGTATTTGATCTACCCAGACATTGCAGATTACTGTTGTGTATGGATTAAGCACTCCCTTTGTTCTTGGTGTTAAGTTTTATGTGATCATGTCCTTTTGGAAAGAGACAGACTTTAAAACCTCAAGTGGAACTTTAAATCCTCAAGCGGACAAAGCTGTAGGTTGATAGACAGACAGCTACATCCATCCATGCATGCTCTCAAAGGCATATACACTTTTCTGTGAGATTGTGTACCTCTAAAACATGTGATTAGGGATATTGTCCAAATGTCACTTAAATCCTAATAGACTTGGGGCATCAACCACCTCCCTAGGAAGCCTGTTCCAAAATATAATAATAAAATTGTGTTGAATCATAATAATAATATTTAATTTTTGATCAGCACTGCATTGGTCAGGCTTCTTGGACTAGATATCCAGTTTGGGTCCCTTCCAACTGAAATATTCTATTCTATCCTATCCTATTCTATCCTATCCTATCCTATCCTGTCCTGTCCTGTCCTGTCCTGTCCTGTCCTATCCTATCCTATCCTATCCTATCCTATCCTATCCTATCCTATCCTATCCTATCCTATCCCCTCCTGTTCCATTCCACTCTATATACTCGGCAAATTTTTGCTTCAGTCTGAATACATAGTAGAAACACCAGGATACGCTAAAGAAAATTAAATAGCATATTAGCTACTGTCTATATCACTGTGAAATTTATTCCTGATGTGTTTTTTCATTTCAAAAATATGGCTTTCAGTTGACTTTCCTTCATGTACATTTCAAACAAGTGCATCTCACTTACATTTGTGTTCCAATCTCACAGCTCATCAGAGCATTTTGCTATCATTTGGCTTAAAGGATTTCCAGCCTTGCCAATTAATTGATGAAGAACCATTATGAGACAAATATATCATCTGCATTTTAACTGTGTGAATGGGAGGCTATTGAAGTAATCACTGGCAGCATCTAAGCCATTAATAAAATATGGTCTGGGAATAGGAAATTACAAATTTCTGTACCTAGTTCCTAAAATAAATTTGCTCTTGTAGGTAGTTCTAGCACTCATGATGACATAGATGAATGACGCTGATTAAAAAGAAGTGAAGAAAAGATTATCACTTCAGCATAGAAACCACTGGTGTCATTATCAGTGTCATCCATATAAAAAGTGTTAAATTTTTCAGTGGCTTCATTGCCTTGCTGTGAAATTGCAGGTGTCACTGTATACTGGCAGTTGAGCACAAGATAAAAGAAAAATGGTGTTAACATTAGTTAGTTCATAAACAAAAGCCCACAAACCAGAAGATATGATACTCCTGTGGCTTTAAAATGGGCTCTTTGTGGGCTTCCTCTTGTGAATGAAATATTTTCATTGCTTTTGCTGGTGATGAGATGTTCCTTACAACAGGAAGAGACATCACTTTGAAGGAGCCAATATCTCGTTAATGAGTAACGATGTAAATTATCAAGTGTGCTTAATGGTGTTATCACAACCCAAGGACATGAATAAGCTTCCTAGAGAGGGAGTGAGTAGGACACCAGGCTCAGAAGTATTGTGCCTCTCTCGCTCTACTACATATTTTCAGGGAAACTGTAGATGTGCCTCTTTCCTTCTGTCTACTCGTCTTTCCTCTTCCACTCTCTCTGTCTTCTTGTCAATTTAAGATTTAAACTCATTGCAGAAAGGCTGGCTCTCACTATGTGGTTTGTTCGGTCCCTCGCACAATTGCACCAGTGTAATGCAAATTGTAGTATTAAATATTCATACAAAAGCTTCACAGTGTGGCTGCATGAAATCAGAACAATCAGAGAACAGGCACAAGCTGAGCACCTAGGTAAGATGAAGCACAGAGATTTCTATTACAATTGCTGCTTCATTACAGAGACTGTGCTGACATAAGCTGTGTTTTCATTGTCGTGAGACCAATTTCATAACCATGTATTAGAGTTATGAGTTCTCCTAGCAAGACATAATGTTTTCACTTTTGGCTGTGCAATCACATACTGTTAGCTTAAGACATTTAAACTTTATAAATGGCTCTGTAATATGTGGTCTTTTCAGCTATAAAATTGTTCCTTAAAAAATAATCTGAGCCATTGGTCAATGCAGTCAATGTCACCTAACAGCAAATAAATTTTGGCAATGAATTAGAAGTTAAGTACATAACTGTGAGCAATTCCTTCAACTAAGAGTTAGATATATATTTTCTTTCTGCCCAATAAAAACATCACTAAAATGCTATGCAATGTTCCTGTTCCTATCTGTTTCTTTGCTTCAGAAATGATAAAGGATGTCTAATAATGAATTATTTCCAGCAGTTTGCAGGACTTTGCACTGAGAATTTTAGCTGGAATGCCTGGATTGATGCAGCCTGTTTAGGAAAACTGGCCTTACTCTATAACCCAGATAAGGAGACAGAATACCCACAGTTGAATGGTTTCATAACACAGAAATACACTGAGTAAAATCAAATCCACACTCAATAAAAAGCACATTTTTGGTCCTTTATTGAATGATTGAGCCTGTCTCCAGCCATGTTATCTTTCTGTTTAGGTTGTAAGCTGTTCAAGGCAGCTTTTATCTCCTGTTCATCCTGAAGCATGCTTTTCCTGTAAATTATAGCTGGAGAAGCTCATTCTTACTCAATACTTCCTTAATTAAATTGCTTACATTTAGAAGAGGAAAACAAGGCTCTATGGCCATCAGAATGAATTTATATGCAGTATAGTCTATATAAATACATTTTTATCACAGTGGACATGAATTGAAATCTCAGAGATTTGACTTAGGGTTAATATTTTGCCCTTTAAATTTTAGACTGCAGCTCTCCAGTGGGCTTTCTAAAGGCAGATTTGGGGCAGTATTTCAGAAATGACCAAGAATTCTCACACCTGAAAATCAAAGGAACAGCAGATTTAACCGTATTTAATTCAGCATTTAGAAATTATCATCATTTTAAGAGATCACAGCAAGCTGTTACATCTTTATGATTGTTACCTTCTCCTGGAGCTTGATGGGAAAGGAGGTCCACGTGTGGCACACTGCCTGTAGAGCCTCGTGGATGCCACTGTGAGATGGCAAACAAAGCACAGCAGGGCCAGCAGCATTATGTTGCCACCAACATCAGACCAAGAAGGGATAAAAACCACCCAAATACCCTGTTCCATCTCAGAATTATGCAATGAATTTTAGAGCATTCAGAAATCTTCTCCACTGTCGATACGAAAATCAAGAGACACTCAGAAGCATCCTCACAACTCACCTTTGTGAGAGCTCAAGAGATCTTCATCTCTCCCACTCCAGTCCACAGCAACTGAAAAAGGCACAGGTTTGAATTTGCATGCAGTGGCTTCCCCAGAGCTGCCTGGTCTGACCTTTGACCAAAGCTCTCTGATATCAAAATCTTCATCAGCTCCAGACTGCAGCTGTTTCACACCAAAATCCAAATTACATACCAAATACATTTCTCTTCAAGCTGTAAATGCACAGATCCATCTTCATGAGAGAGCTCCTTGCCAGTGGTCAGACAGAAGAGATCATTCACTACTTCCACATCCAAAAAAAAGAGGGAAGGGTTGAGCAGGTCAAGGATGTTTTCACGGGAGATCTTCATAGACAAAATGCTGTAGACAATGCCAGAGAGAAGAAAAAGCAGAAGCTGGGTGTGGTTGCAAGCATATTCCTATTTAGCTGCTGGCACAATACTGTGTAGTATGTCTTGTTTCCCTGCTACCCACAGAAGGAAAATCTGGGCATATGGTTTGGCCAGAAGAGCCCTGAACTGGATCCAGAGAAGTCAACAAATCTTGACACAGAGAGAGATTTGAGCTGGCTGATATCCTGATGCCATGGGCTTGGACAAAATACTGGCAGCATACAGAGCTAGGATACTTCTGCATTGATGTCTTTAGGACTTTGAATGACTGTATAAAAAAAAGCACTTTCTTTTTTTAAAATTTATTTTACTGTCAGCAACTGTTGTTGCGGCTGCTGACTTCTGATTCAATAGCAATATGGACATATTTCTTTAATAGGAAAGGTTGTTCTTTTTCCCTTGAGAACTTCATGTTCTGACTGAGTTTATTCATGGACCATGGAAACATCATTAACATTCACTCTGAGCAAAAGAACAGCTTTTCCTCCATCCAGAATCATTGGATGTCTCACTTGATCCCATTTCTGTCCATCACATTGAGCACTCATTCCCCTCGACCATTTACTCCAAGTAAACAGAGAGCATTTTCTGGGAAGTACAACAATGTGTCTTGGGAAAACAAACAGATTTTATCTGCAAGAGAAATAAAACACGAATGTTTTCAGTGATGAAATGGAGACAAGACATTTTCAATGTGCTTCAGAGGTGTTCTGCAACACTGTCACTGACCTATTAGGACTTGCAACAGTGTTCAATCATGTGGAGAAGTGTCTGTGGTGTAGCTCACCCTTGTAAACCCCAGAGTCTGTTTTTTGTCCAGCACTGTGGAACTCTTCCTTTGGATTCAAGTGTGAATTTCTCAACTGAAACACTGAAGGAAAAAAAAAAAAAAACAGCAGCAACAATAAGACCACAAACCAACAAACCACAACACCCTAAGGTTTTTAAGCTATTTTTTCCTCAGACTCACCTGTGCTTCCAAGCAACTCTTGAGGACTGTTGCTACATTTGTATTTTTATATGTCCTGTACAATAAATGTTTCTTTCCATTGCAATTGTACAATAAATGTTCATTGAACACACACCAGGGGCAATTAGACATTATTGCAACTATCACATTTACTAATAGTTGCTGCCACCAATCCATTCTGCTACCTGTCACAAGCTTCTTTGACTGAGTTGGCAGTCAAAGAAGAATAGCAAATTTAAGGGAAGATTTCTCCTTCAGAGTCAGAGCCATAAGGATTATTTCCACTCTCTCTTCCCTCTGTTTTCAAGTCTTATAATTTGCATATTTATGACATTCAGCCAAAACTAACTCTCTGGATTTCCAGGTTTCTATTTCTTGTTCTGATGAAGTGAATACATTTTTTATTTGGTCCATCTTTGCTCTGAAAACTGTATTAGTTAACCATCTTTAAGACATTTCCAGCTTTATAGCAATGTTAAATGAACTGTGTCTGTAGACAAGCACTGTGACTGAAGAGCAGCCTACAAGGTATTCAGATATATCAATATCACTGTTTCTGACTATGGCATTACCCAAGTGTTTCTAGACTGCCTAATTTCATTCTTTCTATCCACAGTAACTATGAAAAGAAATACCCAAACCAGACACATAAAAAACTCCACCCTATGAATAGCACTCACATAAGTCATGATGGGCCAGATTAAAAGAAAAAAAAAAGAAAATTATCAATTTAGAGATTCTGATTGATGCACCAGCATAAGCCTTCACAGGTCTTCACATCTTCTACTTCAATTCACTGTAATAGCTTCCAGGCATGGTTTAATCATCACATAAAGGTCACAAAAACTAAACGGGATGGACAAGAAATAAGAATGATGTATGTAAAGTGTCTGGATAAATTAACTGTAAACTTTTTGAATGAGTAGGTAAAGTAAATGTGGTTCTTAAGATTCTTCTCTCAAATTAATAATGAGTCTGCTCTGGGTTATCATTTTTGATTGGGAAGGGGGGATTTAAAATAAGGAAAAACAACTTGAACCATGCTGAATTTTCTATTATTTTGAGGTAAACCAGCTGCAGTAGTGAAAGGGATCAGATAAAGACACAGGAAATCATGGAGCATTCAACTTGATAAGCAGCCTCAAACCTGTGGGCATTAGCCAAACTTGCAGCTGAGTACATCAGTTGATGATTAATTCCAGTAAAAGAAGCTCCTCAGTAATATTTCCTGTTTTCCACAGTTTTATATTCTGTTCCTACGCAAAGTCACCTGTGTTTGAAGCCAGCCACCAGCACTGTGTTGGCTTCTAGCACAGGAGGCAGAGAACCCAGTGCAGTTTGAATCTACTTACCAGCAGCTCATGCACAAAAAGCTGGCTTACCAAAAGGAAATTTCCTACTGGGTCCCAAAGATATTCTTAACCTCTGCATCCCATTTATAACTTCCCTCCTTTCCCCAGAATGGTGTAAGGCTGTGCTGAAAAAAATATGTGGGTTTTTTTCTTTTTTTTTTTTTTGATAACTGGCTGACAACTAGTTTTTCTCACTGTCAGGAGTTTGTAGCTCTCCCGAGGAGAGACTGCTTGCTCACCAGTCAACTCTTTGACAAGCATGAAGATCAGTCACCTTAACAAAAGTATATGCAACTTGTGCTTTTTTCAGTTACAGCTGGAAAAATTGTTATTTCAGTTGTTTCCATAGCTCCTGAAGGCCAAGGCTTCCACAGCTCCAAGGACCCTTCAGGACAGGCCTGGAATAATTATGTTTTTAGGAGTACTCTTTTCTCTAAGTTATCAATCTAAGATAAGAAACAAAAACACAAGGGAAATGAGAGCACTGGGTGGAGGGATCACTTCTGGAGTAAGGAAAAGAGCCTGACCTTCTCAGACAGAGCTTGGTACCCTGTTCCACTGGGCAACATGCACTTCGGCAGCCGATAATCCTCCAGCCATATAAGGAAAGGACTTTTGGCATTAGCACAGGAAGGCAAGTGTGGAACTGAATGAAGAACAGAGAAAACACAGGGGCCCTTGTGCAAGAGCCTGTCTCCCTTCAGTGGGGCAAGAGATGCTGGTGGGAAGGGAGCCAGGTGGAGGATTTTGGATGCATGTGGATAGTGATCAACTGACATCCTCCAGGAGAGCACCCAGAGGAAATGGGTGTTTGGCTTGTCCTTTAGATGTGCCTGGGTCTCAAGCTCCCTGATAGACTGGGTTTTGAGGTATTGCTGCTAGCCCTTTGCATGAGGTTTCTGTCTGTTTTATAACTCTATTTAGCACCAACTTACTCAATTCACCTTTTGTGTCCATAACGATAAAATAAACTGCAATAAATTTACTCAAAAGATGACACTTCTCAGATATTCCCACTCATGTAAAGAATCTGCTTTTAATTGTAGCTATTGGTGCAGAAGGCATTCTTAACTGCAGCTGATCCACTTTTAAACACAGAAACATTTGGTTTGTTTACCCCCACAGGGAAAAAATATGAAGAATATAGAAATAGTACAACTGAAATATGCACATTGTGAATACATTTTATTCACAATACAGAGAGGCTTCACCACCACTCCAACAGGACACATGCCATGAGTTGAAGCCACAATGGGACCAGGTTCAGCCCTTCAGCTACTGCTTCTCCCCAGGACCAGGTGAACACCCATCTCTGTGTAGAGGTGGTCTGCAGCCACTTTAACTCCTCTGTCACTTAACCACACCTTCCCTGGTCAAAGGAGTGATACTAGTAGGTTTATAGCCCAGAATTGGATTCATTGCAGATTGACACCACTAAAAGGTCACCATCCTCAAATTGTATGCCTGAAAGTCAGACTGGAGATCTTCAATGAAACTATATCTTTTTAAATGTTTCTTTATACCTTAAAGCCAACTGCCGAGAAATATAGCCACAAATTCACCACTCTTTCTTCACAGCGTGCTTAGCAACAGGAAACCTATGCATTTTTCCAGCCTACAAACTCCTGTCAGCTCCTCTTTTCCTTTCCAGTGGGGTAACGAGCCTGGAAGCAATGCGTTGGCAGCACTGCTGGGGAGCACAGACACCGTGTCCATCCCCAGGACAGCAGCCAGGGCAGGCTGGACCATTTTGGAGGAGCTGCACAAGGCGGATAGCTGGAGCTTGAGTCCCCAGAGCAACTCACATTTGTCATGTCAAAAAATGACAGGAAAACATCAGAACAGAGATATGAAGAGTGAGAGATAAGCTGACACCTTCCAATATAAAGACTGGGAAAACAAACCTGTGCACAAATAACTCGCCAAAGTAAACAGATTTATACTGCTGCTTCTGCTTTCAGTGAAAGGCTTGTGCAGAAGGTCTCACCTACACCTGTCTCAGGATCTTTTCTGAAAATCAGTCCCTGAACAGAATTACTTTTTCACCTATTAGGTGAGCCAAGTTGACAGGGATTTCTAAGGAGGAATTTTGAATCCTCTGTATATTAAATGTTTGTTTTTCTCTCACTTTATTGCTATCAGTAGATTGCATATTTCATTCATGGATAAACCACCTTATTGCTCATATTACTCTGTTTCAGAGCTACATAGCACACTGATGTTTGCAGTTTCAGATAAAGTTCTGTTTAACCTTTCCTTTGACAGTCTGGCTTTCTCTGTGGTAAGCAGTATGAATATTTACTCTCCCAACTCATATCTCTGGTGAGCTGTGACACCGATGTATGAATTGTGAAGAAACCAGGAGAGCTTGTCCAGCTGGTGGGAGGCCAGCAGTGCCCAAATCCTATATGGATTGGGCCAGCAGTGCCATGGGATATATATTAGCCTAAATTTCCTGCCATGAGTGATATGATGACATGTGTTTAGTGAGCAGTTGATCTCAGTAGGCACAACACTTCATTTTCTTCCCCAAAGGCTTTGAATAAAATTTCTTGACCTGCCCAGTTTTGGGAGACCTTAAATGGAAGTCTGTAGCAGACCAGAGTCCAGATGAACCCTCTTGGTGTGTCAGACACCCACCAGAGGTAATAGATGAGGCATTTGATTCATGCAATGTTTACATGGTACTTACTTGCATGACCATGTGCAAAACTGAGTCACACTATGACAGAATTATGTAGATGTAAGACACAGAAGTTTACAATAACACAAGATCATTCAATGAGAAGAGCACCAAGGTCAACAAACCAGCTCACTATATTCTCACACCCAGCTCCTGTAAAAGCATGGATCTCAACCCTTCATTGCCAGCACTGCAGAGTAGTTGCACTCTGCTTTCGTTTCAGACAACACTGTGGAGTGTCAGCAGGCAGACTAATATTCTCTGCACCTTCTCAAGGAAACATACCATTATCCTGCCAGCTAATAAAGTGTAACCAACCACCTACAGAAAGCTGCTACTGTCAGAGCAAAGACTGATCAAGCTGCTTAAAACACAGTTCTCTAAGCCATTGACAAAAAATAATCCCCAACACTGAGCATCATGGTCAAAATCCATAGTAGTGTCTGTGTATTTTCAAAGCTTCAGGTCCTTTCCCTTTCTCCAATTAACATGTTTTCATGAAACTGTAGAATCTACAAACTGATTTCTTTGGTGTTGAAGGCAGTAAGTATTGCCAAGATATCCACAGATTAGTTTGATCCAGCTTCCTTCTCAGCCTGGCATATAATCAGATATTGTATATGAAAAAACTCAGCTGAAGGATTCTGAAATGCTAAGTCATATAATTCTACTTCTATCTAATTTCAGTAATTGTGATGAATTGTATAACTACATAGCAGTTGATATTCCTAACTAAATTGGCAGCCATCATTGAAAGAAGAGTTCAGAGGCTGAAACTAAAACAACTGTTTCCTTTTTTTAATGTAAAAGATGGATAATATTGAAAACAGTCTTAGTGATCAACTTCTCTGTTATCCCTTAGCTTGTCCATGAATATGAAAGGAATTTTAGAATCATAGAATTTTTCTATACCTTTTTCCCTCTTCCTATTTTTAAAGACGCTTACCATAGGAATACATATTCCTGGAAAATAGATGGATTCTGAGTCTATTTTATTGACTGAATACTACTCTGCTCTCTAAGCATTCTTATTGAAACTATTGGGATCACTCCTGAGGTAAAGAGATAGTGATGAGAGAAAAATATCAAACTCTGGCTTATTAAAATGGAAAGAAAACACGAACATAAGTTTTATGACTTCCTGTTGTTTGAGTTTTATTATTATATTCTTAACATAAAATTTTGAGAAGGTACTTAGGTTTTAAGAGGAGACCATCAAAATGACAAATTCTAATGAAAGGTAAGAAAGGGAACTGTTAAAATATAAGACTATTGAAATCCATATCGATTGACAGGCTACTCAGAGCAGAGAATTCGTGGATCATTACATATTTCAATTCAAAATCCAAGGTTGAGATGTCTAATTTTTTTTTAATAGGCTCCAAGTAATAACATATCTTTAATCAAATAAGCTCAGTATTGCACATTATAGTGTAATAATATTTGGCTTTAAAAACTTACTTCCAAATAAATTAACAAAATGTAGACATACTAAACAAGTTTAGAAAGAAATCCTTTAGAGAATCTTTTTATTTCCCATTCTGCCACAAAAACTATTTGGAAATGAACAGATACACCTCACAAAGAGCTACATCTCATCTTTCACTGTAAGAGAACTGATAGAAAGATGCAGAATATTGGAGCTTTGACTTCCTCTCCAACACAATGACAATTACCATTTTACATGTAGGATTGAATAGCCTTTTATGTAAGATCAGATAGATATTGTCTTGGAAAACACTGATCATTGTCTCTTTATGAACAGACTATATAAATATTTTGGCAAAATCTGATAATTAGAGCTACTACACAGTTACTCTTGGCCGTTGAGTGGACTTTGGACTTTCAAAAGAGTCTGCAAGGTATAATTACTCTTGGCCATGAAGTCAATGGATAAGAATTCCAAAAGTATCTACAAGATGTAGGACTGTAACTTGTTGTGTCTTAACACCAAGTTTTGCCCTGATGGTAAGTGGCCTTATTGCCTATTTAGAAATGCAGCCCTGGAATCCTAAATCTATCACATCTAAACCTACTTTTAGCTTTATCAGATAGCTACGACAGTGTCTTCTGCTGTACCTTAAAATGTGCCTTTTCAAATAAAAGGAAACTCTCATGTTCATGGGAAATGATCTGAACTTGGGGGACACTTTGTGTAAGAGGCACCCAATCAAGATTTCCTACTGGATGCATGACATCCGTACACTTCTCCCTAGAAATCTAACAACTGCCCATTTATGAGTACATCACAACAGACCCTGAGCTTTTCCAAATTCCTCTTCTCCAAAATACCATTACTGGGACTTGAAAAAAAGCAAGAATCAACACAGAATCCCATCATACAGACAGTGATGTCATAGAAATACAGAAATGTTTTTTTAAAAAAAGTATTTAGGTGGCAAGATTTTCCAAAATGGCATAGACCTGGTGTTCTTGGATCTGAGTTAAGGCAGAAAACTAAATGTCTTCACTACCCTCCACCAGACTTCTTGCAGAGCAGAAATGAACTCTTCAGTCAGCTAAAATGGGTATTTAATCAAGTATGATATATAAGCAAAATTTACAGTAACACTCTGGCTCCTAGCTATCTTTCTTAACACTAGTTCCAAAGCAATTTTCTTTCATAAGAAAGCTGTGAAACAAACAAACCAAAACAAAAAAATTGTCCTTTGATTTATAACAACTTGTAAAAAGATAGAATTTTTTTTCAGTCAAACTCCAGAACCTTCTTTGTTTTTAATAAAGATGATACTGAGACTTTCCATGCCTACTGAGAAAAAACAGAAAGAATATTTGCAATTTACAAAAAAGCCCTCAATATCATCTAAATTTAGAGTATCACACTGTTATCTCACTCATATACTTTATTTCTCACCTGTTAAATTATACTTGCTGGGAATACAGCCAAGGAACAACTGCTGCCATTGTCACTCTGTAAGGAATAACATTACAGATATTACTTAGAGAACATGGGTGGATTGCAGGCTGGTTTTAAAATTTGGATTGGAAAAATATCATAGAACATATTAAAAAGCAGACAAATTGGCTAGGAAATTAATCCCCTGCTTTGTTCTTTGGAAATGGCTAAATCTAATAGCTGTAAAGAATTGTTATGAATGTTTGATATCTTGCTCAAGAAAATATCTATCAAAATATATCTTCCACCATTCCAAACCCCCAAGTGAGTGTTATGAACACTTCTCTAGGAGATGGGGAAGGCAGAAAGGAAAAACCCAAATGTTTTCTAACACAGGATTAATTCTCAACCTTGTGCAAACAAAGAATTTAATTTAAAGTTTTCTAAATACTATATGTCTTGAAGTGGGACAGAAAGCACCTGATTCTGTTTGTGATCCAGCCTCTTTCTGTTGCTGAAATGACACAGACAGGGACAAGCTCTGCCCTGGCTGGAGGAGCTGTAGGGGCAAGGGGACAGACTGCACTTGAGGTTGCAGACACAGCCCACTGCAGCTGCTCTGTGAGGGCACAGATGAGCTTTCTGTGTTGAAGCAAGAAACAACTATTGTGACTAAACCTTCAATGCTTCTGATCTTCACCTTTTATGTGTTTTTTTATATTTATATATTCTTATGCCAATTGTACTTAAATATTTCCTAACAAATTTTTGGTAATAAATTGTCACAACATTAAAAGATAAGAAAACAACTTAACTTGGCTGTTTTTCAGATAAGGATCCTCTCTGTAGCTATATCTAGCAAATGTTTGACAATTTTCAGTGTAGAGTACAACTGGGTTATGTTTGGGTTATGTACTTCCAGGACAACTTTTCAGCTCTTGACATGAAATAAGCACCCCACTTTAAGTCCCTGAAGACTCCGAAATCCAAAGGATGCTCCTGTCCTAATTAAGTGGGGTGCTTAATTTACACTGCATTGAACTGTTTGGGATGAGTGCACATGTGCCATATTACTGCACATGCAATGGTCATATGTATGCAAATCCTGCATCTCTAAACTCCCACTTCGAAAACACAGCTAATCTCACCAGTAACAATGGATTAATACACCCCATAGTATTTTTTGTGAGAAACACGTAGTGCAAAACCTAGTATAGTAATGCTGGACATGAAATTCAAGAAAACAAAGATAAACTTTTCAAGGCGATAATTTTCAATATGTATACTCCTCCCTTGTCTATTGAGAGGCAATATTACCCAGCTATAATTTTGCATATATAAAATAAAACTATTAATCCAGCTTTTAGGATTTTTTTGGAGTTGTCTTTCAGAATTCCCAAGCTGCTTATGTAAGTCTCTCAGTTGTTCAGAAACGGAAAAGTTGGTAATTTTTTAATGTCTGGTGCATTTCTTATAGCTGTAAATATAGTCCCACTGTAAATGGCATTGCTTCATTTTTAAATACAATCCTCAGTAACCACTGGCAAATGGCTCTGCTTCAAGGCAGTTAGCCACTCTAGTAAGGTGCTTTGCAAAGGTTGTTTGTCAAAGATAAATACTCCAGCAGGCTGTAAACAAGATTTTGACTTTACATAGATGCATGGCTGTTACAAGTACCTTGACTTTGGTGGATTCTCAGATCCATTAAAGTTGCTTGGAATTTTGCCACTGACCTGTCTGGGGCCAGTATTTCAACTATTTGTTCTCTTTTAATGTAGAACCATTGAGGATTTCAGAACACCCTCCAGTGAAAAAGAGATCTAATGTTTAAGGCACAGATTCCCACCTCAAAACCCTCATGAAGGCAATGGTACTGCATCATCTGCATCATGCTGGAATGGCTATGAAGGCTGAACATCAACCCCCAGATTAAAAAGTTCCCTTCCTGCAGCAACCCCAGCTGGGGATGGTTGAGGAGGGACTAAGGTCCCCTGCAGTTAGACAGTATCACAGAACCATGGAAGTGGGAAGTCACCTCTGGAGATCAAAGAGTTCATTTCCCTGGTCAAAGCACAGTAAGTGGAAGTAGGCTGCTCAAGGCTGTGTTCAGCTGATTTTTTTGATAATTAAAATGGTCTAAACAACCTCTCTGGGCAACTTGGGCCAGAGTTTGGCCACTCTCACAGTGAAAAAGCTTTATTCTCATGTTTAAAAAGAATTTCTTTTATTTCAGTTTAGGCTCATCACTTCCTGTATACACACTGGACATTGCCAAGAGAAGTCCAACTCTGTCTTTTAATCTCTTTCATCAAACACTTGTAGATAAAATTCCTCTGCACTTTTTTTCTCCAGGCTGAGCAGTCCCAGCTCTTTCAGACTTTTCCATGTAGTCCTGATTCAAAAACCAGTTAAGCATGTGCTTATCAGAGCTTTGTGTTGAAAGGTCACCATATTTCATGGGGGCAGGCAGACATGTCAAAATTCTATCCAAATTCAGAAAAAAAAGAAAATCTCAATATTTAAAAATTGTCTGAAAAAGAGAAATCTATGGGCTCCCTATCTAATCTCTGCAGTTTCTCAGCAGCAAAGCAAGGAAGCCCTAAAATCCCCAGCCTCATAGTCTGTGTAACTATGGAATCTGCAGCAGCCCATCTGGAGAGCTGCCCTTGGTCAGGACTGGAGACACCCCTTGTAAGCAGTTCTGCAGCACTCCAACTTCCATTTCATACATTTGAGATAATACTGTTCCATGGCATGGCTTGTTTATTTCAAAGACAATAACTTATTTGAAATTCACAAAATAAATAAATATCTCCCAAGAGATTTATTTAAATTAAAGCACTTCCTGTAGAACAGAACTTTAAATTAGAAAATAAAATCACATAGAAGCATAAAGTTGACATTTCAGTTGAATTAGGAAGACTCGCATACAAATACTTGTTGTTAATATCAAACCAAGTCAGACTCCAAACTGCTGATAATAACGAAATTAAAATTAGGTGCACAGATGAGACACTGAGTTTAAATTTGGATTGCTCTTCACTAATTCTGATAGGCAAGATTCATCCCATTAAGAAAGATCAATAAATGGTTCATATATCACCATGGACTACCTGAGGCCTTGCTTTACATAGGAGGCAAGGCCCTTATATTAAAATTCAGAAATGTGAGCTCTCTACTCTCTGAATGAATATTACTAAGGTGGTAAGCCTGTGATAGTGCTTTACCTTTCTACATGGAAAAATTATATTCTCACTCTCATAAATTATTCTGTGACCTATATATGACAAGCTTTAAAAACACTCACCAGCTACCATAAATGGAAAGTCAGAAGTGAATATGTTCTGTGTTGAGATCATGTAGGGGAATGGATTTCCTTTGCTTAGAACAATTTAATTTACACTTACTTCACACAGGAAATCCTCGTGTCATATTAAGAAGTTGAAAATGATATGTATGGATATGTCCAGCAATATGATACTTTATCACAACAAAAGGAATAATGTTTCATTTAATGGAATTCAATTTAAAAAGCAGACTGCATCAGCAAATAGCACACTGGCATTCATCCAGCTATTCCTTTGGTGGTTCCTAGTCCAAAATATTTAGAGGATCAGGGTGTAAGTAAAAAGCCCCAGAGAATACTGTTGTCAGGCATGTACTCAGCATTCAAGCCCCTTTCTGACCAGCCCAATGAGAAATTAAACCTTTTCCTACACAGCCTACACTTCTCATATCCTGCAGAGAGGCAGGCACTTCTTAGGCAGGGTGAAACCCTGCCCTTGACTGCTAGTCTCAAAATGCTCTTGGTGCTCGGGTTTCCCCAGGGCCAGGAGAACAGCTGGGTCTGGCAGGACTGCAGGTCTAATCTCACCCATCATTACCCTGGCCACAGAGCTGCATCACCACACAGAGCAAAACACTCTGTGCTGTCTAATTACTGATCAAAACCACACATCAATGACACCAGGAAGCAGGTCATGATATTTTCACCCAAATTTGCCCAGATCAGTGTTCATAGGGCTGTGTTTCTGATTTGCAGTTTACAGCTTAATTCTGGATAAGACTCTAAATGAAAGAGCAGCAGCAGACCAGCAGAGCCACCTGTATGAAAGGGAAATTCTCCAACAGCATTTGTTGGTTTTGTTTGTACAGTAAAAAAATATTTCAACTTAAACATAGTGCACAGGTGTCCTTTTCTTGTTCATTTCTGCTGGCTCTCATTGAAACATTGACAATCCAGACTGACCAACACTCACGACCAGCCAGTTTATTATATTTAATTCTTTGAAAAATCATTAAAGTACTTACAATGGTTTCATAGGAAACATACATCAGGCATCTTCAGATGCTATTCAGGAGTCACTTCCATTGCAGTCAGAACTGAATTAAGTGGCAGTTGGAATATTAAATGCAGATTTTAAGGAAATAAAGTGTCCAATTTGCATAAATTCCAATATTCCAACAAGAAACAAAGCAGCAGAACTTCCCAGGGTGCCTTTTCAGAGTGATTTCCTGGTGTGAGATGTATCCCTTTAAAGAATAACTTAGTACAATCCTCAGGAAAGAGGAACTTCAAAAATCCTGACTTATGATGACACTCCTTGTCTAATTATGTTGCTAATAATGTTGAGATTTATCTTGTAAAAGCTAAATATGAAGATATGGTCTCAAATTTCTAAGTACATATAAATTCTTTAAAAAGTGCATCCTTTTTGAAAACAGTTGCAGTCCTCTGACGCTATGTAACAAGCAACATTTTAATCAAAACAGGTTGGGCAATGCAGTTTCCTTGTATGTCCCTTCATGTTAATCTGCAGTTCACCAAGGAAGGTTTGAGAAGCTGTCACCTGCACTTGTCTTGGACACAGCCCCTGAGTCTCGAGCTCCTGCAACAAGACAGTTTGACCATTTTGGCTGAGTCAACAGACCGAGAAAAGCAACAGGGACTAGGCCACAGACCAAATGGAAATGTGCATGATCTACTTGGATCACCATCCTTCTTAACCACTGAGTGATCCATCCTTTTGACCTAAGAAGGAAATCATATTAATTGGGAAAGGGAAAGCATCACACAACAAAATCCTGTGGAGATTTGCCACCTACATAATTTTTATGCCAAATGACCACAGGCTCCTGTACTTCTGAGAACTACTCATGTGAGAGTTCAGCAGATGGACTGATGAGGGACTTTCCAGTGATTGGGTTACTATCCAAAAATGCCATTAAGGGGAGTAATTGGAGTATCCAGGTTTGGGCCAACTTATCTATGTCATTTCCACTGCAGCTTTACCTATTCTGCATAGAAAACCAAGTTCTCCTGATCTCTGACTCATCTTCTCTTACCCAAAAACTACCAGTTCAGCATGAGGTCAGCTAATTATCTTTGGAATCAAGGTTTAAAAGACTTCAGTGTTATCTTTGTCTATATCTAAATGTTACATGTTGATTTTGGTGTGACTTCACTTTAAAAATGGAACAGAACATTATGACCTTCGATGATATTTTGTTTCCCCGTGTAACTTCTGCATTATACATTAGGAAAGTGAAGAAAGTTTAAAAAAATGGAATGCTTTATATTTGTTATCAAAACAAATCCTTTAAGTTTTCTTTATATTAAATGTTTTGCTTGAAGCTTGGGATAGTTGCAGGTTTTTTTAAAAAAATTAGTTTTACAGATGTTATTTAAACAAACACATAGCTTTCATTCCATTTTGGAATGAAGCAAAATATATCAGCATTGCATAGTAACTGAGAAAAGAAAAAATCTTGATCATACATAGCTTAACTCAGCAGTCATTAACCTCCAGACCAGAAATAACAGCTTTATTCTAAGCCAAGTTACTGGGACTGTGTGGTGGAAACTGGATGAAGTTTACTAGCTTGAGATAAGTATAGCAGAGGTCAGGTTAGATGATGAACCGGCCGGTTCTGACCCTAACTCCAGGAAATTTTGCTGCCTGTTTGGGGACTGAGATATTGCAGTTTCCATAGCCTGTGTAAAGCAATTTGTCAAGTCTCAGGAACATGAGTAAAGCCAAGCCTCTAACAGGATTTCTAGAAGGATCATCAATTGTTCAGAGTTAAAATAGGGAAAAGGAAGAAAAGACTCATGACATATTTCCAGATCTGTAGGTAGCTAATCCTTGGATTTATGTCTTGCCCCCAACTACTGATGCAGGTCTTTCCCTGGGTATCTGAAGTGTCAATCAATAACTGACTCAGTTGCCAAAGTAATTTCAGAAATACCTCTCTACTTCATTCCAGGACTTCAACATTTTGAATTTTCACTCTCAAGCAGTGTTGCAGCCTCCAGTACTACCATCACAAAGCTGCCAGAGCCAAGCCATCTGCCCAGAGCCCAAGCCAGCTGCTTTCTTTCTAATCAGCTTCTTCTGCATACCTGGGATTGAGCTGCAAAACAGATTAATTATTTAGGCAGGCTACAGCCTGGGCCTCATCTTTCTGTTTCCTGAGGGCTCTTCAGAGTTTCTTCAACTCCTGGACTGTTGATTCATCCATTTTTTCAAAGTGCCTGTTGGCATATGTTGTTAAGAGCTCAACATATAGAGCATGTCCATCCATCCATCCATCCATCCATCCATCCATCCATCCATCCATCCATCCATCCAGGCACACTGCAGTGCTCGTGGACATTGGACCACATCCACAAGAACTGCTGCACTTCCTCTCACAGGGCCTGATCCAGTCTTGTATAGAGACACAGGATATCAATTTTGGTTATGTGATGGACATGCATTTGGGCACTTTGTTAAAGGAATGAGTAAGGATTTGGTCAGGATGGTCCATTTTGATACATGCACTCATTTAGTATATTTCCTATGCATTCACATGATAAGAAATATCTGCCTTGAACCCCAGGCATGTGATAGGATCAGCCTCAATTAATGCTGAGCTTAAATGGTACTAGTGGAGTTTATATGTGGCACCTCCTCTCCAGGGTGTTTGGCACTACAAGGCTGAGATCACTTTGCCTTATAGAGAACACTCTGACAGAAAAGACCATTCACAAACTTGGGCAGGAGGAATGGGGCTTGCCAGAGGTGTACACAGACAAGCTTGATACCTACAAAAGGCTTCCAATCTGTGAATTCCCCATGCCATGGTACATCCAAGTTTACATGCCAATGATTTGCTCCTAAATAAAACCTGACAAGTGTCCACACTGCTTTTCTAGCCCAAAACTGCTGGACATTTGAGAATCCTAAGTGAATCTTGGGAGCTGTGGCTGAACATCGGGGGCTGGTCTGCATCAGCACTACGGAGAGACAGGAGCACCCTGCAACAAGTGAGGTGATTAATCATAACACTATAACCTTGGCCATTTCACTGATTAGATCCCATATAATGAAATGTACTAACCCTGTTTCTGAGCTTGTCATTGAAAATCACGTTTTCCACTTTTTTTTATACTCAGATGAAATTGCAAGAGACTCTATGATGTGGCTATGGTCCATTTTTTGAACTCTCTTTTTCCTTAGTTGCCTCTGAAAAAGAAAGATTTAGGATTCTATCTCCCTCCTGCTTTTTGGCACCTTTAGATGGATATTCTCCTAATTACTAAGTCTTCGGTGACAATGACAATTTAAAGTCTTGAGTGAACTCTCAGCATGGAAAGAACATAAATGATTTTCTATTCCAACAGCACCAAGGAACAGAACAAGGTCATGTACTGTCATCAATTTTTTTTATTATTTATTTATTTATATATTTAAAAATTAATACAGGGAAAACTTTTTTTTTTTTTTTTTCAAAAAGGAAGCCAAATTCACCTCTGTCTTCATCATGATTCACTGGAACTGCACCTACCAGAAATAAGATAGAAGATAGCTGCTTTCTTTGAAAATAAAACTTCTTCCCCAAAGCACATTGGGAATTTATTTCTCTCCTAGTCCTCTACTGTTCTGATTTCAGCATCTGAGACAGACCTGGCAGGTCCCTGCTGTAGCCATTGGTCTCATGACTGTACACCCATGAACAGTTCTGACATTTGACTTAACAGATACCCTATGTTGAAATCATAAAGTCATGTGCTGAAAGATGCACTGGATGGATGGATGGATGCACTGGATGGATGGATGCAGTGGATGGATGGATGGATCTTTGGTCACCGATCAAGAGCCCAGTGGAAGTGGGGGAGAAATTGCTCTGCTAAGGCATGTTTCGCATCATCTGTTTTAGCCATCACGTGAGAAAGAGATGAAGCACACTCTAGAGGTTCTTGCTCCCCTTCTTTTAATAAGCTAGGATTCAAGACTGACTGCTTCTCACATAGACAACTCTATTAGAGAGGTCTAATTCTGAACTGGGGAACGTTTACCCACGTTACTTTTCCTCTCCCACAAATATATGACAAAACTCAATTTACATGCTGCACCTTTGTAAAGACAAAGGCCCATCTTTTTATGCACACTACTCTCCCAACTGTACCTCAGAGCTGAAAAATAAAAGACTATGCCCTAACTTTTGTTTGTTTTTTATATTGAAAAAAACAAACAGAAGGTGCCCTGGGTATGATATACACTGAATGATGTGTAGCACTTTTCTTCCTTTACTGGGTACGCCAACATTTTTTGAATAAATACAGAAAATGTGGAAATTTTAATGTATGTAGGTGAGTTTACTGCCTTTGTATAGAAAAGTTAACTAAGTTTACATCAGGAAATTTATTTCTTGGCAGCTTCTTTGTTTTCATGTAGAAAGTAAGTTGCTAGTGAAACCATCTACTCTTACATCTTTGCATGGATTAATTTCTCACTCCCTTTCTTTCCACAGCCAGTAATTGGCTAATCTAAGAAGGCCATGATCTTGGGGTTTTTTTTTGTTTAAGTGGTGTTAAGTGAGAATTGCCACAGACATCACAGCTCAATCATTAACAAGATATGTAGCAATCCAGACAGACTTTTTTAAAAATCTCAAACTTCTGTTTTGCATCAGAACTAATTATGTTAACTTAGAGCTTAGCACAACTCACCACTATAATGGAAGGGAGGTTTCAATGGAACACCTGCAACTTTATAAAGGAGCTTGGTTTTAAGTCATCCCACAGTGAAACATCAGGAGACCAATACTGCACAGTACCCCAGTGTACCCGATTATTGTGAACATCCTGCTGGCTACAAGTCAGCTTTTCATTTAATTGCGCTCTTATTTAAAATTCTGCTGTCCCCATAGAAGAGCAAGAGAAACCCGACAGGACTTTTTGGAAGGTTATGAACAATGAAAAGTCTAGATAAATGTCAGAAAAAAGGCATCACTTAATAGTATCAGATGAAATAACTTGTTCTCTCTCCCACCTCCCCAGGGCAAGCAACAATGTGTATGTTAAATGCTGAATTTACCAGTGATGCAACATCTCCACTGACACTAAGATAGGAGGCCATTTCAAAAGTGATGGAGAATTGTTTTTTCCATCTTAAAATTCTTTTGATTTTTCCAGGGACAAGAAGTCTCAAGTGACAGATAAAAATAGGGCAGAGAGGCAGCAAAACTTAAAAATCCAGCCTTACAAGTGATTGCGTCATATCTGCCTCTGAAAAAGCTGTGAAATAGATATATTCATATCGTAAGAGTAAGACAATTTTTTTTCCACCATCTCTTTGATAATCATGAATGCTAATGGCATGTCTGCAATATTGCCTTGTCAAATTATAGCATCCCAGGTATTTGGACTGCTTGATGTGGTCTCTCTGTACTTAGATACATCCAAAGCAGTGAAGGAAGAAAGTCATTCCAGCCTGAAACCAAAGGGAGACTCATTAACAAATGCTTCCAAATCAAAACATTTTTTCCTTTTGTCTCCACATTTTCTCCTTCATTTCATTCCACAGTGGCAGAGGGGAATGTTGTCATCTGGCATTGGTAGCAACATCATATAAAATGCAATACCCAAAGGAAAAAAAATATCCCTTTTTTTTGATTGAAAAATAATCAGATTTTCAGAGGAAGGGAGCTAAAACATGCCTGCCAAGTAGTGAATCCTTGCAGGCACATGCAGCCACAGCCACGCAGAGCATAAATGTGAAGTCTTGCCAAAGCTGGGCTGAGGAACTGTCATGCTCCTCCCTATTCCTCCCACTTTTTTTGTCTCCACAGAGCAGAAATACAACCCTGGGGCCTCATTCCCACTCTATGACTTCTGGCATCCTGTGCCACAGAACACAGGATCTCAAAACAGGATGATGGCCACCAAATTCTGTCTGCAAGCTGAGAAAAAAAGGCTCCCAGAGGAAATATCCATCTGCAAAGGAGGTCTTGCAGACACGACAATCTTTGGGTACGCCCTTACCTGCACAGTTAAACAGATAAATTGCTTGATTCAGGAAAAGCTTTCGACAGGAAAAAACCTGCAATTCGGAGATCCAGAGGCATGTTTGCACACTGTGGATGTTTTGATGCACCTTTGGATAACATTTGTGTTTGCAGCCTTCTATGAAGACGAGAAAACCCAGCTCCCTCTTGTCAAAATTAAGACCTGTGTGTAAATATTGCTGTTCTGCATTTCTCCCAAGGAGAGCCCTGCACATGTCTGGGGGTGGAAGTGTGATCAGAGAGATCCCTCAGAGAGCTCTGAGCAGAGGGCGTGCTGGCAGCAGGTGCAGCTGCTGTCAAACAGCACGGTGTGTCCATCCTCCTCCTCTGCACAGGCCATAGCTGGTGGCAAAAGCCTACCCAAAAAGATGGAGGGGTTTGCCATATCACAGTCCTCTGACTTGGGGACAACAGTGACCTACAGGGCTGAAACTCTGATGACAATTTTCAGGGAAGGGAGTGTCCTCCAGGTTGAAAAAGAGCCAATGACTCTGATGCTTCCAACTTTCTTCAAGACTTTCATTTTTGCAGGTTTTGAAGAGCATCCAAGTAAGTTAAGGCCACAGATGGGATGAAGTGAACTTGATTTAAATTTGGATTTCACACTGCACATATGCATACACATACAAGCACACAGCACAGCAGCTTCTCTGATCTGAGAGACAGGTTTGAGCTGCTCTTGAGACAGAGATCAGCCATGGCACTGCATCCCTAAGCCACCACACCCCTATGAATTATAGCCACAGATACTGGGGGGAAGGGAGACAGGGAAAAGGAAATATCTTTACCTCTGCAAAAAGTCAACCCATAGAAAATGCCTCCTCTTTCCCATCTGTCTCCTCATTACCTATGATAAATGGAAAGTAACACCTTCTCTCTGCTGCAGGTTTCTTCCAGTAATCGTCTGCATGGCACCTTTCATACATGAGCAGACAAGGACCAAACCATTATTTCTCACCACAGCCCTGAGAGTTTTATGGCTTCTTTCCTTTCCCACAAAAGAGAAATGTCTGAATGCTCAGCAACTCCTTGAATTTTTCAGCAGCTTAAGTTTCTCCTTTACTCCTTTGCACTTATATCTGCAAAGAGGACCTGGAAATCACATTAAGTCTCTGATTTGCACTTATGCTACTTATTCACACTTATGCGGGACTTTGAAGGAGAGTTTCAAACTGGGAGAAGAGTTTGTTCTTTCTTATTTATTTATATTAGCTGCCAGGTGAAATTTTCACATCAGGTGAAATTGCCACTTACCTGATCCTTCATGGGTGTTTAGGCATCTGGATCTCCCAGAAGGAAAGAATGGTGCTCTTGCACCTCATCTTGAAGGCCAGAGATTTGGGTTACTTAAATTATTTAAATTGGGTTATTGAAATTGTTTTCTCTAGAGATTTGTGTGATTTGGGGGAAGAAAAGTTGTATTCTACTCTGCCTTGTGCCTTCTCTGTGCCACAACAAAGTGTCTTAGTGCAAGAGGGCTTTAAATCAGAACAGCCAGCTAAGACACTTGTCTTACACAGGAGTAAATAATTCCATGAAATAGCTGGGTTATAAAGCAGGACAACCTTTGTGCTTTTGTTTCATCACCTGTGAAGTTTTGTCTGATTTGGTCTTCTTTGCATTTCTAAGGTAAACTAGAGATCACCAGGAGAGGAAAAAGTAAGATACACCTATGCGTCACATATGAAATAAAATAATAGCTCTGGCAATTGTAACTGAAGATCCCTAAACACTTTATGTAAGAATGCAGCTTCCATCTTAATGTTGGATTATATTCCTACTTAACCAATTGTACTTTTTATTTAAAACATCCTTCTCAATGGTGTTTTATACCATATTTGTCAAATATTTAAGAAGCTTCCCCTAAGTGGTGAAAAAAGAGCCTACATGCGCAATTTATATACATCTGTTAGCATGTGGAGATCACTGGTCACTTGAGATGAAGAATATTGTAGACCATGAAGGTCTTTCATTTATTGTATGTCTGGTAGTTAACAATTTCTTCTTCAATTCTGTTATTCATAAAATATGTGTAAACTTTGTTTTATTTTTAATATAACTTGTCTTTTTCCTGTTTCTGGGTACTAAAAACAAAGCAAAAAAAAGCAAAAAAAAAAAACCAACCAAAAAACAAAACCCTTCAGCAACAAAACCAAACAACCCACACAAAACTTCTGAATTTCCAACACCAAAACAAATGTAGTACTTTTTATCTTTAACCTCCTTCAGCAGCAGGGTATATTGACTATATGCAAACAGACTAAACGAACAAGATAAGACTGTTCATGCAGGTAAAAAACCAAACCTCCAAATCAAGGAAACATTTAAAAAGTGCAGGTATACATATACTACAACTTCCGTTTGCAAAGGGCACAAACAATCTGCTTATCTGTGGTTGAGTACTGGGTCTTCATTTGTAGCAATTGGTTCTCATTGGGATGGATATTTGGACTAGCATTCTGAAAATAAAATCATCAAATCTCCTAATCTCTGCAAATGCAGCAGAGACATAGCAACTATGTCCTTAGAGCAAGGAAAGAAACCTATTACTCCTCCAAAGTAAACAAGAGAAAATGTTTCCCAACCCAGCTAAATGTTGAAACTTCTTAGCTATGTCAATGCCCCAGTTAAAAACAAACAAAAGGGTTGCAATAGGCATTGGAGCCTTTCAGCTTCAAGTAGTACTCAGAAAGGTTCTCCTTGAGAGGTTAATGTCTAATGAATATTGCAGGAGAACTTGCTGGTTCTGGCTCTATCAAAATGTGGCTGCACAAAGCAATAAAGACAAGAAAAGGAGCCACAAGTGGTTCTTTTATACTCAAGCTGAAAAAAAGTTTAACTGGGAAAACATTTCAGAGGCCAGTTTTGATTCCCAAGCACTTTAATTTATGTATTTATGTATGTACTTATTTATTTATTTGTTTATCATGTTATATTTAAATAAGAGGGAGAAAAAGCTGAAATTCTGTTTTCCAGGTGTGCGGAAAGTGATATGAGGGTTGACAAAAAACTGGAGCTGCATAATGCAGAATATGACAAGGGAAATAATGAATTGAAATGAAGCATTAGAATAACAGATGCATCACTCAGTCCAGAGCCATATGCATGCAGAGCCTTGCTAGAGGGGAAAATGTGCCCTAGAAAGAGAAACCCTAAATTTTACTACAAACCATATGTGGGATTGGAGGAGACATGAACAACTATGGGATAAAGGGAAGTTCATATTGCAATTACAAACAGAAAACATATACATAAGTTATAGAAAATTGTATATGCAATATATTCAATATACCACCACCATTTCTCGTGATTGGCTTGGTGTTAAACCTTCTATTGGGTACTGTATTCAAACACATGAAGGTCTCCTTTTCCTCACACTGCCATAATCAGATAGGTACTTAAGCACCAGGATGAATCAAAACCTCAGCTGTCTCTCTCATGCCACCCTCCAGCGCTTTCCTCTTGTCTCTCATCTGGGTAGTCTCCACTGCTGCCTCTGAGTACAGTCCCCACATAGGTACATTCCAGGCAAGGAATTCACTGTCTGTCAGTAGCTTAAGTGTGTGAGGAATATCAACAGCCACGAGGTGCCACTTAAAAGACAGTGGGAAGACAGAAGCACTGGAGAGAGTTGGTCTCACTCCACTGACAGCATTTCGCATGCAGGTGCCCAGCAGGGAATCCAGCCCCAGACAAACTTTGCATGGGTTTGTGCACTTCCCTCAACTTCCTATGCTTCTTTAGCAGCAAAACTACTCAAGAAACTCTCTCTCAGGCTTCTGATTACCATTATATTTTTTAAAGGTGAAGAAAGATTGTCTCAGTAAAAATAAAATAGTCCTCTTGTATATCAGAGAAAGCAGCCAATTGCAGGCCCATGGCACACACAGGAGGACAGAAGATGTTGGAACTGAAAAAGCAATTAGATCCACAGTGTTTCAGGATTTCTTTTCAATGGTTTGTTGTGGTTCTTACCACAACACATGCATGATTTTTTATGGAAAGCAGATAACACTCATAAAAATATCTGCTTCACTAAAACTTGATTTTCTGCAAAGATTTTCCCTAAATGCAAATTTTCAATCAGTTCCAGACACAATCATTTGCAAATGGCATCAAAACTGTTGATTTTACTTAAAACAAACAAAGAAACAAACAAAAATCCTCCCGCTTTCTAAATCATAAAATGCTTCTGGATGTTTAGATTCAGTATGTCACAGTTAAGATCTAAAGATTATCTAAAAAACACCTCAAAAATCTGACAGAATTAGAAAATTACTACGATTTGTTAAGTGATCAGGCTGGTAATCCTTTTAGATCTCAAAATTGTCTAGTGATTAGAAGGGGATTCTAATTAAAGATAACCTGAACTGTCTGTAACCACAGCAGTGTGATCACAACATCAGAGAGTTGCTCCTTGTTTACATGTGCATGCACAAAACACTGGTAACAGCCTCTCAGTGCCACAGTCAGAATAACCACCTCTGGCTGAAATGTTTAGGTACAAGACTTCAATCACAGGGGCTGTGTTTTCATTAGCAAGGAAAGTCATGCTCACAAAACTCAGCTTTGCCTATAACAGGCTCTCTGCCACTGGTGATTTTTATATTAAGAGTGGATTTTTTGGTCTTTGCAAGATAACTCTGGTTCCTTTTCATATCAGTTTTCACAATTGTGTATGACACACTAAATTATTTTTAACTGCAATAATGTCTTCCTACGCATGGCCAAATAAATGTTTTTGCTGAAGTAAAAGCATAGCTACAGTCATGTTTCCATAAATTCATCACAACAGTACCAATGTTTCCAAAAGATGAATTCCCACAGACCTGGAATTGGTATCCTTCAGCCTAACAAGGTATTGCTTAAAGAACTGTAAGAAGAGACAAGAAAAGAAGGAATTAAAGGGAATAAATACACTCAGCCCTCAGTCCAGATTTTTGATAACACCCAGAAAATGAGACCTCAGGCCTATATGAGTGGCAGAAACTGAAAGAATCTCCTGGCAACTGGCATGGAAAAGAGATTGAGAATGGGGATGCAGGGTGAAAGAAGGAATACAAGGAGTGGCAAGAAGATCCAAGTTCCTCATATTCAGATCATGTCTCACCAGGAGTCTGTTTGCATAGGACAGAAAGACCTGAAGCACCAGGGACAGCTAAGACACACCTTGCAAGTCACCACTGTGGTTACATTCCACCCTGGAGGAAATAAAAGGAAATTCTACAAATCTCCTCCCTCTGGTTCTGAATCTTTCCCCTCTGACTCACTGTGCAACAGCACATCTCCCACAGCTGAGACTCTGGGCTCATTTTTAACATGTCCCAGATATTTGGTCGATAACCTTAAAGATAAGGAGGTCAGTGAATTCTTTAATGAGTTTCAACATTTTTATAAATCTATTTAGCACCTAATAATTTTCTACAGCCTTCAATGGCACTTATGCATCTGGTAGTAACTTTGATGAATGTCCAGCCTTCATCCGTATGTTAAGATAGAAAGAGAATTTGAATTAAAGATTTGTAACTTGAACTTGAAATTGCAGATATTTAGTGACTAAGAAAAGGAAATGCCCATATGCTCTTTTCAGTTCATGACATAATTTCCTTCTGCACAGACTTACTTTGGAGCAACATATCAAAATAAATTCAGTAATAGCAATAACATTGTGCATTGTTACAGCACTTGTCACAAGCGAGTTAAATAACCACTGCTCTTCAAACACTTTCACCACCACCCTGGATTTAGGATATTACAGGCTGGTGAGAGAGATTAAGTAACACATCTCAAAGCATTCTTGACATCTGTTGCTGAAGCAGGAATAGACAGCAAGTCTCCTGGGTACTTACCCATTCATTTCACCACAAAACGATCATTTCTGTCTACGATATGAGTTCTTCAGTCAAGAGATTTCAATTACACAGCCTATGAACACAATTCACATTTACTCTTGGAGTAAAAAAAAAAAAGAAAAAAAAAAGCATTGATTGAAGGAAGGACCAACTTCCTTTTTTTTTTTTTTAATTGGAATTTAAACTAATGATGTTTTGCTTGACACTGCAAAACAAAGGTTGGCAGCTCACAACTGGGAATACTCTGACATCATTTATTTGCCCCAGGGCCCCAGAAACTAGGAGGATTTGTTCAGGGCAGCTGAGAAAAAGGTGTTCATTGAGGAGCACAAGAATGTACAATCAACTGTGATCTCCATCCTCATCTAAAATGAATCCTCACAATATAAACATTCGCTGTATCTCCAGCTTAAATAGGAAAGTATAAGCCCCTTCCAGATAAATGCTGGATAGAACTAAGTGCTACAAAACTGTTAATTGATAGTTTTACCCCATTATGTTGGTGACATTTGGGGCCACTTGGTACTTAGCAAGGTGAGACCCTGGACCACATTTTCACCATAAATATGTAGCACTTTGCTACTGTCCTCAACAGCAGTAGGACTGCTCCCTTAAGTTTTAGTGCTGAGAGATAATGAGGGCCTTTATTCTTCACTGAAAATGGGGATTAAACACATATTTATAGAAACAAGGTTTTCACATGCTGTGCTGGATCAGCGCCAAGATGCTCTGCATGCTGCAGGCTGATGCTGCATTCTCAACCCAACAAAACCCAGTGACATGATCAGAAACAGATTTTGCAGTATGAATTTCATCTAAGGGAAGTCAGTGCCTATTGCCTAAGATGTAGTAGAGCTAACATTGCTGCCAAGATTATCTGACTACTGTCAGAATTGCTCATCTTTCCGCAGACATCTTGAGGTAGTTGTTTTACCTGGTACCATTTCTCCAGGCTTTTCAAAATGACGTGAACATTTTATAACAAGCTATTATACAACAAGTCTTTTTTCTTTTTCTCCCTTACAAAGACATGCATTAGAGGTTGGAGGTCAGGGACTTAGCTAAATGATTTGTGGAAACTGAAGGAAAAAAAATTTATGCCCCAAGAATAAGCCCAGAACAGTCCAACTTGTAGTGAGAAACAGCAGTTTACATTGTTCTGTCAACAGACTTTGGGTACCCCAGGAGAGAAACCACAGCAACATTTCTATAAAGACTTAAAAATTGCATTTTTAACTACTTCAAACTCTTCTCTTGGAAACTGGTCATTGCTCAAAAAACTTGTTACTCTTTTGCCCAGAAGAAAGACTGATTGGATTATGTAGATACGGTACTATAATGTGGCTCATTTGTGGGGGTGCTATTGCTGTCTAGCCAATCCCCCAGGCCAATTTATAGAAGTCTGTGAGCCCTCCAAACAGCAGGCTGAAGCATGGATTCAGGCTTGGAAGAAGGAAGCGTGCTCTCTCTTGGGTTTATAAGGATGTTTATTGCCGTGCAGGCCCATGTGGAAGAGGCTGTGTCAAAGCCCCTGTCTCCACATGGAGAGGCATGGAGAGAGAGGGTGGAGAGAGAGAGAGTGGGCCTCGTGTATCCCCTTATCTCAGCTCGGCGTCTGGGCAGGGAAACACTTTGACCCAATGGGGAAGGGAAGGGGGTGAGGTTACATCAGGAGGATCCAGGTACATCCAGGGACAGGAATGGGGGGTGAGGGGGAGGAAGGAACATACCATTGCAGACAAATAACAAAATACAAATACAATTTCAAAAAACCTGGAATTCGTGCCGCTACATGGTACAGCACATTCCAGCTGTTCCTGCTTACCAAAGAAAATATATCCTTTCCCCACTCTCTTTACCTCCAAAACTGTTTTAAATTATTATCTTTGGGGTGAAAGGAAAGGAGAATTCTTCCATTCTACATCCTATGAAATTTCTACGTTAAATAGTGTTTGGAGATTACTTCTACTTTACTAGCAGGCAATAAAGAGCTGCTGTGTTATTCTCCTTACTCCCTGCCTTCAATTTTCATACTCACTGAAATGAGTTCAGCAACCATCTGTAATTCCACCTCTAGCAAGTTGAATGTCAGAATTCCTGGGGTTTTTCCAATACTAGAGAGCCCTAGGGAAGCTTTTTCAAATGTCAAGGGATGTGACATTTTCTACCATTGATACATCACCTTTCAACCTGTGAAACTTGAAAAGTTCTCATGTCTCCAAAGTAGAGAAAGCATAAAAGTAGCTTCTAATAGGGATTATATTATGGATCTTCTTTCTCCCAGAGGAAATGCATGCTTATCCAAAAGTTCAAGGAAGAGCTGAGAGGACAAAACTTCCTTCAAATCTGTCCATGCTAGGAAAAAAAGCATATGCTTTGAAATATAGCAAATGCACTATAAAGGCAATATCGAGAAAGACTATGGGTGAGGTACATCTGCATTTTGCTGGTCAAAATGACTGCAGTGTTCTTTGGCTCTATTACGTACGTGGCCTGGGATAACCCAAAGCATTTTAAGAAACTGACCTACCTCATTGTTGATGGCAGCAGAAGCATAACATGGCTGCTTCTAACTCAGGTACACAAATTTCTGGGCTCTTGATCCAGTCAGTGATGTGATTCTCTCTCCAGCTGCATACTAGAAAATGGGATTGCTATGGGTCACACTGAAGGTTCAGAAGAGTCAAGGATTTTTCACTGCTTAAGCATGCTGTGCTGCTTTTTGGACACATGCATGAAAAGGAAATAACAGAAAATAAACAAGGTTGCACGGTTAGTGCTTCAGGGCTGCTAACTGTTGCTGTTTTATTGGAGCTTGAGAAATTTACTGATTTACTTAAAGTTGCAGCTCCTTGGGTCTGGTGTCTATACATCAGTTTTATTTTCATTTTTCAAGAATGATTCTATTTTTTTATGGCTGAAGAAAAAGTTTTGAAGCTTGAAAAATATGAAGACAAATGAAAAAGGAAGCCAAGGATACGGTAGGAGGTGGGAGGAAGGATTGGTTTTTCAGCTATTTGATAGTCTCCTGCATTTATCTCATGCAGTGGGAAGGCGTCTGAATTCTGGATTTTGAATGTCTGGAATGTGCAGCACTGAGGGGGGAGAATAGTATTAAACAACCCAACACACACATATTCCAAAGAGATCAGATTGGGAAGGAATAACATCTTGCCTAGGGGGGAATGTTGCAGAAGACTTTCCACTTCAGCCAACAGAACCTCTGATCCTTACAGAGTTACATGCCCATGGTCAAACCCCTGTCTATGAAATGAGGATGATTTGCTCACAAGGAGAACAAGAAAACATGGAAATGGCCATGAAAGAGAATGTGTGTTGGGTCAAAATTTAGTGGGGAATATGAGAATTTTTAGGGGAAGACAACAGTATTCTGGCTTTGGAACGAATGAGAGGTATTTTGCATGGAGCACCTTCTGCAAAGAACAGTGTATTCCACATTGAAGAAATTCCACTGAAGTGATGGTATTGAGCTTCCCCCTGTAAACCAATGGGACTAAGAGAAATTTAATGATGCATGAGTGCTATGCAACATTTCCAAGGCAGATAACTGGGACCAGCATAGGAGCTGGCATGTGAAATGTCTAATTCCAAGGTTTTTTCTATTTGCTTCTTTGTGTGATCATACGCAGGATTAATCGCTGGACTTCACTTTTACCATTTCTAAGAAAAGATTTCACCTTTTTAAAAAATTCCTTCCTTATATTCTTTTTAATGGGGACTCTTTTTCTTCCACAATTTTGTTTCATTACATATTATTTTTGTGGTAAAAGAAGCATAAAGACAAAGCAACATTTTGCAGGCACACAGACGGAAAGGACTTTTTAGATGGCATGTTGTGTCTCACAAACAAATTGCTGCTGACTTAATCTACTGTTTCCAGTCCTCTTAGGCTGCATATACAGAGAGTCTTGTTTGCAAATTTCCACTTTCACTGCTCAGACAAAAAGACTGAAAAATGTAGCATTGGGTTACGAACCAGTCAGTTTGAAGAAAATGTGCTGGCTGGCTCTTTCTGTCAAAGTATCTGTCATAGGCATATTACACATTTCCAGCCAAAAAAAATAGAAAAAAAACACTTCAGCCCTTTAAAACAAAGTGAATGCTTTTGCCATGCTATAGTTGGCCTGGAAATATCTCAAAGTAGGGGATTTTGCTTTGTTTGCTATTTCATTTATGTACCTGTAATATATGGCCAACAACGTAAGGGATAAGAAGTTGAAAGAATCTTAGGTCACAGATTACTTGGAAGTTTTGGGTAACTGGAAATATACGTTTGAAAGATACATTTTTATACAGAAAAGAAAACAAGCATATTTGCCAGGGATTACAAAAATCCTGTATTTGTACAGAAAACAGGATGCTTAAATCCAGGGTGAGCTAACAGAGCTGAAACCATCAGGTCATCTGAGATTTCAGGCTGCAGAGAGCATGTGGGAAGATTTCTAAGAAAAGCAAGTGAGAAAATAGATTTCCTGATACTGTTTTGACAAAGTTACTGAAGGTGCAATGACCATGCAGGCATGGCTGCCAACCTCTTAAGCACAAGTGTCTTGTCTTCAGCAGGGTGACTCAGGGTTCACATATTGACAGCAGCCTTCCACGGTTTTACCTTACCTGCACTAAAATCCACAGTGATAACCTAGGTTAGATTGCACTGAGATTATTGGACATGCAGGTGTTCGGTTTTGTACCTCAGGAGAGATCTTGGTGCTGTCAGCATGACTGTGCCAACAGGACTATAGTGCATGGAATGCCAAGAAGGTCACAAAAAGTTAAAGTTATCAGCATTTCAAAATACTGGGCTCCAACAGACCAACAACATGCTGGTTCTAGAGGAAGGTTTTCTTCCTGCTGAATTCACAAATACCTAAACAGGCTTGTGTGATCGTTTGTTATCTATGCATAACAAGTGTAAATATATATTTGCAAACACTCATTGTGGTTCTCAAATTTTCTGGACCAATACAATTTTGAAAATCTTGTAGGTCATCATATTAGACTATGTTCAGCTTTTGACTGAAGGAGTTTTGTTAAATCCTGCTCAGAATCATGGCCCAAGCTGTCAGTGGGAAATTTCCCTTCGGTCACCACAGTACAGTTTTGGACTTACTAAAGCAGCACAAAACCTGTCGTTTCACAGCTGAGGATGGATTCTGACACTGAGACTGGAAGTCAGCAATGTCAAGATAACTTTTCCGTGCACCTCTATCTGTAATACATGAGTGGGGCTTCAAAACTGCTAAGCATTATCTCCTTCTCCCACTTTGATATCAGTAAAACATGGTTGGATGTGCCTTCACTCTAATGATGAGCTCTTCACCATGATACACGGTGAATTAAGAGATTAGCTGAATGTCTTGCCGCTGTGCTGACAAGCATGACAAATGCATAATGTCAAAATTAAACATCTATGGACAGAACAGCAGAAAAGGAAAAGCCAAAAACACTGCTCAGAGCAAGGCACTGAGCTACAGGCAGCCCCGTGTTATGGATGCATCCAACACAGCCTCCATGTGCCACCCCACACCTCTGCTCCTTTCTCATGGTTCACTTTTTGCCTCTCCAGGTTCACTTCAGGCTGGTATTCCTGAATCCCTCCATCTCAGCAAGCAGGAGCAATTTCACAAAAACAGAGTGTTTGGCCACTTGGAGGTGGAACAGGCATGTGGCTGTGCTTCCTCCTTCATGGGAGGGATGGAGGGCTTAGAGCACCTCTGTCTGTGGGTACAGTGCTGTGAAACCCTGTGCACTCTCTTACAAGGGGTCACACTGCTATACCCAAAGGGGGTTGTCCAGTCCTGAAGCCTATGAATATTCACCTTCAGTCTGGTACATGGCTGCAAGCTGATGGAGTTTAATGCATTGAGAAGGTATCTTTATAGATTGAGAAAGCACAAGTAAATATTGAAGAACAGGAGTAAACAAGGCTTGAAATCCAGGAACATGTAATTTACTTTATAATTAATAAATGACCACACCAATTACAGCCATCTAGTGGGCATATGTATTATGCAATGAGCTGTCAACAAAGTGGTGTCACTTCTATTATTGGAAAATGTGCCTCTTTCAAGGTCCGATCTATGTTCCTAATTAAACCAGCCACCACAGGCACCTAGGAACACAATGCTTTACAGAACAAGGGCTGAGCTGCAAAACTGGGATTCTTTTGCCAACCCTACTTAAGGTTTGCATCAAGAGCTTTGGCATATCTCTGCTAATAGTGTAAGCATGGGCTGCAATTGCAATAATCCTTCAGCATTTTAAGTGCAGGGATAAGAAAAAAAAAAAGCTCTCCCTCTCTATGAACACTTTGCCTTGAATTTCATCAGCAGGGGATGCATGTATTATTCAATCATACACCTACCACTACTACGAAGTTGCTCTTAATTATACTCCAAGTGGAACCTCTCAGGTAATCAGAATTCAGGGCTAATGCATAGCTATTCCCCCATCAATTTATAATAGACACAATTAATCCAATTTAGAATTTCAAGTTTTAGTGATTATTAAATGCAAACAAGTGTTCATTTTTTTGCTTGAGGGTGGCCATTTTTTTAAGTGCATCTCTTTTTATGGCTTAGAAATGTACAAAGTAACAATTACCACAAAAGCAGTTAGAGCATTAATATTAAGGAATCATGACAGAGCATGAAGTTCAGTGTGCTTGGACTAAACCCTGTGGGAATTCACTTTACCCATCCTCCCTCTAAACGTCTGGGCAGTCCCCTTCAGTTACACTGTGCCTCTATTGCTCTTCTGTTTTTGCCTTGGGAACGATTTACAGCACAACACAGATAATGAACTGGCAGGAATGATCCAATCAGAGATCCTCTGCTACCAACCAGCATCCTGGCATCTCTTCTGTTTCTTGAATTCCTGCTAAACACGGAAGATCAAGTGGTATGCTTATCAAATTCAAATTCCTTAAAGCGAGGAACCATATGTCACTCTTAACAGTGAATCAAAGCTTGTAGTTTATGGCAGTATGATTTCCAGGAGGGAAAAAAAGAATGAAAAGAAAAAAAAAAGAGGTGTATTTAGACTCAAAACAAAAAGAATCTAAAAATCCTTCCATGACTAAGAAGGCATTACACCACTGGACACAGGAATTGCAAAAAAAAAAAAACTCTTGCTTTTTCCTCCTAAGTTTAAAATATATCTGACCTATATAATTTTAATGTTAACTAATGTTAAGTTTCAGATTTACTGAAGTGTATATATATATATATATGTATTATACTACATATCGACACAACACATTAATTCAAGGTTTTTGCCCATCTTTAGAAACATGGATTAAATCTCCAAAACTATTTGTGTTTCATGCTCACTGTATATTTATAGATGGTGCATCTATCAGGACACTTATTTCCTTCTTGTAGAGCCTTAATATAAAAGAAACCTTTAAAAACACTAAGGGAACGAAATTAACCCTCTCCCCCTTCAAATCCAACTTTTCTTCCAGGCAAGCAGCAGGAATATTTGGGAAGAAAGGGAAGACAAGAATTCACAATTGTTCTGAGGAATCTCAGCACTCTGTATTTTTAGTCATCTCTGGCTGTCACAACTGTGAAGAAAATCCAAGCTGAGCTTCACTAGAGCAATGGCGTGGGCTTGGAACAGCAGAGCAGCCTGAAACAATCGTTCCAAGAAATATAAACTGCTGCACTCCTCACATCCAAGATGCTAACTCAGATGCTCATATGCTCACACTGTTAACTGTTTCATGGCCCACCACAGCACAGCATAAAACCTACAAAGTTCTGCACAGTTTGTGCCGAGCGCTTTTGCATGAGTTTTCAGCACGCCCAGGAGCCTTCCAAAGGAGCAGCTGGTGTGGATTTCCAGTACATATGCTGCTCGTGAACCAAGCCCACTCATCCACTCCCATGTTTTGCCATGGGACAGTGCTAGGTTGGGTGGAAATGCCATATGAGCCTTTTCTAGATGCAGAAGCAGCTCAGATACATCAATACAGTAATTCAGCCAGAAGATCTGCTCCACACCTTGCAGCACTAAGCACTTGGGTCCAAAGCTGCCATCGGTGACTATTTTGCTTCAGTATGCAAAGCCTGGACAGGGCCAGTCCACTGCGCAGCTGTGTAAGCAGTGACCTCTGCCAGCTCCCTGATAGGTGGCCCTGGTGTACTTTCTGGGTCTTAATAAGGCCAATCTCCTTCCTCCTACATGGGAAGAGAGTCCACCAAGGTGGCACAATGTTGTACTAACACCAAGGATTAGAAAAAGAACAAGGGCTCTCCAGTCATTATATTCCTCACTTCATTTTTTAATTAGGACACAATAATTTGTTGCTCTATTTGTGAAGCTTGTCATTAAACATCCCCAACATGAACTATAAAAACCTTGTCATCCTACCAGAAATAAGCAAAATATGAACCTATGAGGTGAAAGAATAAATACACAGAAGAAAAATACAATTAAGCACACATTTTTAAAGCACAGAAAGTGCTTAATATCCTGACCAAACTACTAAAGGAAGTGGTGAACTCCCGAACATTTGGGGTCTTTGGAGCAGATTTCTACACCTTTCCTGAATTTGTGCATCAGACAAACACACGTTTTGGGCTTCATGCAAGGTAACTGAATGAAATTAAATACCCCTGTTATGTGCAGGAAGTTCAGTGATTTAATGGTACCACTTTGCCTTCACCTTCCCGTATTCAGCTGCTCATAACTAAGGCCTTACTAAGGGCCAATATTGTGCTGAAAGTTCTCCCGATCTTTTTTACATTTCTGTATGTGTATGTGGGTATCACGTCTATAGGAATTCATCTTCCAATGAATGATGAGTTGCATTTTGTCACTCAAGTCCTGCAGCCTTTCCAATGTAAAAGAGAGCAATGCAAAATGTAAATTATTTTTATGGCAGCATCATGGCCTTGGGCTCATCCTGGAGCACACATCCAGCAAGGCACAAGATTAATCACACTTCCTGGAGAAGCACGAGGTGACTTCATTATAGGGACTCCATGCATAAGATGCTCTATTTTGAAACTCCTCTGCTGCAATGATCCCAAGGTTGAGGGACAAGCCTGAGGATTTTCTTGACTTTAGACAGTGATGTTTCACCTCAGTGATGTTTCTCCAATGCAAGGAGTGACTCAGCTCTAGGTTGCAAATTTGATTTTAGGTCACGTAGGATCAGCACAGTTGTAGCCATATCGAAAACACAAAGTCTTTCTGGTCAAAAGCTTTCGCAAAAAACTGAAATAGCAAAATCGTCTAGTTGAGCTTTTTGTCAACGGAGGTACCTTTCATCAGCACAGTTCTACCCCTGGACATTTTTCTGCTGCTTCCAGTCTTTCTCAGCCTTTTTGGACCCACCATCTTATATTTCTCACATCTTCTTGTTGCTTTTTGGTCCTGCTACCCAGATGCGATTATTTTCACAGCCATGTTCAAGTCCATACCTTTTCCCAATCTTTTGGAAAAACTTGGTCTTCCTTTGCCTACTGTCAGAACTGCCTTGATCCAAGCTGCCTAACCAGTCACAGACATTTCATTGCATGTTGCTAAATCAATTTAACTTTTGCCCACTCAGTACCCAGCAGCCCTGCCAAACGACCCAGTGGCTTTTATAGAGAGACAGGCAGACAGACAGTGGTTAGGGCCACAGGTGTCCATAACAATGAACCTCATGGATTGAACTGAAGCAGGCACAAAAGCAGAGCCAGCATCATATATCCAGAGTCTGGGCTTCAGGGCTATTTTTAGGGCATCTGTTGATGAAGTGGGAGCCAATCTTTTGTGTGTCATTGAGATGATATGGCTGCAATGGCAGAACCCAAACCTGTCAGAAAGTGATTGTCAGAGAGAGGGGGGTAACTTATAAAAATTACTCAAAATGCTTTATTTGTCATCTGTTTTATTAACACAGTATGTGTTTTTTCAAAGAAAAGCCAAGGTGAAATTGAGAAATTACTTGAAGAGGATAATAGAAATTGTAGGAAATAGAGCTGGAAAAGGATCTCAAACACCATTTACAACCACTTTCACAATTTGTGACAAACAGCAGGACAGTGGACCTGTTCAAAACTTTTTCAAGAATAAGACAAAATTCTTCATAGCTCTCTGGAGGACTTGAGTCCTCCTTACTTTTTATGTATGGGACTGCATGCAGCATACAGACCCATGTCACCCTGAAAATAATTCAGCTATTCATGCAAATTTTAAGGAGAATGTGAGGCACTTTTAGAGTTTATGTACCTGCATTTGTAGTTTATACACCTACATGCATTCCAAATATGTATGTAGCTACATGCATATTATTTAATCTAGCCCATCATATTCTCAAGTGATTCTCAAAACAAAGCAATTAGAAATGGTCATTTATAACATGTAAGGATGTGATTTCACAATGCCAGGTGGTGCACAATCAAAAGCACCTGGCTCCCTGAAGTAGTTGATGGGATGATCCCACAAAAACTCTGTCAGCAGGAGGAAAGGCAGCACACCACAGCTTGGGGATACCAAAAATACCCAGTGTAAAGGCAGGAAAATGTTTGAGGCCAAATTCTTTGTAAGATGATACTCTTGTGGGGTTTATAAAGTATGGCAAAAATTTGTGCAACTGTGCAATAGGACCAAGAAATAAATTTGGAGAAACACCTTGAGAGCAGAGAGGAAGTCCAGGTTGCTATATCTGTATTTTCCAATTCAATTACAAGAGAACTGCATACAGTAGAGAAACACAGTCTATAGACTGTGACTCATCATAATCATATTTGGCACAAGTTTTAATATTATATTCCTATTTAAAATAACCAGGAAAAGTTAGGAGTAAGACATGTAACAAAATCAAAGAAGCAACTATCTTTAATCAAAGAAGCAAAAAATTGAAGCTTTATGTCTCCTGAACCAAGCCAGCACAGTGGTGGGCACAATTCAACAATGTTTTAGCTTCCTGTTTTAGTGTCTCACTGAAGCACTGGAAGAGCCAAGGAGAAGAATGCATTTAAGTAAAATCAAAGGCTAACTTCCATGAGTTTCATCCTTCTGTAACCCATTTCAAAATTAAGCAGGTAATTTTGCAAACTCTTTGCTTGTTGCTTTAATTTCAAGCCTGTCTAGCTCTTGAAAAAATAATTCGGTAAATATGACAGGCAAAAACCCCATGCTTTTCCAGAAAACTTTACTCAAAAGCATCGACATAGTTAAAGCCCGTGGAGTGGCTGCAACCCAAAATACAAGCATGAATCCCAGAAAACAGGCTGTGCGTCCCTCCATTCTGCAAAGGACAGACTCTAAGACATTTTCAGCTGGCATGGGTCGCTTTAACATGATCAACAGGCAGGCATTTAAGAGGCAATCCATACCCATTAACAAAACTGATACTAGAAAAACTGTCACAAAAAGTAAAGCACAGTTTTTTCCTCAATTTGCAGCATGTACTCGTCCAGCTAGGTTGATTTCTATTCTCAAATACATGATGGTTTTTGAGTTATAATTATTTTTAATTGCTGTTTAAAGATATTTACACTCTTAAAGAATCACGCTTTTTCAGCATGATTAGCTACTGATTTTCAGAAACTGAGGATGTATTTACCAGCAAGCTGCAGTGATATCAAACAGAAAGACATTTCTTTCATCCCACATTCATACTGTATTGGCAATCATCATCAGGACCTTGTTTCTGGTGCCTGGAGTAGCATTTGTGGACAAGGCATGTCCCAAAACCTGAACTTTACTTTCTCAGCCTTCATTTCGTGTGGAGAAACTTGTCATTTTGAACTCTAGTGCAATCACCATTGTGTACCAGCAGCATAAACCTTTCTCAAACACAGCACGCATTCATCCTTTTTAACCAGACACAATGCCTTTCATAAAAGGTGCACCTTTCAGAGTTGATGCTTGACCAGAACTTGTACCACTGCTTACACAAAGCAGCTGAAGCAAGCCATCAAATATGACAGACTCCACAGAGTGGTGCTATAGCCCACCCACTTAGCTAACCAAGGGTTAACACGCCCATCTTACTCAACCTTCTGAATGCCTTTTGAAGTTATCGACATTTGTGCTTTTGGCACTTGCAACCAGTTGAGTGCCCTTAGAGACAGCACCTGTGAAAATTGGTTTTTCCCAAGCAATCCTGATCCCAGCATGGACCAGATAGTGAACTTGGGCCATTTCCCATTCCAGATACTTCCACCAGATTAAAAGGCAAAAAAATTCAACTCTAGGTGGAAAGGTTGAGAGAATTAGGCTTGTTTGGCCTGAAAAAGAGTGTCTTAACTGCAACCTTTCAGCACCTGAAGGGAGCCTACAAGACAGAGACTCTTTACAAGAGCAAGAAGTGTCAGGGCAAGGGGAGATGGTTTTAAACTGGAAGAAAGTAGTTTTAGATTACACATTAGGAAGAAATTATTTACCATGAGGGTGGTGAGGCATTGGCACAGCTTGCCCAGAGAGGCTATGGATGCTGCATCCCTGGAAGTGTACAATTCCAGGCTGGATGGGGCTCTCAGCAACCTGGCCTATTGGAAGGTGTCCCTGACCATGGCAGGGAGATGAAACTAGACAGTCTTTCAGATCCCTTCCAAACCAAATTAAACCACCCTATGATTCTCTTCTGACCTGGTTTGGGTTCAGCCCTTCTCCTGTCTGACAGCAAGCATATGCTCCCAGATCCAGTTTGTAACCAGAGTTTTCCCCCCCTGGATTTACTAATTTACAGGAACATTGCCTGCACCTTCCAGAGCAATACTGCTTGCCAGGCAACCCTCCCTCTTTGCTCCTGCCACATGAATCCTTATCTTCCTTTTAGCTCCAAATGGATGAAATAGCTCTTGAAATCCTGCAAGTGCTACTCTGTGTGCCAGATACAAAACCTGTGGGGTACATCTTGAAGATTTGGGTGAATTTTCACAGTGTCAGTAACACATACACAGAAAGAAATAAATCCATGAAACAAGGTTTTCCTGCATGCTGAGACTCTCTTGACAATCTAACAGCAGGGTGATCTCAGTAGGGTTAATCTAAAAGAAGGCCACTTGTCATCAAGAGTAGCACTGAGAAGGACAGTAAACTCTCTGCCATCATCTGGGCATCTTTGTGGTGTGTTAAGGCTGTAACATGCTCTCTCAGACAGAGCCTAGAGATGCCAGGCTTGCCTTTGGACAGCAGCTTACCTTAACAAAGTGGTGAGATTTTCCTTGGTCTTGGCACTCAGAAAGCGTACTGGGCAAGCGGAAAGCCTGTGGGGATGATTCTCCAGTGTTTGCATGAGCTTTTTCTAATTTCTTTTTTTTTATGCCTTTTTTGTTGTTGCTGCTACCAGCTGCTTCATATTCTGCCACTTGCTACAGAAGAAGGCTGTTCCAACTTGATAGGATTCAGTTCAGTGCATAGACATCACAAAATCGTAGCTGCAAACTGGTTTATTTTTCCAGTTTACAGATTTTGTTCAAAAACCCAGCAGCAAGTCCTGAGGCACAGTGTGCCAGCACTAGAGACTGAGTGATGCAGAGGTGATTTCTGGAACATCTTTCCCATTTCTAATTCAACTCCAAAAATATTTTTATGACTTCCTTCTTTTCCTTCTGCTGTGATCCATAAACAGAGTAGACATTCAAGCTAAAAATTGCTGAAAGGTTCTTACCCATTTGCATGAAAAACAAAGTTTTGAGCTTTCCTGTCCTAGTGATGTTCCTTTTGAATTCATATAATTGTAATTTTTCAAAGAAAAATGCCTGTTGGAATCAGATTCAGAAATTTTGTTCGGATTCACATAGGAGTAGAAAAAGTAGAAATCCCACCCATTCAGGACCCCTAATAATAAATCAGGAAAAAATCCAGGAGATCTATATTATGGTCTGATTGGTAAATATGGACAAAACATGCAATATCTGCAGGCAGTGAAACTGAGGAAGCCTGGTCTCCTCTGGATCTCTGCCTTGCAGATGTACTCTTGGTGCCTTAGTAACGCCTGAGTTCATGTTGTGGCCCTTATCCCAGGGATATTAACAGAATCTCTCTCATCAATCCACCCTCTGTTATATTAGAACTTGTCAAAAAATAATCTCCTTGGGACCACTGCTAAATGTAATTGAAATTGCACAAGCCACAAAAACCCAGGGGAAGAGAGTGACAGATAGATGCACAGAGAATATGAGCACAGAAGCCCTGTTTCAAAATGAAAGCAGACTAAAAGCTGCTGTAGTTGCATTCAAAGTGCAATCCTGTTAATTTAAATCTATCAGTGAACATTTCCAAGTGCACCAAAAAGTGCCAAAAGAACAGGTTGTTTGCTTATAAAGGGAACGCCTTAACCATTTAACTATCACTTTTGTCGACTGATGGGGAAATGCAGTGTTACGTGGGCAATCAGACTGGAAGTTCACAAACACTCTCTGCAGATTTAAAATATGCAGGAGCATGAAAGAGTGTAAAAAATGTAAATCAAAGGAACCAGCTCCTATCTGGATTGAATAAATGAAGGATCATTGAAAAATGACAGGGTTTGTGGGAAAACAGTAGCTAGAGAGTATGCTTACACATATGCTTGTAAGCTTATATACACTTCTGCTTACAAATAGCGCCAGGAATCTTCTCAAGCACTGGAAATCAGTCCTCTAGACTGCTAACTTGTCAGAGAGTGCCTGACACAACTCATCCCAGGCCAAGTACCCTCTTCCAGCCATGGATTAGATGTTAGCATGGATCAAAGGCCAACAGACAGCTTGGTGGCAGCCTCCCAGTTTTATAAGGTTTAGGAAAAAAAAAGTGTAATAGTCTGGAGCCAGCCCAGCATGACAGAGCAGTACTCCTCCAGCTGATCTCACCAGTCAGTGTTGAGGGAAGGATGCCACACGCTCTGCACTGAAGCCCAGTGTCAGACCAAAGGCTGCTGATGCTGTGGGGAAATGTGAGTACATTGATGTCAGCACCACTGCAGCTCACCCGACTTTGTGAGAGATACCATGCAGCTTGGAAAAGCACCTGGAGAGGGAGAAATGAGAAATAAGTATCCATATACATTTCCTCCCACCAGTCTAGCTTCAACAATCTTTACAAGCACAGCCCAAGAGAAAAATCAGACATCCCCTTAGTAGCAGCCCAAACTACATCAAGCTTATCTTGTTATCTTGTTCCTTGAAGACCTCCCCAGCTTTGTGCCCTGACAGTCTCCAAGTGCCTCTTAAGCCTAAATAAACTCTTAGACAGGGCTGCCTACCAGCCTCAACAGTGGAGAACACCACCGTGGAAAGCAGATTCAAGCTGTTGTACTCAATTTGTTTTCTTTTTCTTTTTTTTAATGGGGAGAATTTTGGGAGATAGGACAGCACAAACACACCTAGCACTAATGCAAGTTCTCTCTCCAAATCTGTCTCCCCACTTGTACTTCTCCTGTAAGAAAAATCCCAAACTCCAGGTCCCTTCCCAGACACTAGGGCTATCTCGTGAACCACAGAGAACTGCAATAATCACATCATAGAGCCACTTTTGTCACTACCTTTGCAGACAAGACAATATGAAGTTCAGAAATGTGTATCTACCTCATCACTGAGCCACCAGCTGTGACCACCCACCAAGTGAATGTCCCTTTTTGACAGTGAGAAGACCCTACCTCTCAATTTAACAAACTTGTGTACCTGCTCTGTGGTCAGAGATGTGAGGGATAAAATTCAGATCAAAACTAAGGTGCACAAATTTCAATAAATACTTGTAGGTGTAGATGATGTCCAGTTCAAACAGTGAGGTGATGGGGCTCTGCCCAATGAACATGCCTGTCCAAGGGCTGACTAAACCTCATATCCTCTCTTATACAAGTTCTTTGTCCTTGAGGTGACTCCAGCCTTCTGGAATCAATTCTCTTTTCTATTCTCTGCCTGCCATGACATCATTCTATCTCCTCTCCTGTGCAATGAAGGACTATATTCCTGACTGCACCTTCCCTGTTCTTTGTCCCAATCCAGTCTATGGCTTTCCCTGATACACTTGTCATCTCAGTGCTCCCAGTCTATGCTCTCTCACTGGCTATGCTAATCTAACCAAAAGGTCTCACAGAAGAATGGGACATAGTAACACATGCTGCCTTCCTCATCCAATAATCCTTTTCATATGAGCATTTATTTTCAATCTTTGCCCTCAACAGGGGTGAAGTTATACAGACGTTAAGTCATCTGGACATTATAGGCAATTTCTAGAGAAATGCATGAAAAGAGTCACTTGTTTTTTGATAAAAAGAGTCACTTGGATTTTTTTAATTGAATGACGAAGCTATCAGGAATGAAAGGAAAGAATCCCAGCATCACCTTTATGTTAAAAAAGTAACTAGCATGGTACATGAGGGGAGCATGATAAGCAAGGACGATGTAAGGAAGTGCTTGAGTGGTGATGGGAAAGTCTTAATCCTTTGCTGAAGGCATTTAAACTGAAGGACTAAATTGCTTCCATGTTAATTTTGATGTTACCCTGTAATATCTCTGAGTGCTCTTTGGTGAAGCTCTAATACCTTTGCAAAAGTTAATGTTTTATAGCCGATTAACTCAAACGGGTAAGATATGTTATAATGATGGCATGTATTTAAGAAAGACAGGGAAATTAATGGTATGGGCATAACTCCCCTCGACTGTTTTAGATGGAAAACTCGTGAGACAAGGACTCTCCTGTTCTAATGCTGGCTCAGGTACAGGAAGCCCTCACCAATCCACTTAAGCTCTGTTCTCAGTTTCCCAAATGACACAGGAAAGGAATATTTACCCTTGAGAGATTATAACTGACTCCCATCTTTTGAAGATACAAATCTTAACAAGAGTGCTGTACACTGTTAGGTGTACAAAAGCAATGACAGGAAAAAATACTTTATTTTTGAAACAGATTTTTGCATCAAATGTTATATACTGTGTAAATCAAGCAAGCTAGAAATTGTTCTTTTCTCACAGTATTGAATGCTATGCTGGTTCTTCAAAAATATTGATTGAATTGACTTTTTTAAAATATATTTTTGTTGTTTGCATCTCTTTCAGACAGTCCTTTCCTTACCAAGAGCAAAGATTTCATAGCTTCTGTAGCTATACTTCACTGTCTTTTGAACCACGGTTCTTTGAAGGGAAATGGCAATCCCTTATCACTTTTAGTTTCAATGATGGCTTTTCTTCATTCCTAAAGAAATACTTTAATGTGATCTACAAAAGCCAAATTAAAAGAAAAACACAAAAAAGTTATTTAAATTATTTCAAATGATGAGGAGTACAAAATAACAAATGACCAAAAAGGCAAAAGTGTTGGAGCAGGCATTTTTTTCTGCATTAAATTTCACCATAGAAACATGTTTGGATTAATTCAGGTGATGCTGGAATCTCCCATCCCTCTCAAACTACAGCAGATGATAGTTGGAAAGGAACTCTTCCATGCTACACTTGAAATGCTATGTTTTTCTAGCTTTCTAAAGGCAATATACAACAGAAATCCAGACTCCTTGGACTCACTGATTTACAGGAAGCACAGAAAGGCCCTGTTGTGGTCTAATTTCTTCTAGGAGAAGCAAAATCTCGTTTTCTAAATTTCTTAGGCATGCCTGACTTGATGAGGAGTCGTTCTTCCTTCTTTGATATAACTGCAGTTTATCTATGGAGCCAATGCTATTAAACACCTACAGCATTGTACTCCAGAGGTGGCTTCACATGTGTGGTGAAGAGGATGATCCCCATCTACAGCTCATAAAGAGTTTTATATAAATGTCCATTACCCATGTAATGGCAACAGCCAACAGTTTTATTAGGCAATATAAAAATATATTAGGGATATAAACTGTAATACCTCAGGGCAGAAGCCAATCAATGGCTCTCGAGTTAACCAGAAGAAACTTTCTGTTTGCAAGTTATTCCCTGATCATCTGTTAGGCTGTTTCTTGCCTCCGTCTCCAAAACATCAGGAGATGGTCACGGTCAGAGCCAGGTTGTTGAATCCTCATGGGGTCTGGTTGGGTCCAGTACAGAAAATCCCCAGTTCTTGTCACAATGCATAATTGAAGTGTGGTACTTCACTTTATCAAGTGATTGATCTCCAGTGAAGACCAATCTAGGAATTCTCACATGAAATTCATGCTTGGTAAAACAAATATATAGACTGTTTTCAACTTTTTTATTAGTTTAGTTCCAGACATTTCCTTTCTATGTTCAAGCCCTTCAAGTAGCAGATGAAAAGACAATAAGCTCCTGCATTTCAGACAGTAAAGAGGACATAACATTATGATGAATCCTGCAGTCCAGAGAGACATGGTCTCAGCTTTTGCCTTGGGATTCCAGTAAAATCTATTGGGATTTCTTCACATCAAACCACTGCATTACCAAACTTTAGGATGCACACAACCCTAAATATTGCCTCAAGCTTTCCAAACCACTCGCTGAGCTCTCCTCTTGAAGGCCAGGTCTCAAGTGCCTAAAACACTCCTGTCAGGTTTTACTTTGTTTTAGCCTTTATCTCTCACAGAAGCATCATTCCCCAGGCATCCCAACGTGTGTCCCTAAAGCTCTCTTCTTTCTCATTTTCCCCAGCTCTCTCCTAAGTGCATCTCTTAGTTCTGCCCTCCCCTCCCCTCCAC
>JBBMKD010000001.1:36073348-36143840 GCA_037834095.1 Argya squamiceps
ACAATAGATAAATGCTAAAAATACATATTGTTTTTGTGAAGCTGCGTGAGAAACTCCAGTTCAAGAGTATAAACAATAAAAGGCTTTTGCATCAGGGCAACAATTAGTAGCAATGCTACTAATTCACTGATGTGAAAACTTCCTGATTTTGCTCTTGTTTTTTTCTCTTGAAAGACTCAAGAGCAGACCTTGAGTAGGGTTGCAGGTGGGGGAAGACAAAGATGGTGCTGAAGGCAATCTTACATTGCAGAGGTGTTAATTACCAAAGAGTGGGAACAGCCTTGCCCTCCCAGCTATGGGTGTGATTAAAGAATGAGTCAGCTGGCAGGGAGTCAGTTGGAGCCTGCTGGCCTTGCTGTGAGGAGGAAGGGACAGAAAGGGTAAGATGCTGTACAAGGGACAGACAGGGTTAGGCGGCCATGCTAGGGACAGGAAGGAGCTAGCTGGAACTGCAGAAGGAAGGGAGAAGAAGGAGAGAAAGAGCCAGAGCTGTGTGGAGCTGGCCATGGGAGGCTACATAGAAAAGGTATGAGAGACTTGTAGATAACAAGGTGCTGATGCTTTGGTGTCATTTGTACCTCCTCTGTCATGCAGGGATGTAGAGAGATGTAGAGTTTTGTGTTGGAAAATCCTCCATTGTCTTATTGAGCTGTTGTTGATTTTGCTGCTGTTCTTGGTGTGTGAGCCTGGTTACTATAATAATTATACCTAAATATGTCTATGACTGTACTGCCTGTCATCCACAGTAAATCAAAGGCATGGACCCTGCAGGCACTTAAAGTAAGTTAATACAAATGAAAAACACCAGTGGCTTTGCCTGGGAGGAAACAGTATTTTATTTCTTTCTCCTAGATGATGACACTACTAATTGTGTGGCTTCCAGTGTGTGAGTGTAACTTCCTTTGACATCAGTGCATGTTGGCTTGGTCATTGCACATGTGCCAGCACAGTGCAGCCCCTGCTGCAGGGCTTCAGTGGGGCTCTCCCTCTGTCCTTGCAGAGAGTCCACAGCTCCATCCCTTGGCTGTGGAGCTGGTCAGAGAGATGTGGCTCATGGGGTGACTTCTCTGGGCTGAAATCCTGTTTCCTTTTCTACTGTCTAAGCTGATTTCTCCCTTCTTTTAAAAGGCATCCCTGATTTTTTAAAAATTAAATTTTTAAATGGGCTTAGCAGACCAGAGAAGTTCTGGGCTTTCCAGGCAGGTAGCCATCAACAGGCTGAATCAGGCCACTTCTGTCTTCGGTGGAGCTGGTGGTGGGATTCAATGCTGACTGTGATAAGAATTGCTTTTGGGCCATTCAGAACTCTTGAAATCCTGCCCTGCAGCATTTCCAGTTTCTTAGCTTGGTCCTGTAGAGCATCTGGGTAGAGGGAAATAGTTTTGAAGACTTCCTGTAGTGCTGGTGAGAAATGATCTGTCACCAGCACTGGAAATGAACCAGAAACATAACTTGTTTCTGCTTGCACTGTGCAAACCAGCCATAAATAACATTTCTTCCATGTCTTTGCAGACTTCAAAGAGTCTTCCAGCTGTTGCAGGAACCCTAGTGAGAGAAGGTAGCTGCAAGTTTAATTGTAGCTTCAGGACTTCAGCTCAATCAAAATCCAAACAATCTGATAAAAATTACAGACACTTGGATGTTGTTAAAGGTCAAAAGTGAGCCCTCTTCAGAACTGCTATTAATGGTTTACATGTTAAAATAAAGGAGCTTGTTAATATTCCTAAATAACATTGCACATACATTATTTTTGCCTTTGAACCATCTGAGCACTTTACATGATAGTGCAGGTTACGTTTGGTGATAAGTGTGTATAATGACAGTATTAATGTCAGTTTTTCTATCAGGTGTGTAGCACTAGTATCTTCTTAATATTAAACATGATTATTTCCCACATTGCTTAAACAAATCATGGCACCCAAAGTCTTAAGAAGATGTCTTTGTATTCTTCTACAGAGTGAAATTTTTGATGAGTCCTGATATTTCATGGAATCCTAGAATGAGTTGAAGAGACCTTAAAGATTAGGTAGTTCCAGCCCTTCTATCATGACACATTCCACTAGATCACGTTGCTCAAAGTCCTATTCAGCATGGCCTTGAACACTTCCAGGAATGGAGTAGCCACAACTTTGCTGAGTAACCTGTTTCAGTGCCTCACCACGCTCACTGTAAATAATGTCATCCTAATATCTAATCTAAACCTGACCTTTTTTCAGTTTTAAGACATTATCCCTAATTCTGTGGCCATGTAATAAAATAAGAACTTCCTCTCCAGTTTTTTTGGAAGCTCCCTTTATGTACTGGAAGGATGCTAGGAGGTCTCCCCAGTGCATTCTCTTGTCTGGGCTGAGCAGCCCCAGTTCTCTCAGCCTGTCTTCATAGGAGAGGTATTCCAGTCCTCTGATCATCTTTGTGGCCCTCCTCTAGAATCACTCTAGCAGGTCGGTGTCTTTCCAGTGCTGAGGATCACAGAGCTGGATGCAGTGGTCCAGGTGGGATCTCAGGTGACCAGAGCAGAGGGGGAGAATCACCTCCTTCAACCTGCTGTTCACGCTGCTTTTCCTGCAGTCCTGGGTAAGGTTGGCTTTCTGGGATGCCAGCTCACATGTCTGTCTTAAGTTCAGTTTTTCATCCAGGAACACTCCACAAGGCTGCTCTCAAGCCGTTCTCTGCTCAGCCTGTATTTGTGCTTGGGATTGCTCTTGCACTTGGCCTTGTTGAACTTCATGAGTTCTGTACAGGCCTACCTCTCCAGCCTGTCCAGGTCCCTCTGGGATGGCATCCATTCCCTCCAGCATCTTAACCTCACCCCACAGCTTGGTGTCATCTGCAGAGTTGCTGAGGGTGCCCTCAGTCCCACTGAACATGTTGTTGACAGAGATGATAAAAAGTTCTGCTCCCATTACCTACCCCCTGAAAAATGTCACGTGGAATGTGACTAACCAGAAAATTCCTTATTCACCAAGTTGTCCACCCATGAAATCCATGTCTCTCCAGCTTAGAGATAAGGATGTTGTGCAGGACATGCTTTGCACAAGTCTAGGTAGGTGATGTCTGTTGCTCTTCCCTCATCCATAAGTGCTCTGTCCCCAAAGAAGGAGATTTCTCAGGCATTATTTGCCCTTAGTAAAGCCATGTTGGCTGTCACCAGTTACCTCCCTATTTCCCATGTACCTTAGCATGATTTTGAGGAGGATCTGCTCCGTGATCTTGCTGTATGGGGGGGACACTGACTGGCCTGTAGTTCCCTAGATCTTCCTTTCTTTCCTTTTTAATGCAGCAGTGTGAACTTTGTGGGCCTGCCATGACTTCTCAAATATGATAGTGCTTGGCCAGTTCCCTCAGGACCTGCAAATGCAGCTCATCAGATCCTGTGGACTTGTGCCCCTTCAGGTTCCACAGATACTCTTGAACATCATGCTGTCCTGCAGTGGGTGGTTATTGCTTCCCCATGTCCCTGATTTTGCCTTCTATGACTTGGGTAGTGGGACTGGAGCACTTCACAAGGAAGACCTGTGGCAAAAAAGCTGTAAGTACCTCAATAATTTCTGTATCCCAGGTAACCAGGTCTTCTCTTTCTTTCTGGAGAGGGCCCACATTTTCCCTAATCTTCCTTCTATCACTGGTGTACCCATGGAAGTATTTTCTTGTTGCTCTTTACATCCCTGGCTGGAATTAATTCTGTCAGTCTTCAGCTTTCCTAACCTACTCTCTGTCTGCTCAGACAATTTCTCTGTATTTCTTTCAGGCTGCCTGTCCTTGCTGCCATCCTCTGGAAGCTTCCATTTTGTATTTGAGTTTGTCCAGGAGCTTCTTGTTTATCCATGCATCCATATTTAAATAAGCAGTTAATAATTTTGAGATGTGCATGTGTAGGGTGGGTTTGGTTAGATTGGTTGTTCAGGTTTGATTTTTGGGTCTTTTTTGAAAGCTGGTGTTTGAAATTCTTTCATTCATCCTCTGTGTGGCAGTTAGGCAGCTCTTACTGCAGTCCAGGTAAGTGAAATCAGTGCTAGCATGGCTGCATCTTTATGGTGTGATTGTATGTGAGGTAGAGTTGCCAGCTTGTATTGGGATGACCTAGCTTTATGGATTTTTGCCATAATGCAGTGATGGATACACTGGTAGTCAATAAACTCAGAGCTGGGGTTTTACATGGACATTTTTTCCAGAGGCTTTCTGTGTTATTTTTAGTCAAAATTGAGACACCACTATTCACTGCTGGGATTTTCAAGGAACCGTAATTGCTAGTTTCATTTAGAGAAGACCAGCCTTTTTCTTTGTTTTTGCACTTTGTAAAAAAAAAAAAAAAAAATGGTGCTTCTGCTTTACCTTTGGTAGTGGGTGTCCATATTATTGTAGTGTTCCAAACATAGACAAAGTCTGCACTATCCAGAAGGAAGTGTACCTCTGGCAGAGAAGCTGGAGGACTGGGTGGAAAACAGCAGGAGTAATTGTTACTATTGTTATTTTGAGTTGGAGTATTTCATTTGGGGCTGGGATGCAAACAGAGCGGAAAAGCAGATGTTGCTTTCTTGTAGCCAAAACCTTCCATGTTGTCAGATACTGAATAGCTGGAGGCATTGTGATGGTAAAGCCTCTTGACACTTCTGCCACTTGCCTGGACCCAGGAGGCTGGATAATTCAGAGATTTTTGTGAGTCATCAGGGAGCAAACTGGTTTTAAAGTCTTACTATTGACCTACCATGTGTGAACACAGTTCTCTCCAAATGATGTGTGAGCTTTGGATCACCTTTGATGCATTGGATGAGGCTTTGCCAGCCTGCTTTGCTGCCCCATGCAGGCTGCTGGCTCACTTCCCTGGGCTTTGCACAGTAGCATCTGTTTAGGAGGTTCTTTACCCAGCATGTTTGGTGCAGGGAACATTTAAAGATGCCCACAAGGCTCCTTTGGTGTGGTTTACTACATGAGTAAAGCCCATTGCGATTCAGATCATTAGGACCATTACCAAATTTTCTGTGAGCTTTTGCAGCTGTATTGTGAGGTCAGGAATAAATGGTGAGACATGTATGCTGCTGTTACGGCTTTGAGGATTGACCTTTGCCAATCCGTGGTGCATCTGTTTGGCTGTGGTTTGTCTTGGGTGAATTTACATGGTGAGATGTAGCTGGACTCATGCTGGGCCCTGCTCCTCTGAGTTTGCACAGTGCATGCTTGAGTTCTGCTTTGGAGTAAAGCACCAGATCACACTGACAGCGAGAGCCTGAAGGGCCCTGCTGGAAATTAAGCCAGTAGTGATTCCCTATGGGCTATCATGGTGTAGGGAAAAAGACCTGCATGCCATGTTAAACCAGCAGGATGCAGAGTTCTGTTCCTTGCTCTCTGTTTCCCCCACTGTTTCCGTAAGCTGCATTCTGGAACACCCTTCCAAGAGCTGCTTCTCTCTGTAGTGGTTTAGTGACAGCTAAAATGATTCTTGAACATTAACAAATATCAGTTGATCCACAGCTGATTCGTTCACATGTTGATTGTGTGTATGGAAAGGCTAAGGAAGAAGTGAAAGGGAGGAGAGATTGCAAGATAAGTAAGGAGCGAGTAGAATGCAGTGCTCTGTCTGGGCATGGGTTAATGGACGTGGAGGAATGAAGGGTGGGGAAAAGAAACGGTAAGAGGGTGCAGTTTTCTGATGGTGGTGTTTCAATAAAGGAAACATGGATGCTTTGGGGTCCTGGTCTATGCTAGGTACCTGACTGGGAAATGGAGAGAAAGAGTAGGATGGATAGGGAACTTCAGCTATATTAGCCTTTAACTTCTTTCTTTCTTTATTTTTTTAAGCTGTCTTAAATGCCTGAGGTTTTCAGCATGGCTAGAACAACATAGCTGATGTCTTTGGTGTTCTTAGATTGACAGGCCTAAAATGGGCTTTCAGACTTAGTTTTTCATTAGCTGATTACATGCAAGTAGAAAATGTGTCTGGACGTAGATTCTGAGAGACAGTGATGTACAAAGGATCTGGCTGAGATTGAATCAAATTTGACTTCTTAAAAATTTGGTAACTTCAGGAATGCTTCATCCCTTATGTTACTGTTTTTTTCTCCTGATTGATGTGTTGCTAGAGCTGTAGGAGCATCATTACTCACTTGGGTAGTCCTGTTGTGTATGTCAGCTCTGCATCTTGAGGATTGTTCACATGTTGCCAGCAGGACCAAAACTGCAGCCAGAGGTGAAGCCCTCCCCTGAACTGGTAAGCCCAAGTGCTGGTGGCTGGTGCTCCTGGGCAGCTGGGGCTTGCACAGCAGGCAGGCTGGGCAGGGAGCTTGTCATGACTGGGAGCTTGTCATGGCCACAGAGCATGCTGTGCTCATGGCCATCCTCACAGATGCCCTTCAGGGGTTGTATGGACATATGCACTGGCTCTAATAGGAGTCATTAAGCAGAAATTATGTAGGTCATTATCCTGTGTGGAGTGGGAGTTCTTGTGCAGTGTGTGCGTACATTGAGGATTGTGGCTGTTACCGTGGTATGTCCTTGCCAGATTTAAATAATGTTGCTGTTACGTGTTTTAAAGTTGTTGCTAATAGGATTGGCCACCTTCAGGGTGCACTTTATGCGTGGGCTGTCTTTATTGTACTGACAGTGTAACTGTATTTGTTGCTGAAGGTCAGCAGAAGTCCTAGTTTCTGCTGTCCTCTTGGTTAAGTAGTTCTTGGCCGTTTTGGAGTCATTTTCCATCCACCACAGTGAAACTGAGATTAGAATCTGTCTCTTTGGATTTCAGACAAAAGGAGTAGTGACTTTTCATGAGTGTTCATTTCCTTGCCAGTAGAGGCTGGATGACTTAATCTCTGCATATATCAACATGTTGATCAAGTTTCACACCAAAGTGTCCAGGGCTAACTATAACAAACATTTAAAAATGTAAGCCCGGGTTGTAATTGAAAACCTTTCTTGGTTGTACAGTTCTGGGCGTAATGAAATGACAGCTCAGGGCTGGATTTTTAGGATAGCTTTATCTGCAGTAATACTCTGCTCTGGGTCTGTCAAAACAGCCTTCTAAAGCCAGGGCTGCCTGTGGCATGGCATTTGCTCAAATATGCCTTAATAAAGTCAGTTCCAGGTTTCCCATCCAAAGGAAAAATTAAGTCTTTGAGTATATCTGCTTTTCACATACCTGCTAGGAAGTCCTAGAGCTGAGATTCTGTGGAAATGGCAAAGCTGGATTAATTCTGGGTGTGTTTCCTGAGGGAGATGTGGCTGGTTGGTTTGCTCTTTCCTTCCTTCCTTTTGGGCAATGAGTATAAGGCTGAAGCTGATATCATGGGTGGAAGTGGGAGCAGAGCCCTTTGCAGAGTGGTTGCTGAGCACCTGCTGTTTACAGAACAGGATTTTAAAACCAACCACTCTGCAGAGTTGCATGCCATCCCTTGCAAATGAAGGTACATCAACCTGCTTATTCCAGCAGGTCAACCCCAGGTGCAGCTGGAGGAATCAGGCAGCTGTTGAGATCTAGATGCAGAAACGCTGTAGACTGAACTCCTCTCATCTTTGCCATTGCCAGCAGTCATTTGCAGTAATGTTATTTTATCATGAGCCAAACAAAACCACACAATTAAGCTAAAACCACACAATTAAGCTAAAACCACACCAGACTGTGTGTTTTAAAGGTATCAATCAGTCTGTTAATTTAAAAGAAAAACCTTTTTCTAGCTTGCTTTCCTGTACTGATTCTTTTTTAGCTCTTAACATCTCTTCCCTGCTCATTCATGAGTTGACTTTAACATTAGGTCGTTGGGACAAAAATAGCAATGAGGTGTGGTGGAGGGTTTGCCACCATTTACAAAATCAGTAACTCTTTTCTTTCTGAGAGCGTGGACCCTGAGTTGGAGCAGACTTCATTGCTGACTGTGCTGTGAACATACAGAAGTTTGGGATCTTCTATAATACCCAGACTTTGAAATCTGCCCCAAGATAGTTAGTAGTTATGGAATTAAGAAATAAGTCTACAGACCAACAGTCCCTCCAAGAAAACCATTTTATTCCTTGTCCCCATGTGCTTGCATTTTTTCCACTGAAAAAAAAAAGTAAAGGGAAAAGTGGAAACCTGAAACTCTGACACATCATGGAATGTTTCCTGAATTCATTTGGAGAGAAATGTTGTTGCCTATTACCTTCAGGTCTTGCATTGTCTTGTATTGTTCAAGTCTGTAGAATCTCTGAGGGTCAGGGTTTCAGTGCCGATGTTAGCTTGTCTCACCCTAGGCAGTAAGTCCCAAAGGTCTGTCTCCAAGGAAGGGATTAGTGCCAAGCACTCAGACTCCATTTAAATGGACAGACCTGTGCTCCACTAGCAGTAGTAGTACTGCACAGACACAGGAGCCTGATTTGTTCCAGTGATTACTTTCTTTAATGAGTTCCCAGAAAATATCTACTATATCTCGGTATTTAGTGTTGCATAAGATGAACCTTTGGAAGGAGGGAGATTATGGAGCAGTTCGATAGGAATGACTGATAACAAGTGAAAATGCTGCTGAGCAGCCCTGAGCTGCTGCTATCTAGTATGGTCTCGCTGGTCATCCCATCCAGCCCCTTCTGGAAGCTTGTGTCTGCGCTGGGGAGACAAAGCTCCAGCCCACAAATGTGGTTTGTTTCACTGATACATATCAAAAGGCTTCATGAGTTAGGACAGTATCCTGACTTGCTCCCGTTATAGAAATTAAGGAATCAAGGCAGAGGCAGGTGAGCTGACTTGCTCCACGGCCCCATAAGTGCTACAGGTTGAGTGAGATCTGGGACCCAGCTGTCCTCAGATTTTTGATGAGCAGCAGACTGTGCTCAGCAATTCTGCCCAAGAGGAAGGAGACACATAAGCTTGACAGAGCACTGCAGGGCTTAAAAAGTCACTCATGTTGGTTAGGGCACTGTGTGTGTTAATTTAACTTAAGGTTTCCCTCCTGCTCTTCCCTTTCCTATAACAGACTATTAAGAGCAGCACTGAAGTACTTATGTGGTATTTTTCTAAAGAAAAGTGGTTCAGATATTGAGGTAGTCAGATATCACCCATGAGCTGCAGTTTGTCCAAGTCCTGGGAACTCATACCCTCCCTGCCAAAGGAGACAGGTCTCCTTGCCTCCTTATCATCAGCAGAGCTAGAGATAAAGGAATTCCATGCATGAAAGGTTACCCCAGCTTAGTAACAGAGCCTTCCTCTATGGTTAATGATAAGCACTTCCAGGTGGGTTTCATTCCTTCCTTCCCATGTATCTGGCCAGGCACTTGGGGTGGGTGATTCGTGCTGCTTACATTGATTACCGTGGCAGTGGAGTTGACTAATTTAGATTAGATTAATAAATTCTAGCTGACTGAATTGGATGAGAAAAACTCCCCGCTTATCATCTTTGGTGAGTTTAGTGACCCCCAGTAGTGCTACCACACTAGTGTCTGTTAGAGAACTGTATTGATGAGAGAAAAGAATAAAGAAAGATATTAAGGAAAAGAAATGAGAGAGACTGTGTTACTGCTAGGCTTCTCGTGATTTGGAGATCCAGGATGTCTAGAAATTGCTAATATGCTTTCTGTAGATATCTGCTATTTGAGGGCATTTGGGCGTTGTGTTTTGTGGAAATTTCGGATGGAAGTTTTTGACAGAAGTAAGCATGCTTAACTTACAGGAATTCCATTTGGGAAATAGCAATTAGGAAGAAGGCAATAGCAGAAATTAAAAGAGAGAGGAAATTCTATTAATGCCTGTCTTTTTGGTAGCAAGTAGGTCAGTGAGCTGAAAAGCACCCTAAACAGACTTGCAATCCTCACACCGTGAGGAAGTTGAGATGGCAATTTGATCAGGGTTTGGTTGCATAAAGGAAATAGTAGTCAGAATTGCAGAAAACATATTTTATTTTGATTGCTGAAAATAAAGATAAAACTTGTGTCAGCCCTGCATTCCCATGCAGAGATAACCAAACCCATTGTCTTTGGGCATTATGGATGGAGGGACTGAAGCAGATTAATTGAGGCCATGCAGGATTATAGTGTTGCACATGTGATTGCTGACCTTGGTGCGAGGCACTGTCTCTTTGTGTGTCCCATGTGAGGCAAGCCGTGCCACGGCGTGGGTGGCAGAGGGACAGTGGGACCCCCCTGCCCAGGGCTGCTGTCACAGGGGGTGTGCAGGGGCTGAGGTGCCCTCATTCAGAAAGCCATTTGCGTGAGGAGCAAGTGACGACACAATTCCCGCTCCCCAATGAGCGTGAGGGTAAGAGTCCAATTATTTTGCACATAATGAGGAGGTCACTGAAAGAAGGACTGGAGTTTGGCAACGCAAAATGGGAACGCTCTCTAGCTTCCATTTTGCACTGGAAGGACTCATTATTTAGTTATGTGATTGTGGTTGTAGTTCTGGCTCTTGAGGTTTGAAGTTATTGAAAGGATGATGAGATTGTCATGGTGTATCTGGGGATCACATAAGGTAGAGTAGGAAAGAGGATGTGACCATATAACTTAGACTTTTTTGGAAACATCCTGGGGATGATGGAGGAGTAATTATGGGTCAGAATATGGACGTGTCAATACAAAACAAAATCAAGTCTATTAGTATTAACCGTTACTTATTTTAATTTTTTTTAAGGAAGGAAAATTTCAAAGCTTTTCAAAGTCTTTATGCAGACTGATTTTTATTGAATGAGGGATTCAAATAATGACATTTTCATCCAGGAAACTTGAAACAACTGGAAGAACTGAACTGGGATGGGATGCTGGTGCAATGACAGCAATGGGTGGGATATGCATTGGTACTGGTAAGCCAGGGATGCTCTGAGGCTGACTGGTGGGTACAAAGCTGCAGCAGGAGACCTGTCAGCACCCTGGGAAGCCAATTCTGCTGCTTCAGTGAAAAATATGGTGAGAAATCATTGAGTCATTGTTCAAAAAATGCTTTAGAACCTCTAAATTTTTACTTATGTTTGGTTGCTTTGGCTTTAACAGAAAAGGTTTTTCACCCAAATGGACTTGTTTAGGAACACTTTTAAAATCAAAAGTGTTCTTCTTCTCTCATCTGCCATCTCTTCCAAAACTTTTTCCATTGTTTAGAGTGCAAGGTGGAAAAGAGATGGTTGTTGCACCTTGAAAGCCACTAGGTATTCTCCAGTTTTAAAAAAACTTTCATAAACGTGAATGAGATGCTTTAATAAAAAATAAGCGTGTGCATGCACAGAATTAAGAAGCATCCTCATCTAATTTTTCTCTTTTTATTTTTGTATAAATTTATTTAACACGTAGAGAGGCAGCGAGCTGTGTACCTGTTTAGTTATCACATTAATGAAGCTCTAGGTTGAAAGAAGATGAAGTTATTAAAATGAAGTGCTTCATGGGATTGATTTCTCTAGACGCTAACAAGGCAGAATTTGAGTGGAGATGACAACAAAGTAATGTCTCTGATGGCTAACATGCCAAATTAAAGAAAATGTAAATAAATTAACTGAGTCATCCTGTTACTTTGCAGGCTAAGGAATTGCAGGCTATACAGACAATTTCTGGAGTCTTCTAGAGGTTTATAAAACTGGTGATGCAGTACTAAAGGCGTATAAGATATTAAAATAATTTCTTGGTGTAGAACAGCTTTATATTTTGGAGTGGGGAGTTTCTGAAAAGAAATGGTCCTTTATTTAATGCACAGCTCTATGGTGAAATCAGTAGCAGGAGTAATGAAAGTCAAACCTGCCCAATGACTGGGACAAAAAGTCCAGTTTTTTCAAAGTATTGAATAAATCCATAGAAGGGTTAGGATACATTAATAAAAGATAAAAATCAAAGAAATTAGAGGTGTGGATGTGGCTCTCTTGCCTCCAGAGGGAGGTGGAAGTCTTTCTCTCTACCATAGGGTCTTGTTTCTGCAGCTCATCCTAGGAGGAATTTTAGAACAGCCTCATTGCACAACTGATCCCAAAGTAAACCTGGTATTTCGGAGTGTCGTATTTATGTGTCACAGCGGCTTTGGAAGTATCACAGTGAATTTACGATAAAAGGGAAGTGCCTTTTTCTTCTCTGCTCTGGACCCTCTTTACTGTTGCTTTGTCTTTAGCCTGGGGTAGTACCATCCAAATGAAACATCCCTTGTCTGACATGGCATTAGCTTCTTTAGGTGTGGCACTCCTGCATCACATTGTTGAGTTTTCCCTGTTGTAAGCATGGAATTATGTTTTTGTAGAACTATGGATTTCATGTGTGCAAATGCAAGTGAAAAACTGGTGTAATAAAATCTCTAGTATGAGATGTCTGAGAGAAATTTTAGCTTTGGTATAAAATCAAAGCCTAAAATTGAAAGGGAGAAACACTTGGCATGTTCATGAAACTGAAGCATGTGAAACTGGAGTGTGTGGTATTGCTGGTTTTGTAGCACAGCTTCAGAACTGTTTCACTTCAGGAGGAGTCAACCCAATAGGTAAAAATCATTATATTACATGGTTTGGTGTGGATTTTGTTTTGATGAAGTATGGGTATTTCTAATGTAAGTCCAGGTTGCAGTTAGGCTGGAGTATTCCTTCCTGTGATCGTTGCATGGTTTTGCCTCTTACAGCTTTAGCAAGTCAGTGTTGAAAAGAATCTGGAATATATTTTAGTTGTTTTTTCTCTCCTGCTTTTTGTACAGTAAAGGCATAACCTGTAATTTGTGATCTTATTCAGTCATCTTTGAAATGAATTTTTCAAGAATTTTTTAAGAGATTGAAGTTTTTTTTCTTCTCCTATTTTGTAAAAGATATGAAAAACCAAGTCACACCCACCTCTTAAAATTTTCTGTTGGATTTTCTTTATTTGTATTTACTGATTGATTTATTTACTTACTCTTTTTTTCTTGTTTATTTAGTTATTTAGATTTTCAGATTGTTGCAGGTTTTTTTTTTTTTTTGGTTTGGATTTTGGTTTGGATGCTGTTGCAGCATCTTCAATCTGATATATCTGGCCTAAGTTTTTGAGGAGGCAGGGAGGTGACTTTTGGGACCTTTTTTCCTGTGTCTATGGTGGCCTCAGATTAGTGCAATTTTTTTTTTATTACTTTCTGGAAATAGAAATATAGAGGGATAATACACCTATGGAGAAGTAATATCCGTCTGTAAGGAGGTGAGTAGGGAAAATACGCAGAAATAGAATATGTATTAGTTTACATTTCCTTCTGTATTTTGAGCTTTAAGAAGCAATAGGGCAAGCTGTTGTTGCAAGCTGCTGGTTAATATGATGTTTTTGAGGTCTGCTTTCCATTGCAGTCAGGGAGTCTTGCTCCACATTCAGGTTGCTAATTCTTGACACACAGGATATTTTCCTTCTCATTAAAATGCATTTATTTATTTTGCAGTGAGAATATCTTGCTTAAGATGCCTCTTTTGATCTTTGGTAATGTCACAGACTCAGTAAGACTGCTAGCGTAAAGTAGTGTTTATCTCATTTCACTTCTACATCCACTGTTAATTGGACCTGAGTAATATAACCCCATTGCAATAACTGTTTTAGTTTGCCAAGTCTCAATATGATGTCCAAAAAGATGCAGGTAATATTAGTGCTTGGAAATTGCTCCCTGTCTGTAATTGGAAGGCTTCTTCATGTGTTTCTGTGATTTTATTTGCATTTATTGGGTTTTAGGCCTTTTCAGAAATACAGGGAGGGGGAAAATGTATAGCAAGAAGTACAAAGTTTTTGCAAAAACAATTTTTTTTTCTTAGCTTGAATTTGTAATATCACTTAGGTTTCTAGGGCAACAACTTAATGTAATGCAGATCAGCAGCTGAAATACTTCTCCTAGCAGCTGGAGAGTGAAGTTAGCAGGACCCACGGTCTGTTCTGCAGCTGATACTGGGAGCTTTGTGGCTGGTGAGGATTGTCCCTGAGCTGCCCTTCATAGCTGGTGTCACTCTGGGGAGCAGCAAGCAGCACTGGGTGATACCAGAGCTATCCTCAAGAGAGGTGGTAATGTAGGATGCTGCAAGTTCAGGGGGGTGAATAAAATCAGATTTCTTATACCTCCGGCTCAGGAGGAGCTTTGAGAGGAGGGAGGAGGTGACGAAGTGAGCTTTCTCCAGAAATTTGGATTGCGGAGGAATGTGAAACTTCACAGTTTTCTCCCATCTTGCTCTTGAAAGTTAACACAAGGGATAGGAGTGGGAGACAGTTTTCTGACAGGAATCCCAGATTCTTCATCCCCAGAAGCGGAGATGGTGACAAGAAGCTGGGTACTCAGCAGAGAGTTACCCGCAAATTTTGTTGACTGAGTTAAATCCTCCAGCAAGCAGGTGTCGGGTAAATGTTTTGATTCCTTGCAGTATATATTTGCATATTTAAAGATTTCTGGTACTTATGACTCATTTTAGTTTGCCCAAATTTTAAAAAGAGCAAACTGGCAAGGCCCTTAATTTTTATGGGATCTCTCTGTAAGGGTTTTGAGATGCATGCCCCGAGCTGGGCATGCTGGGAGGGTGATGTACTTTTAGGTCCTAACCATTGGTGTTTCATGGAGAGCTGTAGTCACACCTCAGACTGTGTGAAGTGTCTTTAACTGTCACTGTCTCATCATCTCCAACCCTGAACCTGTTTTCTGCCAACACCTCTGCTGGGTCCCTCTTGCCCTCCCCAGTACGGGTGTGGCACTGTCCTGTTTCTTGACCAGGGTGGGTCTTGGTGTCACGGCTCAGGCTGTAGCAGCAAGCAGCTCTTGCCCTTACAGAAGGTCCTATGAAGTGTTTTAGAGCTCTAATGGAAAGTGAGGCTTCATCTATAGTGACATTTTATTTATTTTATTATTTATTTTCTTCATGCAAATATTTTGGGGGGGTTGGAGGAACAGAAGGCTTGCTCAGAGAGTAACGCTTGACGCCTTGAAGCATTTTTTCCTTGATAAAAAAAAAAGTAGATTTTTCTACTTTTTCTGTAGATTTTTGGGTTTTGTCACTTGTCATTTGGTAGGATCATGAAGGGTGGTAATATGCTCTGTGTAACCTTCTTACGTGTATTTTTGTCTGGTACATAAATAGCTTCATTAATACATGAGGAAAAGCAAGTTTCAACTTAATAGTTGCTGATCAGAACATGAAAGTGGTATTTTTTTTCCTAAAAACTGTAATTCAAGGTTATGCATGTGCAAAAATAGCTTTAGGCTACAACAAATACTTTCTTCAGCAGGTCTAGCTCATTTTATTGACATATTGTTTTGTAAACTGTGTGTGACTTGCATTGTTCTCAACCAAAATAACTTGCATCAATCAACATAAGAGGGTAATTAATTTACATATTTTCATTGTGGAAATGATCCAAACATTTTTACTCTACAGTGCTAGACTTGGGAGAGGAAAACTGAAATAACATTTTGCGTTTGTGGCTTGTTTTTAGGTTATTCTTAATTTCTGGCTGTGCTGGAGAAACCATTGTGACCTTCTTAAATTTGAACTTGGCATAGCATTGAATGAAAATAAAGCAAGACCTATTTCATCACTGTGTGGTACATCAGTACAGCCTTAACGAGATGAGGAGAGGGCAGCTGTTGCACGCCATAGCAAAGTGTAGTCCAAAACACTTGCTAAGAACAAATGCAAGGGTTAACTATTTCCTTTCTCTGCGGAAGCTGAAGTCAGCAGAGGAGACTGTGAGAGATAGGGAGTCGGATGAATTTTTTCAGGGTGTGTCTGGCAACTCTCTGCATGCCGCAGGTGAATGAAAATGTCTAGCATATTGTTTCTGAATAGGCAAGGGCTGGCTCCTGTTTGTATGAGGCAGCAAAAGATTTTAGAACTGTGTGAACTTCTCTAGTCCATTGATGAAATACAATTAAAACACCAGTTTCTGAATCGGGTGAAATGTAGAGAATTGGAGTAGTTACCACTTTGCATGGATTGACAGGAAGTGGCGTTTGGGGGAGTGTGAACTTGTGTATCTAAAGGTTTACCTCTCCTCCTCTGCACCTTGACTGTTCTGTCTGCTTGATTTTTAATAGCTGCTTGCTTTTTTCTTTTTACAGCCATAGGATTATGGAGCAATGAGCCAGGAAGCTCAAAGCCTCCATGTAAAGAGATACCACACACAGGCTATTCAGGCAAATCCAGTTTACCTATAGCATCCTTAAGAATAAATTGTTACAGTATTAAACCTGAGATGAGGTAGTGCAGAAGAGTCTTCATTTTATGTTATGCATTCTCTGTTACAGTGCCTGGTCTGTTGCCAACATTGGCACTGTGACCTTAATTCCTCACTTTAGCACTACCTGAGGGAATAGGTAACACTGGAGGTGAGTGAGCTTCTCCTTAAGGCCGGGCACCAGTAAGATTTGCCTGACATTGGCTAAGGATATCTTAGGGGAAAAAAAACAACCAAACAAACCACTTCTGTTTCTTGCTGTTTGTATTCTTTAAACCTGATTCCTGATAGTTTTTTTTGAGAAATTGCCCATGAGCAGAGAGTGTTTAAACTGATGATGCTGGCATTTCTAGTGGCTTTCTAGTGGTCAATGTTGCATCACTGGTGCCAATTTTTTGTCATTCTGTGAGAGAGATGGCTGCTGTAGAGATGAGGATTGGGATCAGATTTTCTGGGTTTTAGTTCTATTACTGAGATGAGGTGCACAGCAATACTGCTTGTGCTGCCCAGGCATAAGCAGCTTCTTCATGACCACTGCTGGGAAGCAGCAGGTTAGCCCAGCTCACTGGTAACATCCCTAACTTCAGAATATGTTCTGCCTCCTGCTTGATTTCAATCCTGTGTCTCCTGTGCCCACACAGAAAACCCCTCCCTGCATGCGGTGGTGATTAAAGCTGGCTGTGCTCGTGATGGCTCAGTGCCTATGTTCTGCTTTCACTCAAGCTGGTAACCCTCCTGCTTTTTGCAGAGTACCAGTCAGCTTTCCAGAGCTTTCCTGCATTTTTCCCTGGATACGTGAAAGAGTGAATGAATTTCCTAGTTTGCTGGCAGAGAATTAGAGAAGTGTTTGACCCAGCAGTGAAAAAGCCTTCATGACGGTTCACTCAGGGACCTGAAAGTCAAAGGAAACTATAAAAGGTTATATAGATATGTGGTCATTTTGAGTGTTGGCAACTTGGCAGGACCAGTTTACTCCCAGGTACTCTTACCTGTGCTAACTCTGCTGGGGAGTGTCAAGCTGATGGGAGAAAGGCAGCTGGGCTTTCAGTAACTTGTGGAGGTTGAAATCAGACTTTACTCTGGAACAGTCCAGATGTGTTCTGCATTCCTTCCTTTTCATAAAGCCAGAAGTGTCAGGGTACTGCAATTCAGATGTGATTTTTGAGTCAAGCCCATTTTCTCAGCCTGCTTACTTTGAATCGAGTGGTGCAGGGGCTTGAACTTGGGCTGTCCTCATACCAGGTCAGTACATTTGTCTTTGCTCTGTGCTTAATTGATGTGATCTGCAAGCAAAAGAGAATCGGTGAGCTAATCTAGTGAAAGCCTGTTCTCAGTGCTTCAGTTTTTAATCTCTTCCTGGAAGACAAGTGATGGGTGCAGTAGATGATGCCAAATACAGGGACCCAAACAGTACTCCCACACTGGCAGAGAGCACGTTATCCCATCCTTGCTCTTTGTAATGACTTTATGCATTATGAAAATTCATGAGGATTTTATTTTCCTTTGGGTTAGGGAATTATCTGATCAGCTGTCTGTCATTCTGAGAGTGTCTGGATGCTGACAGTGTCTGGATGCAGTCTGTATTCCCCTTCCATCTCGACTCCTTTTAAAAGCTTCTGACTGGTATCCATTGTCCTGGCAGCATTCACGGGCCCTTTTTGGAGGGCACGCAAATGACTGAGGCCCAAAGCCAACTGGTGCAATGCTCAATGAGCACTTGCAATGCTTAAATAGGCATGAAGGCTGGAGATGTGTTGCCTAAACAGAGATATCTGCTGCCGTGTTAGGAGCTTCAGGGTAGTACATCGTTGTTGGTTCAAAAGGGCATGGAACTCTCAGCTTCCAAGATGCCTCTCGGGTGCCACCATGCCCCGGTGACTGAGGAGATGAAACTCTGTAGGCTTCTGTTAATTAAGTGATAACTTGCTGTGTGAGGGGGATAAGCAGTGTGACGCTTCACGAATTTTTATGCTTTCCTAGTAAAACAGCAATTTATTTATTCTGCTAGTTCAATATATGATAGAATCAAAGAATGGCTTGGGTTGGGAGGGACATTGAAAGACCATCTAGTTCCAACCTCACCCTGCCATGGGCAAGAACTCCTTCCACCAGACTAGGTTGCTCAGAACCCCATCTAGCCTGGTCTTGAGCACTTACAGGGATGGGGCACCTACAACTTCTCTGGGCAACCTATCCAATATTAGCAATATCCGTTTTTAAGGAAGTTGGAATTTTAGGGGAAAGTGCAGTAAAGATAAGTTAAAGGTTGCAGTGTATTAAAACTAATTGTGATAAATTTCATTGGGATGTGCTTGCATCTAGCTTTTCAGTAGTGTACATCACAGCAGGACAGGAGGTTGGCATTACGCTGGCATTAGGCATGCATTGACAGGTTCCACTATTTTAATTTGCTTCACTGTCATGTCTTGCAGACTTATCTCTCCTCTCATGCTGTCTGGTGCATTTAATAACTGGATATTGTTAGAGTAAATCTCGGGAAAGAGAAGGTGAAAAAAATAAATGAAAGGAGCTCAAAAACTAAATAAAGGAAGAATCCAACTTTCCCTAGGGTTTGCGGTTTTTTGTTGGTTTTTTCTTTCCCCCTTTTGAAGACTATTACAAAACCCCTCTACCTTAATCTGGCACTACAGTAAGCATTTTGCATCTGGCCCCATGAGAACCCATTTCTAAACAGGTAGAATATGCAAGTAAATACAAATACTGACTTGGATTCTCTAACTGTCTATGATTTCTAAAGTGAGTGAAGCTAAGCCTTTTTTTCTTTTTCTTTTTTTCTGTTTCTTCAACTGCATGAAACTCCTTCAGCTCCTTCAGGATATACCTGTTTTTACCCTTACTGAATGAGAATGTGTGTTGTTCCAAATACCATTTAAAAAACATTTCCAAGCAAGACTATGGATCTTTCCTGGGATCTGTACTTTTTCCCTCCACATTTATAAGTATCTGTATAGACAAAAAGTACTGTAGCATTTAAAAGCAGTTTTAAAGTTAATGGCTGAGCATAATGATCGTAGAAGTCTTTTCCAATCTAAATGATTCTCTACTTTTATTCTTTTGGGGGATTCAGTTATTGATGGGATTCCGTGTGATGTGTAGGGTTTTTGAGGAGGAAAGCAGTAGCTGTCACTGCCATGGAAAAGGAGGAGAATCAGGAGGTCCTCTTAAGATGACTCCCAGTTGCAGCATGGAACAAATTCCTGAACAATTTGGTTACTACAACTGTATTCCTGGGATGGCTCATGCAAAAGGGGATGATATTGCCATTCCCAGTCCTCAGAGAAGAATTGTGCTTCCCTTGAATTCTCCTTGGCTTCAGTCATTCATCTGACCCTGAAGGGCTGTTGTCACAAGTTCCTTCATGTGCAAGGGCAACATGAAGCTGGCTGAGTTTCAGCAAACACTGGTGCTGAGTGGTGCTTGTGTTGTGTATATAAAGTTGCAGAACACTTTCAGGACGAATAGTCCACAACAGGCAAAGCTGTTTTAATGAGCTGGAATGCCAATTGTAGCATATCCTTCCCAATCTGGCAGTGTTCTACTGAGCTGAAATACCTTCTTTGTTCTTAAAATAGCCCCCACTGATTCAGATTTTAATTGCAGATATTACAGCTGTCAAAGGAAAGGAGAGGTGACCAGATGATTGTGTTGATAGTATAAATGGAAGCTGGGATATGTCAAGTTCCCGACTTTAGATATTCCTTCATTTAAGATATGCCTGTGTGCTGCAGTGATTAGATGGGACAGAGGCTCTCTCTAATATTAAGATGAACCTGAAGTGCCCTGTGCCTCATTATATCCACCATGCTGACTAAACTAGTCTGACAAATAAGCATGTAGGGCTACAAGGATTTCAGCACCGGTAATGGTAACAAATAGGTGTAGATATTAAATAGCTTGGTTAAAGCCTGAATCTTGATAAATGTGGATGGAATTTACTAACACGCTGAGAGACTGTGATTCAGGAATTCATTTAAAACAAAACAATAACTAAGGAGGTGGATAAAATAAAAGTATTTTAAATTTTGGGCACCAGACTGCATGTTTACATTGCCTGTCAGTCAGCATTGGTCAGGGGGTGAGAGCTCTTCTGAGTAAGTGAACTGAATCTTTTCAGCACAGATGTGTTGGGAGCGATTTTCAACTGAGCAGGCTGCCATGTTGCTGTTTTACTTCATTAAAAATCAAGTTCTCTTAACTTTTGCAAGTTAATGGATCACCTTATGGAGAGATGCATGATAGGTTGTCTTTGGTTTGTATTTCTCTATTTCTGGTGCTGAGGATGAATTTTTAGCTGGACAGAAAGGTGCCTGGCAGGTTCCTCAGACTGCAGGAAAACATTGTGAGTGTAGTGTGAGACCATCTACCTTAGGTGATAGTTGATAATGGACATGGGAGGGAAGAAAAGAGCAAAAACCTCCAGACTGAGTCTGTAGCTCAGTGCAAGGCTGACTACACAAACTGATGCTGTAATTCTGTCTGTGAGCCCTGTTCTGGAATAGAGTAGGAAGTCATCTCTCAGAGGGGAGAGGGAGCTTCTGCCAGCCTTGGGAGATTTCTGCAGGGAATCTGAGAGAGTTATGGATGGATGGTGGCATACCTTGGCAATCTTTTGGGGTTCACCATTGCCTTGCTGTTACATGAAGGTTTCCATTGCATCTCTCATGACTAGTATTAATCACCATTAGCTACACATTCACACAATGAAAGATCAAGTGAGGAGCTGATACTTGCTGCACCTAGCAGATCTGGTCCTTACACATGTATAGGACTTTCTTTTCCATTCTTGTTGTGAAAAGTAATATCATTCATGGCTGTTGAAGGTTTAATTATGCCTTTGCAGCATTCTGATGTGCCTGAAGGGATTTTGCTGAAACTTATCAACAACAACAACAAAAGTAAGGTACAAGATGGAGAATGTGATTTTGTTGTGTGTTTTGCTTGAAGTACTGAAGATGGAGGGACAGATTGTTGCTTCGGGAGATCTGAAACCTTTTTCTTTTACTCTGGTGCATATTGCTTTGTAAACACAGTAATAAAATCAATTAGAATTTTTTTTCTTCCTCTGTATGTATGACACAGACTCCTGCTCTAAAGGTACGGCCTATGTGCATCGCTATATTAATTATATAACTAAAGAAAATGTCGGTAATGGATACTGCACTGTGTGAGGAGAGAGGCTGCACTGTGTGAGTCCTCTGGGTGCCCTGTGATGCCTGTCCTGGTGGCAGGATACCAAACTCCCACTTCATTTTGTTCCTTTGCACTTGTTTGGCATGAAAGGGGAAACAAGTTGAGCTTTCTTCTCTAAAATATTTACTGTCTTATTAAAAGTCTTTCAGAAGTGGAAAGCAAAATTGTTTTAAGATTACAAGAGCCATTTGACCTGCCTTGCAGCCTCACCCAGGAGTGGAGAACAGCAGAAGGTGCTGGTGCACTGGTAGCAATAATTATCCTGTCAATCATTATCTTGAACTATCATGTCTTAGCAAAATTTGAAGAATGAATGTGTATGCTTTCTGGCTGTCCTGTGTTTTGGCAGCTTTTATTTTTTCAATAACTTCACAGTAAGTTTTAAAACGTTGCAACAGGGCCTTATCCTGACCATTGATTCAGGGAAATCTTTCAGTGGAGGTATCAGAGGTTTCACTTCTCTGAAGACTTTACAAACCCATTTTTTTAACAGTGAGTAGCAGACATTGCTCCATATCCTTCTGATTGCTGTGTGTGTTCCAATCACCTTTGCTGGATGGCAAGTGGGAGGAACATCTCAGCATCTCATGTTGTTTACATCATTTATGAGCAAATGATTTAAAATCAAAAGCTTTGGAGGAGGTAATGTGAATGAAAATTGTGAGCTTAAGGAAATTGCGCCTGATGACCAAACCCTGTAATTTTGCATGCTAGAAAGTAGGCGGTGTTTTTCAGACAACCCAAAAAACCCCACAACCCTACATCCCACTCTCAGATGGAATTGAAAGTAGTAATGAAAAAGGTATTTGTTCATTGTCTGTTTGTACCAGCATGGGGAGAATGTTATTGAGACTAGGTGGTATTAGCAGCACTGAAGGAAATAAGGCACACTTGAATTTTTCTTTTCCCAGTGAGTGCAATTAATGATTGGGAGGAGCTCATCCAAAAATGCTATACATGGCTGTGAGCTGCTTTCACAACTGGGTGCCTCTCTGAGAGGTGGTGTAGCTCAGTTCAAAATGGTGCACTAGATCCAGGACCCATTTGGCCTGAACTGAGCAGTCAAGCAGTATGCTCTTGGCCTTAAGTTCTGTAAGGTACTCAAATAACTTGTGTGTATTTTCAATATATTCATTTAAAGTTTTTTTAAATAGTTTTAAAATGGGAATTGTCTCAACCCCAGGAGGTGGTAAGTATAAAGTGATGAACATTTTGGTTTTACTTTGAAGTATTTTTTAATACCTGCTTGTCCCCAGCATGCTCAGTAGTACTGTTTGCTTTCCTCCGTGACCATCAGTTGGACTGCTGGTGGTATCCCTTGCATTAGTGTGCTGGATAAACACTTGAGGTGCACTCTCTGAGGAAAAAGCATTTTGCATCCAGGTGTTTATTTAATGCAAAGTGAGGCTGAAAGATTAATCAGATAATTACGTTAATAGCATAGTGTTCCTTTTAAGAAAAGGATTGTTGAATACCAAGTTAGTATTGCACAACACGTCCCTATGCAGGAAATGGAAGAGGAGTTCTTTAGGGATTCTGCTACCCTCAATAGGTATCAAACCATCAAAATACTAAAATAGCTTTCAGTGCATGTAGATAGTTAGGTGCAATGTTTGGTGGGAGTTATGACTGTTTCTTATTCTATAGTCATAGGAGGGAAAAGAAAACATCTAAAGATCAATCTGTTCTTGTAATACTGGGAGGAGAGTTCCTTTCTTATTCCTCTTTCATTTAATTTAATGTTATAAGGAGGTGCTGGATGAGGCTTGCCTTGGAGTTAACATAATAGATCTCCATTTATACTGGGTTTTAGTCTGTATACACTTGAAATTTTCCCCTGGGCTGCAAGGCTAAGTGGTAAATGGTAATGCAGGGAAATGCTGTCATCAGCCCTCAGGAAAGGCTGCCTGGCCAGCTCATCCTCCCCAAAGATGGACAAGATTTGGGATCTGAAAATGGCCAGGTCTCCATGAGCCTGAGTTCAGACCTGCCCAGACAAAGGAGAGGCATTTTTGCTATGCAGAAGCTGTTGTGGCAGGAGCACGTCCGTGCAGATGGGCTGAGACAGTGGACTTGCTGTGGTCTGGAGGATGTGTCACTGGGGTAGCGGTGGCCTATACATGCCTGAAAATGCCACGCTCAGAGGTGATGTGGGCATAGAGGGCAAGGGAGCTCCTGCTGCAGGACCAGCTTCCTGGTGCTTGGAGGAGGCTCAGCTGTCTGGTGTGAGCTCGTATAAGGGGCAGATGCTGCATGGCTGGTTTGGAGATCCTAATGTGAGGTCTCAGCCTGCTTAGTGAAATTTGCGTGCTTGAAGTTAGGCTCAAATCCATACTTGGGCACCCATTAGGTTGTTTCAAAACTGTGCTAAGCAGCAATGTTCACAGTGTTCTCTGGTCAACGTCTTCTTGTTCTTCTACTGCTCTCAGAGTAAAGAATTTCTTCCTAACCCAACCTGACACAAACCAAATCTATCCTCTTTTAGTGTAAAACAGTTCCCCTTTATCTGATCACTATCTACCCATGTAAAAGGTTAGTCTCCCTCTTTTTTATAAGCCCCCTTTAGGTACTGGAAGTCTGCAAGGAGGTCTCACCAGAGGCTTCTCTTTCTGAGGCTGAACAATCCCAAATCTCTAAGCCTCTCTTCATAGCAGACATGCTCCAGACCTCTGATCATTTTTGTGATCCTCCTGCACACTCACTCCAATAGGTCCATATCCTTCCTCTGGTCAAATCCCAGAGCTGGATGAGGTACTTCAGGTGGGATCTCACGAGGGCAGAGTAGAAGGGAGGAATTGTCTCTGTCAACCTGCTAGTCATGCTTCTTTTGATGCAAGCCAGGATGCAGTTGGCTCTCTGGGCTGGTTGTGGCATTAGTGTAAGGGCACAGTCATTTCCATGCCAGGCAGCAGGGAGGCAGCAATGGTCTCAGCACTGTAAAAGGTCTTAAAAGGCTGAGAGGGTGTACAAGAAATTTCAGTGCAGTAACTTAGGGATAGTTTTCCAGGCAGTTCCTGAGGGGAAAGAGGGAGAAACAGAGGTTCTGGGAAGGTGTGTGGGTTGCTGCCATGCTGCCCTGGAGAGCTATACCTCAGCCCCTTGCAGCAGCTGGAGCCTGGCACAGAGGAGGCTCCCCGGCAGAAGACATGGATGCCGGGGCAATAGCCACTGTGTCAGTGTTAGTCACACAGCATGGGGCTGCCTGAGCTCCCGCTTGTCATCGTTGTGAAGCTGAAATTCAGTGGCAGTTTCACAATGGCACAGTTCCCTGTGTGAGGGAGGGAAAGTAGGTCACAGACTGCCCTGCCGGCATTTGTTTGTACGGCTGTAGGGGTGTGCTGAGAGCTGAAGGCACGGAGGATCCAGCAGCCAGAATGTGTTTCTCACCCCTTTCCTTTGTCTTTGACTTTGGCATGGGAATTGACTGAGGAAGAGATGCTGGAAGGTTTGGTTTACTTACCTGTGATGGTTACTACTGTTTCAGTAGGCCCCAAAGGTTTTTGGTATGACTGCGCACCAAGCATTGTGCAGGCTGTCACATTGCCCATGTGCCAAAGAGGAAATGCTTCAGGTGGGTGAGTTACAGCACAGATAAAGCACGAGGGGCATTTAAAGTATTGGCTGCTAACGTGTGTGCTTAGTATCTTTGTGCCTGAATGCAGAAAGTGCTTCAAGAGACCACAAGGCCTTCCAGCCCCAGCGGCAGTGACAGCGTAGCAGCTCCTGCATTTCAGCAGGGATACTGCATAGTGAGTGGACACTCCCTGCACTTCCTTCTAAAGTTGTGGTAAGACCTGAGCGTTGGGGGAGAAGCAAACAAAGTGGGGACCCAACCCTGTAACTCAAACTTGTATATCTTGAAGCTTTAACATGACCAGAGTGTTGCAAAGACTGGGTTAGTGCAGTTGTTGTGCAGATAATCAGAGAACTGTCTGGCAAAAGCTTGGATGCATGGCTGGAACTGAGATGTGCATTCATGCATCAGCAGTTGGAGCTTAGAAGAGTGGAGGATCTCCAGCCACACCTGTGCTCCTGTGGAAGGATTTGGGGCTGCTGCCCCTGGACACTCTACCACCTGTGCAGTTGTAGAAGTGGACAGACAGAAGTGGATAGACAGTTTTTCCTTGTCCTATCCGGAGCAGATGGGGGCTCCAAAGTCGCACAAAAGAGAGCACACATCAGGTTCTCCTCTGGTGCCTCCCAATATTTTCTTGGGGAAGTTGGAATTTTTGATGTAATACAAAACAGGGCCAGGGAGCAATTCAAGTACCTCTCCTATGTTTATTCAGTATTTTTCCTTTTTTTTTTCATTTGGCTCAGATATGAAAACTACTTAAGAAATAAATCCCTTTAGCTGGCGTCCCGTGAGGGATGTCACTAGGTGTTCTGAGGACTGTCCATCACTTACTAAAAAGTTAACTTAAAACATTGTAGCTCTTTTTGAGCACCACAAATCTACAGCTGTTGCTTAGCTACCCCTTGGCAATGACCTTTTCCAAGAAAAATAATGTTGTGATCCTCCAGGCTGAAAAGGAAAGAGCGCAGAATACTCAAAGTTTTTACCCTGAACTCAGTGTTTTTTGTTCCCACCAGGAGCACCTGTATTTTATGGATGACTTCTTAGAATCACAAAGTCTTAGAGGTCTTTACCAATCTTAATGATTCTATGATCATTGGCCCCAACCACTGATCCATGTCTACCACTAAACCATGTCCCTAAGTGCCACAGTTACACATCTGTTAAATCCTTACAGGATTGGTGACTCCACCACTGCCCTGGAGAGCCTGTTTCACCCTTTCAGTGGAGAATTTTTTCCTATCTAACCTCCCTGGAACTTGAGGCCTTTTTCTCTTCTCCTATCACTTGTTACATCAAAGAAGAGATTGACCCTCACCTTTTTAGGATATCTGTTTAGGTAGTTGTAGAGAGCATTTGACAAAACCATCAGAAATTTTGAGTGATACTTAGTGGGATTCTATCTTAAATGTAGGGTGTGAGTTCTTTAGTTTCTGAGCTATCATTGCCTTCCAGTTGGTTCCTCTGTGGAATTTTGGTGCCATCAAGGTAAAAGCATTACCTTTCTGCAGGGAATCAGAGCTGAGTGTACCAGCCTTCCCTGGCATTTGGGTCAGAGCAGCAAACAAACTACATGTGGCAAGCAGTATGGCTTCTTCAGTCATGGCCCAGGCATTGCTTGGTTTGGTGGTTCTTGTGTCCAGAGTCTCAGAGGTTCTTCCCTGTGAGCCATGGGCAAGTGCTCCTCAGTGTTGGGGTCACTGGCTTCACAAACTGCTATTTCCATGGCCTGTAGGGAGCTCTGTGGGATTTTGGAAAGAGAAAGGCAGTCTGTGATGTGTTTTTTATTTCTTTTTTACATTTTCATCATCTCGTGTTCTGAAAGGTAGACCTGAATTGTAAGTACTGGTTTTATCAGACTGGCAGGTCATTTTTAGAAAGAAGGAGAAAGTTAGTCCATCCTGCATTGTGTACATCTCATTGAAATTATAAGTACTGTTGCACTAAGAACTCCGAAGTCTGACTTCTTTGCTTAGCTTTCAGTAATGCTTCTGAGGTAGATTCAGCCCATAATGTGCACTTGTGTCTCTTGTTCTGTTAGATTGTGTTCTAAGCAGGGCAATCTTCTATTTCTTTTTCTGGGAGAAAGAGAGTGATTTTGTTTTCAGTGGAATTTAGCTCTCATTCCCAGTTAAAGCCAGTTCAGCAGTGGAGGTATGTATGGACACAGAAAGACCATTAGTTACAGACTCAGACAAACAGCCTGTGCAACGGAGAAGGCAGGAGATGATCCTAATGTTGCAGATTTGGCAACTGAAAATAGGCTCCCATTATCTAAATATGGAACAGGACAGCTTCATTTTGAAGCTCAATGTCAGAAATCTTCAGCTTGTGTCAAAACCCATGAGGGGAAAAGACAGAGGCTTTATTCCAGCTTTCTGTAAGCTGTCAAAAGTAGGATTTCGTAATATGGATGCCATAGCCTACACTACATTTTTTGAATAGGTTATGTAGATAGAATCTGATGACCTCCTATTCTGAGATGATAAAGAACAACAGATTGCAATGAAGTTATGGAGGAATTGATTTTCCCATACCTTTGAAAATAGTCATGAGTTAATAAACTGTTAGTTGGTTAAACATCCTCCCTAAGTAAACACAAAATAAAAATTCTTCCCCACTGTTTATGGTGGTCTGTGCTTCACTTATTTGACAGATTTGCTAGGTCCAAGGAGTAGCAACCTTGCTGCTTTAGATTGACTGTAGTGAGTGCCATAACTGGATCTGATCTAGCAAAAATAAATAGAAAATTTACGTGTTCATCAAAATTATGCTAATGTCAACTTAAGTGATGAAACCTAAGAAATGCATTGGAATTCATTAGGTTTTGTACCACTGTGAAAGATGCCAAAAAACATCAGTAAAGAGTTCTCTACTTCATGTATTGTGTGTAGGTACAAAGCAGTTTGGATAGTGAGAGAAAGCAGTCTTATTATCTTAGGGGAGTCCAGTAGTAGTTTATTACAGAAAAGGAAAAGTTAGGGGAAAAGAAGTTGTATCATTTTTTAAATCCTCAGACTTTTACCCTTTACTTTTTCACTACAGTATTATCCCAGAAAATCAAAAGGTGAGATCTCTAGAGGTTTTGTGAGGGATCATATTTTTGAAGAAGGGTAGAGTTGGAAAAATGCAGAAAATTAAATACATTAAAAAGTTCTCACTTGTTAAGCTGCTTTGCGAATGGTTTTAGAAGAGAGCAGTGAGGTTTAAATTCAGACTCTAGCCTCAAGCTGCTTAGGTGCTGCAGTGTTTGATTTCTCATCTGCTGCAGGACAGGTGCCCAGGGCACAGAATGAGTCAGAGCTTTAGCTGAAATAGAATATGTAAGATCTTGGTCCTGTGAAATTAAAAAAAAAAAGTTGAAAAATCTATATATTGAATGGTTGCCTGATCACTTTCATTTATGAAAGATAACAGTAACACCACTGCATTGGAGAAGAACAGCATTTCAGACTGTTGAAGGCTTGTGATGGCAGGCTGCTGAAGGCTCTCTTCTAGCTGTATGCCAAACCAGAGGGAAGGGCATTGATCAGAAGCATGGCTTACAGTCCTGGCCAAAGTGCTCTGTTCCTCTATGGGACCTGACAGCCCCATCTCTGCTTGGCACTCAATGAAGAGCTTCCTCCTGACCTGCTGCTTGGGGGTGCAGTCTCCTGTCTTCCTGCAGATCTGGTGTGGAGATGTCCTTTTGGGTTGCGCTTAAATTTTTGTCTTGGCCACTGTTACTGGGGGTGTGAGTGACTCCATGCTCAGGGGAAGGGGATGGGCTCCTGGGCCAGAGGAGTTCCCAGTTAAAGAGGAGTACAAGTCTCTGCAAGTGAGCTCAGTGAACAGTGAAGGAGGATGCTGGAGAAGAGCGTGCAGGGCTGGCAAGCATGTGTGTTGCAGTTTCAAAGTGTCAGGTAAGCTCTCAGGCTTTCAGAGGGTAAATCAAGGTGGTGACTAGTAGTGCATTACTTTCCCAGCTGTAGCTTGCTCTGTGGAGCTGCCTTAGTAAGTACGTACCCCTTTCTCTGAGGGCTGGCAGGGGAGTGACCTGCCCTTTAATCTCAGTGTAGCAAAATACACAAGAACAGCTACAAACACACTCTTAATTTCCCGCCTCACATTCCTGCACAGATATGCTTTTAATTATGCCTGGCTTTTTTTGAAAACATTTAGCTGCCCTGAGTGACCCAGGGATTAATTCTTCTAACCTGAATCGATACTAGCTGTATGGAAAGTACTGCTGTCCTGCCGAGCTGTGTGGGCTGCCCAGCAGGCTGGGGTTCATCTGGCTGAACATCAGTATTCATGAGATGGCAGTGTGGCATGAGCCAGGCACACCAGCCTCCCCGCTCTCCCTTGTGGAGAAAGAAAGTTGGTACCCAGAAAAAGTAAGTTTTGTCCATTCTTTTGAGGTATCTTTTTTGAGGTGGGCAGCATTGCCTTGCTGAGGTGCTGGTTGCTCTTCCCTGGTAAGGGTGGGAGCGTTCCCCAGGAGAAGCCTTAACATGGGTTGATTTTAAGTGAGAGTAGTTAATCTCTGGTTAAAAACTGTTCAGTCTCTTTGCGTTGGTTTGAACATACTTCATAGGATCCTAGAATTGTTTGGGTTTGAAGGGACCTGGAAGATCATCTAGTTCCAATCCCCCACTTTGGACAGGGACACCTTCCACTAGACCAGGTTGTTCAGGGCCTTATCCAACCTGGTCTTAAATATTCCAAGGATGAGCCATCTGCATCTCTGCTGGGCAACTTGTTCCAGTGCCTCACCAAAGAATTTCCTTTTAATGCCTAATGTAAATCTACTCTCTGCTTAAATGGTTTTAAATGGAGAATAGGTGGATAGATTTTTAAACAGTTCTGGGATGAGCACATGCCTGAAAGTTTTGTTTCTTTACTGGGTGACCTCATTGGTATGAGTACAGCAGTCCCCAAAATGCACTGCAGTGTAGAAACACCTCAGCTTGCTGTAAATGGTATGTTGAGAACTAGCTGCAATTGAGCAATGACAGCATGGAGCTCAGCACAAGCTCATTTTCCATGCTACTTATGTGCACCAAACATCTTGGAAAATAGTACAGACATACTTGTAACACTTCTGGAAGAAGTGTTATACATAAAATTACTCTGTATAGCTGTCTTTGGGAGTGGTGGTGATTCTCCCTCTGAATGTTTACACCTGGTATGTACTTGGGCATAGAAGAGTTCACTTCAGAAATTAGGATTAATGGGTTGAATGTCTTAAGTTTATATAAACACTATATTCAATGTATTCAACAATTTCAGTTGTTTTCTGTCCATTATTTCTTTCTTTTCAGTCCATTTATTTAGTTTCCTTAAGACTTAAGTCTAATACCAGTTTCTGAAATATAAATATTAGTTTTCTTTTTCTTTTTAGGTTGTCCTAAATAAGAGGCCTGATTTCATATGAAAGGTTTGTTGTAAAGATGGGTAGGATGGACAACTATTCTCTTCATGGTGTACATTGCATTGCTTTAGAATAACTCGAACTTCTGCAGTTCGAGAAACAAGATTTTATTTATATTGATTTAAGGAAAAGCTTAGGGGGTTACATTTGCATGTTTAATGTAGTTAGAATTTCAGTTATTTGCATTAGCAATTGCTTCACCTCCAGTATTAATAAAGCAGGTGCTTTTGTATAAATAAAAAATGAAAAAAAAGAAGAGAAAAAAAGTAAAGAGATTAGTGCCACAGGTTAATTTTTGTATAAAGGTAATGACTTCCAGCCGCCTCAGTAACACTCAATATTCCCCTACTGATACCTCGAGTCAGGAAAGAAATTAACTTCTGTGTATTAAGTTAGCAATGGCAAACAAAATTGAAGATGAAAAGAAAATGAAGGGGCAAGGAAAAAGGCTCAGTTCCTCAACAGTGCCACAAGGAACACTCAACTCTAATTTCAAGACTTGGTTATTTCCTTTAATACCTGACAGAATTGAAAAATGCTATGGCAGCACTGGGCCATATGCAAATCCCTTTGAAACTTGTAGCACTTAGATTAGGCCTATCTTTTATTCATTTTTGGGGGGTTTGTTTTGTTTTGTTTTTTTCTTTAGGGTTTCCCTGGCTTTTTTATTTTTTTCCAGAAACACAGAGTCAAGATAGGCCTGCTGAAGGGGTGTGTTACCAAACATCGGGTCTTCTGGCATATGAAGATCTGCCTTACTTAATTCATCCTTTTGTTTTAATGGAGTTTCACTGGATGATGTAGATTAAAGCTACTCCTGTGTGGAACTGCCTGAAGTCTTTTGCATTAATGCAGTATCAAGTGTCCACTTAGGAGGAAAGCCTGCAGGTGTTTCATTTTGCACCTCTGTCCCTGTGGTGTGTTTGTGAAGCCAGAAGAGGCCAAAAGAAGATGAGGACTGGATATGTTCTCCCAGCAATGCCTTGGAGCTTTCCTCCAATGGAGCTAGAGTGGACTTGAGGAAGCTGTCTGATCTCCAGTAATGCAATGACTGCTTTCCCTTCTTAGGAAACAGAGCAACTCTGTTAGGGCATAGGAAGGAAGCCAAAAAGTCACTTTGGCTGAGAACAAATAATGAAATTAGCTAGTGCTGCTTCCCTGACAGAGCTAATAAATGGGGCAGAAAATCTAACAAAAACCACAAATGAAGATGGGGTTGTCTATGCTTTTTTTTAGTCTGTGTGTGTAATACACATATATTTCTATTTATATCTCTATATATGTGTATTTTTTTTTATGTTGACATAAAAAAATTTGACAATTTTATGTTGACATATGTTTTATGATCATTTAAAAACAGTCATGTGCTTTTGGAGTTTCTGGTTCTTACCACTGCAAATTCTTTTCCTAAATTGTTAAGAGACCGCAAATATATAAGGAGCTCGACATTGCTCTTTAAATGGGCAGGATTTTGGAAAGATTTCCTTTCTCTTGTAATGCAGTTAGTTTTATTTCTGTAATTGTTAAATATGCTCTGACCAGGAATATTGAGTTCGAGCTGGGTGTTAAATGTCTCCACAGATACCTTTGCTTGTGTTGAAGAAAGGAAAGAAGGCTTAAGGCTGGATGGTCCTGGCTGTGTTTGTGTTTCCTGGAGAGGAGCTGTCCTGGTCCCAGCTGGCTGAATAGGACCTGGCATGATGAGTTAAGCAAGGTGCCTGTCCTTGGCAAGAGCATGTTGCCAAAAACCTGTTGCCACTTGTGTACTGTGACTTAGCAAAACAAAACAGAACAGCCCAGAGGAGTGGATGCTTCTCAGACGGCAAACCACCAAGCATGAAAGTCCTGCTGTATGATTTGAGGCAGCCAAAAACTGGTGGCTGCTATTGGCTGTGCAGGGGCTGAGGGCAGAAGGTGCAAGAGAAAGCAGGTGTTGCATGCACTTGGGTTTCTTCAGGTCAAACCTTAAAAATCTGTTGCTGCTGAGCACGTGGTGTACTTTATGTGAATTGTGCTACTATATGCTTGGCCCTCGGGACCAATTGCTATGTAAATGCAAATTATTTAATTAACATTATTGTTTCCGTTTGCCATAATATGATTTTTATGAGCATTTCTAGATTAAAGTTCACTTTAGAAACAGCAATTGCTTCCAAATTGCTTGGCTGTACACTGCATTTTAAACCTTCTTAATGCAGTAAAGAATCCTTATCATTCCTTAAGCATCAGATGAGCAGCCAGAAGAAAAAATATAACCAAGATGGGTAAATATAAGACTTCAGAAAGCATAACAAAAGCTCTGTTTGTTTTGACATAGCAGAACCAGTAATTAATGACCTTGTATCCTCTGATCTTTAAATCATAAGCACAGTTTTAGCTGAATTTTTTAAAAATTTTTTTTTTTCAATCCTTGATTTCCTTCCCCCATCAGCAGCTATGGTGCTTTGTCAGTAGAGGTTCTGTGTTTGCCAAAAGTTACAGTGGTTTTCCTTCTATGTGGAAGATAGGAACAGAAGGTAGATGTGCTGCCTGGGGCCCTGGCATGTGGCACTGGTCAGTGGTGTTGTGCTGGCCTGTGCAGGATCCTGCCCATAACCCAGTCAGGATGCTGTGGGCAGTGGGGATGGAAGCTCTCACACCCATGGAGCTGCCTGTGGGAACATACAGATTATTGCTTGGTGGTTTTTTTGTTCATTTCCATGGGTTGGAGGATAGCTCACAGATCAGTTGAAACACCTTTGGAATAGGAGTGTATTGTTCTGGACTGTGGTTTGTCGTGTTAAATTGTTCATGGTGAAAGATTTGAAAGCAATCCCCCCCGTTATAAATGTGAAAAAGGAGAAGTTAGACAACATCACCTTGCTTTTGCTTTGCCCTGTGACAATTTTCCCGGAGTTTGCAGCTTTTACAAAAGTTGTTACTTAAGTTCCTGCAGTCTTAAGACTAAGCCAATTACATGCATGTCAGTGCATGGAATTCCAAAGAGAGGAATGTTTCCATAGCCAAATTTTTCTATCCTTTTTCTTCTGTGGAATTTTAGTCTGCATTAATTTAGCAAGGGGTTGGGAAATGTCTTTAATACTTACTGTCTTCCACTGTTTTGTGTTTGGGGCTTGGTTATTTTAGTTTTTTTTTTTTTCTTCAAATAGTAGCAAAGCATGAGCTTGTCTGGTGTCTCACACTGAAGGTGCAAAGCAGGCAAAAGTACTCTTTACTTTCCAGTGAGTGTAAAGAAATTCATGTACAGAGGAATATTCAGCCATGAATTTTTGGTTTGAAAGGGGAAAGAAGTGTCCCTTTACCCTCAGCCTGGTTTTGTGTTGCTGGGTCTGAGCAGACGGTGTGTAGCTGCTAACGGTTCCCTGCATACCTTCAATGGTACTGCAGCTGTTGGTACCTGTAGGAGCTGGAACTTCATACCTTGGTTTGAGTCTCTCCCCGTCTGCCTGTGGCACTGTGACCATGGGGCTCCTGAGAGCTGCTGGCTATGCTTCTGTGCTCAGTGTAAGCACATGGAGGAAAAAATAAGTGTATAATTTGCTCCTTCCACATAGTTGAAGGTTTCGCTGGTCACAGATCAGAATTTGCCCATCAGAAATGGTGGTAGTAGCTGACAGCATACCTTTAGTCTTTAATTTGTGTCTACAAATTTGACATGTTTTTTGCCCTTCCATCAGTTCACATATGCAGTGGTTTATGTTCCTGATTAATGGTTTACCTCTATGCCTCCAAGTGCCAACAAAAATTTACATTGCAGAAGTTTACCAAGTACTTTTGAGTGTTGGCGAGGAAACCTACATACATTTCAGCCTCTTGTACAGGGTGCACTGCTGACCTGTGCCTTCTTTCTATTTTTTGAGAGAGGAAGAGGGGTGCTTTCAAGAGCTGGCTTCAGTGAACAGAAAAGACAGGGCTTGAAGTGATTGTATTTTTTATTTTCAGTCTCTCTTAATTTTCAGTCTCTCTTTTATTTTCAGTCTCTGCTTGGGGAAGGAGAGAGTGAAGCATTTGATTTAGGCACAGGTTAGACAGGTGGCTGGAGTGCAGTGTAATGTTGCAGTCCTTCCCTCGTCCCTGTGGCAGGAATCACCATATCTGCAGCAGCCCTAGGTCATAGTGTATCAGCTGAGTATTTCAGTTTCGAGCTGGGTGAATTAGAAGGGTCCTATTAGGCTGGGGTGAGTTCAGGAGTTGAGGTTTTTTTGCAGCTGCAATACCCTTTGGTACATTGAGAGAGACGGAATAAGGAAGCAAGAATGTGAGACAGGGCATTTTTAAGTGGGCTGGAAATACAGATGTGGGTCCTTGCTCCCCAGCCTGCACTGGGCACTGCCCTGAAGTCAAACCTCTGTGCAGAGGGGTGTTTAATCTGTGCACACATGTATCTGGGGCGAAAAAAATTGCTGCTCTGTTCCCTCCCTCCACACCTCCTCAGAGAAATTTCATTCACAGCCAAGATGTCCAATTGGTTGATTTATGGTGTGAGGGGTATTTTTTAAATTTTTTAAGGCAGGAGGAATATTTTCTGTCAGTTTGATTGATCTGTGAATAACGCTGATGTTCCAAGGCATAATGTTATTAGAGTTTGTGGCGTAAAGTCATCTGAAGAAAATCTAAAAATAAAGAGCAGCTTGATTAACGTCCACAGCCTAAAAAGAGCGCTGCTTGTGGAGCGGCCAGAGACTGGCAGTATTTGGAGAGAAGTTTTCTAAGAGGGTGAGCTGGAAATCACTGTGTCTGGAAATGGGACTAAATTGTCTTCAGAATAGTTTCTTTAATTGAAACCAAGCTGAATTTTTTCTTCCTGGGAAGGTGCCAGTCAGCTGCAGAGCCCATGCTCTGTTGCTGGCAGTGCCTGGCCTTGGCAAGGGACAGCTGGGAGGAGAGGGCAGGAGGCTCCAGACCTGCCCACCACCCCTGGAGCCCCCCAGGGGCACTCACAGACAGAGTAACCTGATCATTTGCATGGTGTAAGACTCTTTACTGATACTGCTGGATTTTTCTCCTGATGTTTCTGGTTATGCTCCAATGCCTGACAGTCTTTTCAGTGAAGAATTTTTTTTTCCTAATATCTGATCTAAACCCTCCTCAATACAATTTCAGACCAGTTTATCTTGTCCTATCACTTGTTCCTTGGGAAAAAAGACTGACCTCCACCTGTCTGTAACCTTCTTCAAGGTAGTTGTAGACACAGTTGGAGTGGTGGATCTCCGTCAAAGAGAAATCCTGTCATCTTGGTGAGCAGATCAAGACTTGATTGCTGAAGTTGTGTCTTTCTCACTCCCCTGTCTCCAGAATCCAGAGGGAGCACGTGCAGCAACGCCAGGGCAGGTCTCAAGCCGTGGTTGGGGCAGGTCACAGCCACAGCCTGCCCCACAGCCTGTCACCTGATGTGCTCTCCTGGGAGATGGGGAATGCATACTACATTGAATCCTTGCAGAATGGCAATATTTTGCTGAGAGCAAGCCAAGGTTTTGTGCTCTTGCCTGGAGCTGGGAAGCTGGCAGGAGGTCCCTGGTGTCTGGGAAGCCTTGTGGCCTTGATATGTTAGGTCTGTGCCTTACTGGGACTGTGTGGTAGAAAGGTTCATGACCTGATGACTTGAGATATCACTTTCTGTCATTCCTTGTCAACCTTTCTCTGTGTTTATATGGTTTTTTAAACAGGTGGGTAAAAAGCAAGCTAAACCAACCAACCAAAGGCCAGGACTGGTAAAACTCTTCACATTAGAAAGAAATGCGTGTGCTTGGAAACCAGATGCGGTTTTATTTGAAACAAAACAGAACAATCACAGTTTATCTGTAGGAGTCTTTTTTTTTTTTTAACAGATGAAACATGTTCAATATTTAAAAACTTGTAAGACTGGTAAGGAGTCACATTTTGTGACCACAGTTTTCAATTTTTAAAACACTGTTGTAATAGTATTATGATAGGAAATGTCCTCTGTACATTTCCTTTCCAAAGGAACCCCATTCTCCAAGTGAGCTGTATATAAAATGAGGTCTGGAGCATCCACAGCCAGTTTGTGATTTCATTTTAATGATGCCATCTGGTTAAGGCAACTCAGTCCTTGGTGGCCACTTCAAGTCTGGTTGGGAAAGCACTGGATCAAGCTTGCTACTATGGGATGGCAGTTCTCAACAACATGAGATGTGTGGAGATGAAAAATTTTGAGATCCTTTTCCTAAAGGAAATACGAAGTTTTGTTCTGATTGGACTCATCATCAGAGACTCTCTGGTTTGTCAGCTGGAACAGAGGATGGACCCCACCGAGCACTAGATGTTTGACTGCTCTTGTACCACAACGAAGGCAGATGAATTTGAAGAAGTCTGTATGATGACTGCTTGCTGTTTCTTCTGACTCTGAATTTATTGTTCACCAGAGTTAAATTAATAAAAATGCATGAGTTGCAGATGAGGAAGTGATAGAAGAAATGCATCTTTCAAATATGTGCAGCTGACTTCAGGGTAAAAATCCACTAAGTGGGAAAACCAGAAAATTTTAGAGTTTTTTTGTGGAAGAGAAGAACCTTAGGTATCTCTACGAAGGCCAGGCTGGGTGAGGCTTTAAACAACTTGGTCTAGTGGAAGGTGTCCCTGCCCAATGGCAAGTGGCTTGGAACTGGAGGATCTTTAAGATCCCTTCCAAGCCAAACCATTCTATAATTCTATGAGGTATTTCACTATTTGAGTGATAAGGACAGGAAGATTTGTGACAGGCTGAGCAGACTGAGATATCGATCAAGTTTTGTATTGTGTTTTCTTATGATATAGGATAATGATGCATTATCTTTCACTTCAGGAAATAATGGCATAAAAGGTTTTTGAGCAAAGAGGCTGTTGACTGTAGAAATAAAATTAAGTGGAAGTTAGATGAAACTGGCTGGAAGAGATCCTGGAATTTAAAAGGGCTATTGTAAAGTAGCATGTTTTCAGTGTTGGCATGTTTTCAGTGAGGGCATGCCGCCCTGTAGCCTTTTTTTCCTAAATTAGAGGTTGCATGTGCCAGTAGAAATTGAGGGGAAGCTGAGAGCTGCTGCCTTTTGCAGAGTCCATAGAATGCTACAAGGTCCAGCTTTGGGCAGTCTGTTGGAATGTTTGGGATCAGTCCTGGGAGGTTTGTGCTGCACACTGCCACCATCAGTTGCACAGAACTCTGTGGTGCTCAGAACAGGTGGACTATGGAATAACTTACAGACTTGTAAGTCACATACATAACTTGTTTCTTCACGGATTAGTCTTCATAAAGTAGATGTCCCATGTGTCATGCCTTTGTCTGTTTATGACTTCCCAGGTTTTACGCCTGTCCTATTTCAGACATGAGATTTCCAAGGAAGATGGTGAAAAGGTTGTGCATTGACTCCATGGTACTTTGTGTCCTCTCAGAGTAGCATCACTCACCCCCCCATGGTGGCATTTATCTGAATGTATTGCTGTTGTGATAAACAATTCAATGGAGATGTTATTAGTGCCTTGTGAATCAAGGACAGCTGAACACAGCCTTTTATAGTCTGTCATAGGATAGCCTTCTGTTCGTGAAAGTGTGAAAATTACTGGTTTGCACGTAGACTTCCTTACTGAAAAACAGTCTCTGGTTTGGTAAATGTAATTATTTTAATCAAATTAAGCTTCCTTTACACTTTTTTGCAATCTGCTTTAAAGAAAAATCCTTTATTAAGCATTCTTAATACTTTCTTAATCTTCATGGTTCAGAGCACAGTTGGGAAGGAATAAAAAAAGGGAGTTAAAAGTGGACACTTTCTCCTAACTACTCCACATTTCTTTGTAAAAACTTTTAATGATAAGCTTTCAATTTTCAATAGCAACCCATGTCTTTAATATTCCTGCATTTGTTTCTCCTGGCCAAAGCATGCCATTAAAAATATCAATGTTCATGGCATTCTGTGTATTTTTCAATGCAAAGTAGTGGTTGGACTCAAGAATAACATGATTTTAAAGCTTTGACTCTCTCTGCAGGTGCCATGTGCACTTGATAGTGCCAAGTCTGAACTACACATACAGCTTTCCTATATAAGCTGGCAGTCCCTTTGAAGGGGTACTTGTCATTTCTCTTTTGTTTGCCTCTGCCTGGAGACATCATGTGTTAATAATAATAATAACAATAATAATAAGTACTTCCACCAATGCCTAATGGGCCAGCTTAGTAGTTTAGCCATCAGTTGTAGAAATATCTGACATTTTCAAAAATTAGGACTCTAATGCCTCTCAGGATCTGTCTCCTCAATACTGGTGTTACTGTTTGTTAGGTTGGGAGTTTTTTCCTGCGGCATATGAGTCCTGATCAGTCCAGGAGCTTTCAATGCTGGGTTTCAAAGCATCTGTAAGTCTTGTGGAAATGTTGGCCAGGCTTTCTTTACTGGAACAAACACACCATTTCTGCACTTCACAACTTAGGAATTGGTAAGGACGATGCCTACACAGGAGCTCTAGGCTTCCTGCCATCTAATTTTAGGGCAGCTTGAAAAGCAAACATGTAGTAGAAACAAATGAATTGAACTCAGTCAGCAAAGGAATTGGCTACCAAAAAAGAAAAGAAAAAAAAGGACAAATCTTGGTATTAGTCCTGTGTCAGTAAGTCACACGTCATATCAAGTTTCAGATATTGATGATTATTTTCTTTGACTGTCTCTTGATGTCCATTTTCTGAAGTTGAGACAGAGACAGGAGAGTAGAACTGCCAAGAATTTCTTTTTTATCTTCATTTTCCTCCACTGAGAAAGCTAATTGTATCACTCTCTGAACCACTTAATTCATTGCCTGTCATGCTCTTCTCTCAGTGTAAACTTCCTTGGGGCTATCATCACAGTCCCAGCAGAGGAGGAAATTAGGGTCTCTAACAGAAATAACCTACAGCTTACATAGCATAAACAAATATTGGAAAGCAAACACTGACAGGTTGGGGAAAAGTGTTTTTTTAAAAAAGGAAAGTAATAAAAAAGAAAAGATTAAATGCAAACATAGTGCCCTGCAGTGTTTAAAACACTTCCTTATAGTCTGTCAGGCTCCATGTTCAGGACCTTTGATCAGGATGGAGGTTGTTTATTTCCTGTACAAACCAACTTATACACTGATCAATGCATTGTTGATATAGTGAAGGTATTAATTCCCTTTAGTGGTCTCTTTGAGAGGCCTTGGACTTGACAACAGTATTGTGAGCCTTAACATGGGTATCCAGTCGTGGAGAAAATGCAAAAAGAAACAAGAGGATGGAGTTGATCACCTATTAAAGGGAAGAATGCTTGGAGGAGTTTCTGTGGACAGAAGTGCAATGAGGTGTAGGTTGTTCACACATAGAAGAGACCATTTAGGAACTATGGGCCTAAATAACCAAGGATTTTGCTTACTGTACTGGGAGGACCTGCTGCAAGAGTTCTGTAATAGGAGTTGTTTCTGACTGGACATTCATACCCTGTGGAAGAGGGAAGACATTAATACTAAAAGAAACTATCAAAACAACAAAACCTTCAAAATATACTGTCTGCCTTAAAACTTTGCTGCACTTTGGTGCAAAAATTTAGCATGTTCCTCAGGGTGGACCTGAATGCAGAGTTATGCAAAGAATAACCTTAACTTTGTATGCACAGTAATGGGATCTAAAATAACTATTATTAGAAAGGCAAACTTGCTTAGCTGGAAAGTGAAGGATTATTTACTTTTTTTCTCAGCTCTTTTAAGTCTGGGGCATCAGGCTTAAAATGACCTGTTGGACATCTGTAATGAAGCTGTGTAGTTTTCTGTCACTGGATCTTGTGGATGCCAGAAGTTTTTGTGCCAACAGACAGCATCTCTACAAATTAATGGAAGAGAAATCCATCAGACGCTCTTAAAAAGAGAAAAATCCCCTCCAGTTCTGGCAATGTGGGAGCTGCAAATCGCTCTGTTGCTGTCCATAGTTATTACAATGGATTTTGCCTGGTTTTACTCCACCATACACATTTTGTTGTGGACCACTATTGGGCAGTATTTAGGTTAGGAAAACCTTTGGCCTGACCTCTGTCAGTCATTCCTGTGACTCATGAAGCAAAGGTCAACTGCAAACCACACTTTGGGAACCTCCGAGCCCCACTCGTTTTTAACAGCCTGATTGTGTATGTCATTTCATCTAAAAAAGCAGCCCCCCAGCATATATTTGAGCACTCTTGGGTTTAGTGGCTACTAACTATAGATACTATTATCCCACCAAGGGGAGCAGGAGGTGAAATTCTTTGATCCATCATCTTCCTTGAAGCGAGTGATGCAGAGTAGGAGCCTCCTGTTTGCAGGGAGGGCAAGCTGTTATCTGTTAATATGGCAGCATTTTGCCAAATGATTAGACTGTCAGAATTGCAGCAATTTGAACACGCTGAGCAAGCTTTTATATACACAGGAACAAGATGCCGGCATTGGATTACTGAAGAGTAACATGGGCTGGAGATTGACAAGTGCTTGGCAAACCCATGTTCCTGGGGCTCATCAGACATTCACTACTCTTATGCAATGCTGGTGAAGAGCATACTCAAGTGGCTTCATCATAGCCTGGGTGACATCTGGTGACATGCAGTTAGGCCTGTCATGTTTTTTGGGGATGAATTCATTTTCACAATATTTGAATGGAATCCACTTATGCAAAGTGGAAATATTCTGGCATGTGCAAGTGATTTTTCAAGACTAATATTTTTGGTCCATCTTGTATTTGGTGACAAAAGTGTAATTAACTGCACTCAACCACGTGCTGTTTTATGGAGTAGTTTCCTGGATTTCTGTGCTTGCTGGCTGTGCTCCTCCTCCGTTCCCTCCTGATGAATGTAGCTACAACTGTTGGGATGAGGAGGAGGGAGCACAGGTACAGTTGGCAGTTTCCTGTGGTTGTAACTGGGGCTCCAAACAAACGTATCTGCTTGAAAAAATGGCTTTTTCTCCCTCCAGCAGCTGGAGAGTTTGCATTGCACTAAACAGAGGCTTGAACAGTAAGTGGTTCTTGATCCTCTGGTATGCTCTGCTTCAGTAGTGGAGTATATTCTTGTTTCTCTACCAACTTAGTAGGTTGTTCTGCTTTGGTGTTGCTGAAGACAAGTGTTGGGAACTGGGTGCTTTACATTTTTGTTTTCCTTGACCTCAGAAGATGACTGTGGGTTTGATCCTGCATTGCATCCAAGCTGAACTCAGGTTTAGAATGGGTTAGGAGTCTGTTAGGGGTTGTCTTAGGAGTTTTAGCTTGTTCTTCAGCTGTCTGTGACAGAGGTGTGCAGAAAGTAGGATTTAATTGTACAGAAAATGCTTCTATGTTAAAAATCAAATTGCAAACAGCACATTCTGCTTTTCAAGCACTCCTCTTCCTGACAGTTATCAGTTTCTGTGATGAGTGAATGCAGGAAAATGTGTATTTGGCATAAAAATCCATTTTTTTCCTGAAAAGCTGCTTTTAAAGAAAAATTCTTGCCTAGGTCTATTGAAAAACCCCTTTCTGAAACTTTGGTGCAGTCTGTGGAGGTCTGTGTTGCACTGAGACATAGTGCAGAACGGTGTGTGCTGGACCAGCGTAGTTCCACAGGATGCTCCTGTGCCAGGGAGTAGCTCAAAGTGGAACCCTTAGTGCAGGACCTCGGAGGGACAAGCTTGAATATATGTTAGCTGACTGCCACAGCAGCCAGGGCTCTCCTGCATCCCATGGGCCATTCACCAAAGGCACTTCAGGATGGCATCGGGCCCAGTTCCCTGCTGATGACTTTGCACCCTGGGGCCCTCTGCAGCCTTCTCCAGCATATGAAGAAGCCTCTGCCAAGCAACAAAGATAAAACTTGGGTCGTGTCAGGTTTCTGATCTGAAACCCAACAGCCAAATTGTAGTTGTGTCCTATATGATGCCAAGGTGTTATGTTATGGATGCGGCCATGCTGTGCCACACATCCTGAAGGTGGGTAGAAGCTCCTTGGCCCTGTTCTACTGATCAGCAGCGTGCAACCTTTTTGCCTCTAATAACTGTAACGAAGAAGACCTTATGCAGTAAACGAGTGCAAAGTGTGTGGCCCTTGCAGCAGATGAGATGTGAGTTGGAGCAGGAATGCAGAGAGGGAAATCCACTTTGACGTTTTGTCCTGCTCCTGGTGGGAGCATCTCCAGAGCCACTGATGTGAAACACATTTAGCAGCTTGGGTAGGGGTAAATCTGCTTTCTGTAGCCCTAGTCACACCCAAGTGCTAATGATTGTTTTGCTGAAAGGGGTCTTTGTGTGTTCAGCTGTGGAAAACAGGATGAACAAGGGGGAAAAATGCTAAAATAGGGTTTCCAAATGTTCTTCTGCAGCTTGTGCTTCTGAGTCTTAATGCATACTCTGGCTTGGGCTCCATTTGCGATTTGCCCCTTGGAGACAGGCTGGCAGGGCTCAGGTATACTGCAGAGGCTCAGGGCAAACTCATTTCACTTTAGCCTAAAGCAGCGTGCCAGATGAAGAAGTATTGTGAAACTCTTATTTTAGCTATTTGCTTCTGTGCCTTTGAGAGAAGGTGATCATGAATGTAAACCCTTTCCTTTTTTTTTTTTTGCGTTTTCCCAGTACAGTGCTGTTATGATTAAAAAAAATACCCCCAAAAACCTCATACAAACTTCTGAAGTGCCTGTTACTCGGTAAGGATAAAAAACGTTTCTTGTTGTTAAAATAGGCATTTTGAGAGTACTATGAAGGCCGTTTTGGAGAATAGAGGTGTTTTATTTTTAATGAGAAGAACTAAAGAATAAAAAATGGTAGCCTTGGAGAATTGCAGATCAAAGGTTTCTTCATTGTAAAACAAATGAAAGGTTTCAGTCCTAGAAGTGATGAATAAATTGATAAATTTTTAATTTGAAGAACAGGCTATAAATGGTAATTTAATTCTTTGGGGGAGAGAATCATTTAAGCACTGTTTAAAAAGTCCAGATTTTTTTTCCTGTGGAGATTATAATGATAACTGAGGGGAGGACTGGGAGACTGGGGCCAGGGCTGTTGTGCTCAGCACTGCCTGCACTCACCGCAGTGCTCGTGTCCTTCCCAGTGGTAGGAGGTGGGATGTGGATGCCCGTGTGCTTCTTGCAGAAGCTTGGTTGTCCCCCTTTCCTTTTCCCACGTGCATCTGGGGACTTCAGACTTGTGCGGGGGAAAACGGAATGCTTAAAATAAGAGTTCAGACTTATCAATGTGCCCATGCTTGCAGCACCTCCTGTGCTTTGGCTTTGCAAGAGGCAAAGCCCAGGGGGGAAATGACTGGGACCGAGTGTCCTCTGCCCCAGGTGACCTGTCTGCTCAGTGCCAGGGATGTGGGACTGAAAACGAACCCTCATGGAAGGAGTAGATGGTCTGCGGTGCTGGTCAGAGAGGTCTCAGGCAGCACGGGGCAGGCAGGAGGCTGGGATGGGAATGACAGTGCTGGGAGAGGAAGACCATGGCCTTTGTTGGGTAAAGCAAGCATTAGGAAATGTAGGCTGGAGAAGGGGCTTTTAATGCCATTTGCCTAGGGCAGCTCACTGCTACCAGACTGACAGCCTGATGGGTGCTGCCAGATTTGCATAATAGCACCACTAATAAAGGCCTTGAGGTCCCTGCTGATTGCTTCTCCATTGCCCACTACACACAGCCCTTGCATTGGGCTCATCCTCCTCTCTGTAGCTATGACCCACTTTTTGCTTTCTAAACCTGATTTTATTTGTCATTTGTGGGGTAGCCTGGCACAGCTCTGCAGAGAAACCCTGTCAGCTCCTATATGGTGTTCCTGCATGGCCAGTGGCTGGGACCACAACCCAGGCTATGTCCCTGCCTGGGCTGTGCCCTGGCACATCTCACCTGCCAGTTTCCCAGTCTGTGTCTTCCAGTGATGCTGTCACGCTCACTAATGTTTTCCCCTTCCTTCTCTTGGCAGTGTTTTGAAAGTTAAAATAAAGAAAAACAGAGGAAAAAGGGAACTATTTGCCTCTTGCTGGACATTAATTCCCTGATTCTAATCTTCATTCGTTACCATCCCTGCCAGTTGTCTCTCCTCACTTCTGTATCACAGCTTTCCCACCTTTCCTAAGCCTGGTGGATGAAGAAGCTCCACCACAGCCGTTGTGCGTGGAGATTAACTCGCTTCACAGACCCAGCTGGCTGAGCCATGCCTCCTGCCCTTGGCTAACAGCTGTTTTGGGGAGAGAAATGTGCTACTGCTCACACTAGTGATTGAATTCTGACTTCTTTCTAACTCCTTAGAGCAATGCAGGAAACAAAATCAGTCGTATTTGCAAGATTCAGAACAGGATCTGATTTGCAAGTGGTTGTGTCTCGATCACAGGTGAATATCTTTGATACTTTTCACAAAATAAAAAGCATAACTTGTCCACTTTGATGTAAACAAAAAAGTTTGCTAAGAAAAGGTAATGTTTTTGATGGATATTGCTTTCTCGTATCAGTTTATACCAAAGTGGCTTAGCAGACATGATGGGACTTATTAGTCATGGGCATAATTTTTGATCATCTTTTGGCTTACAGGGAGTCACAAATGTATGTGTGCATTTGTATGTGTGCATTCAGACCTTTGCTGTATCACTGGATTCCTGATGATATGCCTAAGCTCTAACAGCTAGTCACAGTGGTAGAAAGCTCCAAATTGAGAAGCAGGGTTGGGCTTTCCAACTTTAACCCTGTGGGGACTGCAGCTGGGCAGTGTTACTACTGTGAGAAATTTTTAGAGTTTTATTTGTAACTTAAATATGTAGCTTAAGTGCTGTACTGCTGTCCCCCCACCCCCCTTGCACCTTTTCCCCAGCCTAGATAATGAAAGGTGCACCTATGAGGTTTCATCATTTATTTTCTTAGCTTGTATCAGCATCAGGTGGTAAGTGGATAATTCAGTTTTATCATTAAGAGCGTAACTGAGATTGATTCCACTGTGCTGACTGGAATTTTATTTTTCAGCCCTGAAGTTTGACCAAATGCTTGCTTCAGGTCGATTCTCCCATCTGTTTTAAGTACTCTTCAGCTTTACTTTGTATGGCTGTCCAACTGGTTGTTGTTAGCCTGAAATCAAACCTAAATCTTGAAGAGGGTTGAACAATAATGTTGGGAGGTTGCATTGGTACAAAAGTGGTTCACCTTGGGAAATTCATATCTATATCTAGCTCACTGTTCTCTTTAAGGGCTTATGTTTAAACCTCGTGTTTATTTTGCAGCATTGCTTTGGGTAGAGCTGCTGCTGTTTTTTCACTGATGTGCGAGATCAGAGCATGCCTTGTGGAGTTTAACTCTTTGCACTCAGAGCAATAAGCTACTGGAAGATTTGTGAGCCGATTTTCAGCCAAGTGATATTTGCTGCTCCCGTTTTTCCCCTACCTCTTTATCAGGGCAGCAGAGGGAACTCAAACCTCTGGAGAGATGGCACTGAATGCTCAGAAGGAGCCCAGGCTTGTCCGTGTAGCCTTTTTATCAAACAGGCTTGTATGAATCCACACATTTATGCAAATTCTGTTCAGTTTTGACCCAGTGAACCGTTTGGCTTCAGCAGAGAAATAAACCCTTTAAATCTCATCAGCTTGGATGTTTTAACAGTGCTAATGCACACAAACCTGGAAGTTGTATTGAGTCTGTCCACAGTTCCCTCCTCTCTCAGAAGCCTGGCTGAGAAAAATGTGCTGAGTGCATTGACACAATGAGAGCTGAGAGTTTCTACGATGTTGTATGTGAGGATGTTACCGTCCTGAGTATATTTTAACTGGACACTTCCCCACCCCTGCTCACCATTTTTTTAGTATTTTTAACATTTGTGTTTTAAAGGAAGACTGGAAAGTTTCTTTGTCTGGCAGTGTAGAAGTACCTGGATTCAGATGATTATGAATTTCATTTGCTGGCCCTTAAATACTTGCCTTCGCTAACACTGCACTCTAGTGACTTGTACCATTGTGTTTGCTGTGCTTGCTCTTATCTTCCAGATTTGTGTGCCCCTAGATGTTGCTTGTTCAGCTGTTGCTGTTCAGTTTAGCTTTTCAAATTCTGGTTGCCTGTCTGTGCTCCAGCCCTCTGCTCGTAGCAGAGGTTGAGCTTCTGCAGTTTTTTTCTGTCCCTCTTACACCTGTCTGAGAGTGTGAATCTGCCTGTGCTGAATGTGTGGCATTGATGGCAAAACTTCTAATGCCACTCAATTCCAACTCTAGCAGTGATGGTGAAGTAATAACTGAAGAATTACAGAGTCAGTGCTCAGTCAGAGCATCGTTTAGTGACGTGAAATGCATTTCTGACTTGGCTGGTGGAAGCTTTCATAGCTACTAGCTCTCGTACACTTGCAAAGGGCTGCATGGTTTATTCGCTTTGTTGTGGTATTGGTTTTGAATAACTTTACATGAGTTTAAAGCTTAGGAAATGGAGAAAATATAAAGGGAAGTACAGGAGGTGTGACAGTCAAGCAGATAGCATATGGAAATAAAGATTGACAGGAAAAGAGGTCATAGCCATCAACACTGTTACAGCAATGTGCAGAGATAAATCCAGAATCCATGTTGCAAAATTGTTCCTTTCATTGGAAAATGGAGAATTTCTTGGCACAGCACTTCAAGTGTTGGAAATATAAGGTATGTAAAAAGAAATGGTATTTCTGTTTTTTATACACTCTTCTGTGGGCTAGCAAATGTGAAATATGATTACTCATGACTTCTGTTCATTTAAAAGGACACTTTATAATAGTTTTATGGCTTACGTTTCCAAAATTAAATTCTTTATTTGTATAGCTGAGATTAGGTTAAATTTGATATTCATCCTTAACACAATTGGTGTTAAAATTTGGATCCTTGTTCTTAATAGTCATAGAATCACAGAGTGACTGAGGTGGGAAGGCACCTAATGTCTAGTCCAAGGCTCTGCTCAGAGTGGGGTGAGTGAGAGCAGGTTGCTCACAGCCATGAGCAGTTGAACTCGGAACATTTGCATGGAGGGAGACTTCATAATCCCTCTGGGTAACCTGTGCCAGTGTCTGACCACCCTCATGGTGGAAAAGTGATTGTGTGGTTTTCTCTTACATTTAAAAAGAGTTTCCTGTATTTCAGTTTGTTCCCATTGCGTCTTGGCCATAATAATATTCCTCATACAAATAATTTGTATTCAGCCTTTTGTTGAATTATATTGGCTCATTCATCCTTTAAATTTCCTGAAAATATTGCAATTATTTTTTTTATAGGGAATGTGACTGAATCAGGGTAGAAATATTTTTTCCCAGGAATCAAAATGTGAAGTTAGGTCTTTTAAAACTACTTTCTATATTGAATAGAACTCTCACCACTTTACACACACCCCGCCCCCCCTGCCCTGCCCCCACCCATTTTTATATGTGAGAGGGTTGTTGATTCCCCACCACCCCATTAAGGGTTTTATTTATGAGCAAATAATATTTTATAAGATCTTTATTATAAGTTGCCTCTTCAGTGGATGTATTATGTCATAAAATTTATTAGATACAAGATCAGATTTCTGATTTTTTAAGAGAGTCATAAAAAATAAAACTTCTTTGGAGAAAAAAGAAAGGCAGTAACCGTAGTAAGATCTGAAGCCTCTTTCCCCACTTTCCTCTTCCTTAATTAACTTAAAATTGCATTGGACAATCCTCAAGTAATGTGCAAAAGTGGCATTTAATAGATAGAAATTATTAAGAAACTTTTAGCTGTCCTCTGGGAATATGCCTTAGTGCTTCTGTATTCTTAAGGCTGCCAAAAATATCCCCAGTAATTCTCTAACTCTTTTGGCAGATGAAGGCAGAATGACTGGTTTTACAACAATCAAGATCAGATGGTGGCAGATCTATCATACACTTTTCTATATTAAGAAATATGTACATTGGGAAATAAGCCGTGATCATATGTTCCTTCTCTTTCCATCAATTTGTTGCTAGCAAGTTACTGTTAGCATTAGCATCTGTGAAAAATGGAAGGCAGTAAGAGTTCAAATCAGTCATGCTCTACGTGCTTTTTATTTCAAACATTCTCAGTGTGGTTTTGCCTCTGTCTCAGGGAGAAAAAAAAGTTCAGTTTTCTCTTTCACCTAATATTGAGAAACTGGCTGACACACTTTGATACTTCCGTGGCTTGAAACAGCAGTGACCACAAAGAAAAATACACCTTTTCTGCTGCGTCTTTGTTTTTTTCAGTGAGAGGTGAGCTTATACTGTTGGCAAGAGAGTCTGCCTTTGTTTTGCTAAGATGTATCATTTTAGCCCTGAATGAGTCTTGAGAAACAAAAGCATTTAATTCTCTATCCCAACCAAGCGATCTATCGTAACTACAGAGAATTTCTGCTGCATTTGCAGAAACAGCCTTGGCTCTTTTTGTACCTGCCTGTTTCTTTTGAGGAATTCCTACACCTTTCTTTGTCTTTTTTGTTCTCCTAAGGGTTTTGTTCTTAGACATTACTCTTATATTTTCCTTGTAGTTATCTTCAAGCAGTTTTCCAGTCCACCAGAAGGACTTGTAAAGTGGCTTCTGCATAAACTTCAAGTAAGCCTGATACATGCCTGTAAAATTGTAATTCCATTCATGCTGAAAATGCAAAATCTTCTCTTGTCAGGGTTTGCACTGAGTCTTGCTGATGGTTGCTACCATCACAGTAATTTGAGTCATCCTATTTGGGGATGTAGTTTCAGCAGCTAAAATGAACTGCATCCAGTCTTAAATCAGGATGACCCTTATTTTCCTTCATTGTCTTGAGTCAGATGCCATGTCCAATCAGGCATCCTCTAGTCAAAGACAAATGAATTGGCTGAAAACTCAGATCTGAAAACTCTGTCTGAGTCATAGTAGTCTCAGTTTCTTTAGGTAGTTTGTTCACAGCTCCAATTCAAAGCTTGACTTTTGGCCTATCTGTCTTGTTTACAGGTCTACATGCAATACAATAAAAGGATTCAAAAGTTCCATTTCCTTTAGTTGGAGCTTTGTAATATAAGCTATAATTACTTTCTTCTGTTAAAAAGAACCCAGGTCTGCATTCAGGAAACAGGGATGCTCCCAGAGCCCAGAAGGTTGATGGTTTGTTATAATTATTCAGGAGTCTGTTGATAGGAATGCCTACCCTGGTGTTCCCAGCATCTGGCCTGTGTCAGGCTGAGAGGGAAGCTCCATCCGTTTTTGTTTTTTTTTTTTCTTCTTTTTTTTTTCCTCTGATCCAGAGGATAGCTGCAGGAGGATACCTCCCTGGCTTCCAGCCAGACCCTGGAGCGGTGCAGCTTTCCTCCTGGTTTCCCCACGCGGTTTGTACCGTCGCTCTGCCATCTCCTTAGCAACTCAGAGCACACCAGCAGCACACAACCACACAGCCCCCGGGAGCTGCAGCTCTATTTATAGGCAGTTGAGCCTGGATGAAAATTTCCAGAATGCTCTGGGAAGGCCTCTATGGGCACAAAAAACTTACAGGTCCTGCTAAAGGATCTGGCTTGGTGCCGTATCTCAAAGTCCTGCCCTTCGCAGGATGCTCAACCTTTGCAGTAAAACACACTCACTCTGACACATAGCAAGGGTTTGCTGTTTACATAGCTGCTGATTAACCTTTCAGGAATCATGTTCTCTGTAGCCCAGGTTAGGAAGTGAAATGCAGGTGCAAAAACAATAGCCTGGGGTAATATCATGTTGTAACAGGCAAAGTCTCAAGGATGATGCTGTGTCTATGATGTTTTGGGTGTATTTTTTTCTATTTCAGGGATATGGCTTAGTGCAATCTTAGAAAATAGGAGAGGAAAATTATTTTTTTCTGAGCTTTGTGGTTAGCTGTTTTTTTTTTTTTTAAATTATGTTTCTTCAGGCTGAATTCTACATCAAAACCAAGATTTAATCACTGGTTATATTGCTTACTGTTGTTCTGCAAAAGTTTATTGATTCAAGCATTTCCCTTCGTCATGTGGCTGAGAAATTAAGTAAAGAATGTGTGGTGGTGCTAAGAACAACTCCAAGTATTAAAGAAGTAAATGATAATCAATTAAAATGGGTTTGTTGATGACCTTGAGCAGCACACCTGTTTTCATGAACTTTTCATGTATGCTGAGCTGAAACTGAGACACCCGTGAAGGAATTTAGTATTTATTGGAAGATAATACTTTTTAAGTGAATCTGTTGAGTTTTCAGGAGATTCTGAAATTACTATGTATCTAGCTGTATGACAATTTTGTCTTTTTTTAATCTGGGCAAAAGCAAAACTTGGGTAGTGAGGTTTTTTTTTTCTTTAATCCTTGTATCTTGACCTCATATACCGGTATAGGAGAATGTTGTGTCCTGATTCTAGGGCATCCCTCCCAGATTTCCCTCATAACCTGCATTCCCTGCAAATGATTACTAATGGGAATGGCCTTGGAGGAAACGTCACTCCACTTTTGATGTCTCAAAGTCATGACTGGAATTGTTGTCCTGGACACCATGGTGAGAAAATAATGCCTGTCTACTGGAGTAGCAAGGAAAGTCCAAAGCAACATTTCACCTACATGAGTTGGTAGGAATATAGGAATTACTGGCTTTTGTGTGTGCTTCTACATGCAAGGAGAACATGGTGAGGTGAAGACATGCACTGTATAGGCAGGCTGATTGACAGCCCAGCTGGTGCAGATCAGTAATTGGGAATTCATTGCACATAAATCTTCTAGTACTTACCGTGAGACATAGGAAGGAGAATATCTGAGCTCTGAAACAGTTAACTCTTTCAGGGCCATCTGTGAAGATGTTCAGCTTACCAAGTAGCAAGACTGTTCCAGTATTTCTGTTTAAATCCTTCATTTTTTGTTGTAGCAAGAAGAGTGCTGGTGGAGGAAAAAGCCACCACCATGTGCTTCAATTGATAGCATTTAGGTGAACAGCCTTAAATATTTAATATTTATTTCTTTTACAAGTGCAGCTTCAGATTGTCTTGGAAAAATCATCTTTGTATTTGGTAGTGAACACATTTTTGCCTTTACAAAATGCATTTTGTATGTGTTGCCTGCCAATTTCATGTCTGATTTACCTGATTTGTGTCTCCACATTGGTGGGCTTATTGTATGTTTGTCCATGTGCCAGCAGACTCTGCAACTGTATTTTAAGAGGTCTGTTCATGTCTAAATATTTATATTCTTTTCCATGAGGCTGAGACTGATTGTATGTGCTAGCAACTTCATCCTTCCACCCCCCTTCTTCCCCCAGTCCAAGTGTGTGGTTTTGGTACGTTTTTCTTCTCACTTGATTTCAAGACTCTGGTGATTTCCACAATACAATTTTGAATGTATAATTGGTTTCCTGTGACCACATTTTTTCTCATTTATTTTGGGCTGCCTCTGTTCTGTTACACACATATTTGTCTCTTCATTAGTGTCAGTGGGAATTACAGATGAGAGGCTAAGTGTGGATAAATTAGTAATTACATGAAACGGAAGGCGGCACTTAACTTCGTGAATTATTTGTGTGGGCACAGGACAGCTAATGAATACCTGAGGATCTGAACAAACAGGCAGTGCCAGCAGGGCACAGGCAGGGCTCCCCTGTCAACACAGTTCACAGTGAGGTGGCTGCAGAAGATGGAGGCTCTGTGGGGGCCAGTGCAATCCTGCTAGGTTTTAAGGCCCACTCTTCTGGCAAGTGCTGTGGGTAGATGGAAGTGCTGGTTGTGGTTTTGGAGCCAAAAGTCATGCTTGCCTCTAAGGGAACAATTGTCTATGTACAGTAAATAGAAGACTGAGTAGTTTGCATCTCAGTCCATAACGTATTTAGACTTCTCTTGACCCTTGAAATGGTGTAAAACAGTCCAGAATAGTGTTTCTTGCTGTAAAAATACAGTGCTTGGATGAAAGCCTTCCTTCAAGATGGGCCATGTTCTCCGCTTCACTGCCTGTGGTAACACTTTATTCATTTATGTCAGGAGAAAACCTTTTGTCTTCAGCTGAACAACTGCTTTGCTTGCGGTGCCCTGCAGAAACATTACAAGAGGTTTCCTTAAAGGGAAGCACTTGGCTATTTTCTAAGCTCACTTTCAAAGTACTCTGAATTAATTATAAATGAGTAAAGCTGTCTGGCTCTTGATTACACAATTGCCTATCCTGGCTTCCCTCTAATGAAATCTAAGCTGGTCCAATCGCAGTAAAACAGGAGGTGCCTTCTCTCCCTCCCTATCTTATGATCTGAGCTATTCTCAGATCTACTGTCCTGATTTTTTTTTAGGCTGCAATTCTGCTAGCCTTACATTTCCTCCCCTCTCTCCTTGCTACCTTATTTTTATTAGGCTTTTCTTTTGGCTGTACTTACGCCCATACCCTGTTATAATTTCCACTGAAAGTAGTTAACATGTATTGATACAGTGCCTTTTTGCACTGACCTAACACAATGCATTTTATTTATTTAAAGGATTCTAAGTGCCTATAGTGTCTAAGTGTTTGACAAACATTTAAAAATATACAGAAGTCAAGCACTTAGCTGCCCCAAGAGGACGGGTTTCCCTCTGTGTCTGCCAGGAACATCCATAAACCCTATTATTCATGTACCACATAACTTAGTAACAATTAAACTGAAGTCTTTGCTTCCTATGTGGTGAACCCTGACCTGTGGTCTCCATTGTTTGCCACAACCTGAACCTCAAAGGATATGCTGTATTTTACCCCATTTCTCTTTTTCTGTCCTCATTTTTTATAGTGCTGGATATTATGGGCTGCAGTTCTGGCTTTTGTCACATTTTCACTTGGTTTACCACCTTCAGATGGAGTGGGAGATGGCTCAGTGCAAGCTACATGGATGTCTTTTGGTCTGACATTGTTATTCTGTGTAAAATATCAGAAGTTGAGGAGCTGTGAAATCTCAGTTTGGACTGTAATAAGAGTGTGTAAGTGAAAGACCCCAGCCTGAGTTTTGGAGTGGAGGTCATTGAGCCCCAGCCCAGTTGAATCACGGCACACATGGTGGAGATGATGCTTCTCTGTCTTCTGCTCATTGAATCTCTTGGCCTGGATTTCCAGCACGGTTCTTGACCTTTCTACTTGTTGAGGAAGGATGAGTTCAAAATGACTTAGGAAAGCGGCAACGAGGGCAACATAAATTTATTCACCTCTGCTCCTCTCCCCTTTTCCTCGTGTTGGTTTAGGGAGTTGAAGACAGGCTATGAAAATGGATGAAGACTTCTCATGGAACTAGTGTAGAATCTAAGGAAAGTGGATTCTTCTGGGCTTTGTTAAATCATCTTTGCTGGAGATAGTAAACCAAGAGTTTGGAGGTTCTCCTGAGGCTGGCTGAGGATTGCCTTGGAAAGTAGACTGTACCTGCTGAGTTACCATCCTCCCTGCCTTGGGGATTTCAAGCCCATGTTGATGAATTCCATTTTGTCCCAGAATTACCAGAGGACTAATAGTTACCTATTACTGTGCCAGACTTGGTGTCATGTACATTGAAACTAAGTTGAAAGGGGAGACCTGAACCTTTATTATTTTCTCTTTTTACTGGGATGTTCTCTCTTCTACCAATCCACCAAGGTTAGACCATCCCAGTTCCCTTTTTCTGACAGAATGCTGCAATTTTTCATCTACTCATTTCCAGCTCCCTTTGCCAGGACCTCTAGCCCTGAAGCTGCTTCTGTGGAGTATCCACAACCTTCAGGACTCATTCCCACAGCTGGTGCTTGGGTTTGATAAAGGCATTACTCCAGAGAGTTTTAACCTTCAGCAGCCATAGCAACCAGCCTTGTATCCTTTGAAAAAGTAGTCCTGAGCACAAGTCACTTTAAAGACCCATGCACTTTGCTTCAGAAGACCTCCCCAAAATGGATGGAAATTGTGACTTGATGACATTTAGGAAGTGGGGCAGAACTTGTAGAACATTTGTTCTCAGGATGACAGAAACTGTCAAAATTGTAAGACAATTACACTAATGCAACCTCTTCTAATAATGGGCACATCAGTCTGGCTGTGCTGGAAACCTGTTAGAAATAGATGTTTTCTCAGAGTGATTTTTCTATTTTCTCTTTCTTCCTCCTAAGTGATAACTGAGACCTATATAGGCAAACCATAGAATATGAAGCATTTCTGGGAGGGGCAGGGGAAGAGGGAAAAGGAGTGGAAAAGCTTTGCTGGGAAAACCATTACCAAACCAGTGGAGAACCATCAGAGGAGAAAACTGCCTTTTTACCAGATTTTCCAGATTAATATCTGGAACTAACATACTTGAGCTCCAGCTTGACCTTCAATGATGTCCATCAAATGGGAGGGTAAGCTCAGTAATCACCCCATCCAGCCGTGCCTGAAGACCCCCCCTACAAGTTGTATCTTTCCAGAATCTTCCCAGGAGACTCTCAAAGGAAGTGTCCACATACAACCACAAGGAGTGGTTTGACTATTCTGATGCAACACGTGTCCTGAAAATATGTTGATGAGGGTTTTGACTGCTTGACCACAGTGACAGGGTTGTGGTGGTCGGATGTGCCAACATATTTCGTGTTTTCTTGAGCTGGCTTGCAAAAGGTGCTTAGAAAAGTTGCTGCTAAAATAGAACTGGAGAAGGAGTAAAGGATGCAAGCTTTCAGTGAGCAGGAGACAGAAATCCTAGGCGTTTGCGATCTCTTGCCAGATTTATCCATCTCTTTTCCCACATCTCTTTTCCCACATCTCTTTTCCCACATTCTCTCTCCATTTCTAAGGAACGATGCTTAGCAGTTACTTTCTGTCTTCGAAGGTAATAGATGTGAGCATCTGTGTTAGCAGAGTTTTTTATTTGAATTGTTATTAACATGTGTTGGAGATCTACATTCAAGCAAAGTGACACTTAAAATATATTCCTAGTTGCATGCCAATATCCTATAGAAAGGCCTGATGTATCAGTAACCAAAATTAGCAATGGAGCCGTACTATCATATAATCTTCTCAGTGAAATCACAGACCTCTACATAGCAATTTTCTTAGGTACTTGTAATGCTCTTATGCATACTTATTTTCCCTTCCCACTATCCCACGTACTTTCTTCTTCAGTAGACTTTGGCTGGTATGTCCTAACCATCACTGCAGGCTCTTTTGGCTCTGTTAAGACACAAGTCTCTCTCTGCATTTGGGCCAGCTCCGTCCCTAAGAGGCCAAGCCATAGCAGTGGGGGAAAGTTTCCTTGCTGCAGAAAAGGAACCAAAGCATGGTAACTCAGTCTGAATTGGGAGAAGTGACTGGAGGTGTTGTATAGAAAAACTACTTGAGAAGAGCTCTGTCCTGTGTTCATGCTCAGTGTGAGCAGGATCAGGGATAGGGATGAGACTTACATCATGGAACCCTAAACACCTTGTAGGATTGACTGTATCAAGCTGGCAGCAGCAGCAGCTGCAGCCCAGGCTGACTCAGGTGGGGCCAGGCAGATGCCCCAGAAGATGTACTGCACTACCTGTAGCTGCCTTTGGCCCAACCAAGCACTTGCAGCTCAACAGCATGAATTTCTTCCAATGTTATTTCTAAATTTTATTTCAGTTCATTCTAGAAAGAGCTCCTTCCTCCCCAGTAAATTACAGATCTTTCTAATGCTACAGACAGAAGCATGAAAAATGTCCCAGCTGCTTTAACCAGCCTTGCCTGAGAGGTTGTGTTTGCCATGAAGCCATGGTAACAGATGCTTTATTGTGGTATGGTCAGTGGTCAGAGCCTCCTGGACCCTGATTAGATTTATATGATCTGTGCTGATACTTGTAGCTTCGCTGTTGTGAACAGCAATGCTGTTCAGTCTTGTTCAAAATTAGGTTAGGTTTACTTTTCTGTGCTGCAGTCAGCTTTTGGGTACAGTCATTTACCACCCTACTTGTACAGAGCAAGAGCATCTCTGGTGAGAATGGTATGAAATAACTATTGTTATCTAAGTTTGAGTTCTATCCTATTTTGTAGGACCTTTCTCAGGAGGGCATGTTTTGCAGACCAACTGAATAAGGACTTTAAAAGTGCGAAAATTAGAACCAGTCAAGATTGTTTGGTCACTTGAAATTAAGTGCCATTAGAGAGTTTGTTAGCATGATGAGGATGTAGACAAGACTTCCCAGTTCCCAGTTCACCAAAGCACAGTTGATTTGGCATAGAGTACAGTGAGTCCCCTCGTACCTGGCTGGGAAGTGTGAACACCTTTTGAAGAGCTGGGGCATGGAAGGGATGCAGTGGGCTCTGCAGCTCCATTTGGGATTGGTGGACCTCCGTGGTGGATGCCGTTGGGGAGATAATCACCCAGCCCCACAGACTGGCAGCTGCACATTACTGAAACCCAAATTTCAAATAGGAAATTGGCCTTTTATCTTTGATACTTTCTACATAATGGTGCAGAGCATTAGGCAGCTGAACCTCACCAAGGTTTACTGCCTGGTTGTAAATTGTAATTGGCTGACTAACCTTCTCTGATGTTAAGTGCCTTAAAAGGTTGTTTTTCCTTTATTTTAGTTTAGGTTTAGTTTCTGGCTTTATGTGTTCTCTCTGTTTATTCTGATACTAAGATGTAATTAGAAATTAAAAAGAACAAAGAAAATCTCCAGCTCTACTGATGTACATTAACATGAATCATCATGTCTTGAAAGTGTGTTTAATCCAGAGCTCTGCAACCTGATATACATCCCCTTCATTTGGTAAATATTTAAAGTATCTGCAGACATTTTTTCACATTCTTGAGCAAAGACCACATCATCATGTGTTCAGTCTTGCTTCTGTTCTTGAGTACTGATGTTATGAAGTTGAAGTGTGTTAAATGTTTTCTCCTGTTTTGTAATTTCTAGTATCTATTGTATTATTATGAAAATAGATACAAAGAAAGAGAGAAAAGCCTACCAATTTATTTCTTTTTTAATAATCAAAATGAGTGTATTAGAAAGAAAATGTAAGCAACTTTAAATAGTGCCAAAGGCTGTAGTCTTTGAGAACAGTTGAATTGGGTGGTTTATATAATGAGCAGAGTTGATGATGCCTGTAATAAAGTGGATTAGCTGTTAGAAATTCTGTTACACCATTTATCTTTACTTAGCTAATCTTCCATGTTTGCAATTTCAGTCATATGTGCTTGGGGGTACCCAGATAAATTGTGGTTGTCCAAAAGGAGGGCACATTTTGGTTGTCCAAAATGCTGGCACTTCCCAGTGTGGTTTCTAAAGGAGACAATAGAAAAATTTTCATAGATTTTCTTTTGGATCAGATAGTATTGCCCCCTTAGCAGTCATTATTTCCTGCTCTCAAGTAGTAATACGGACTTCTTTCTCTTTTGGTAGCAACTCTTTTTCTTTGATACATCTTTCCATCTTGGACATCTGCTAGGTATTCCTTACTGCTTATGTGGAGCTGCCTTTCATGTGAATAAAGCAAATCCTGAGCACAGTGCTGGTTCTTCCAAATCATTTTAGGCTAAGTATGTCCTGTTCTGTGAATTCTGTTTGTGTGATTAACAGGGCCCCATGTCTGATGGTGGCAGCAGTGGTGCGTTGGGTGATGCTGATCTGCAGGGGCTGTTCCTGTCAGGTGGAGTGTGCAGGGGCTGTCTGGAGAGAGCGAGGCCTGCAGGCAGCACAGGCAGCTCACCGGGATGTCTGTGCATGGCAGACTCTTTTCAGAAGCCTCTTGCCTGGGTCAGAACCACGGCACATCCCTCTTTCCCTGCCTCCTGCAACAGAAGGGCTTGTTTTGTGGGCAGCCAGGGACTGGGATCTTCACTGTGGCATTCAAGATTCTTTACTTTAAGAGGAATAATAACTTGGTCTGATCCTGGCATACTGGCTTTTTTTATGAAAGATGTTCTCCATCCCTTTGTTGTCACACATATGAGGCATCCATTCACTGAATTCCCCACTGGCTTGAAATGTCCTACCAAACAGGGACTAATTCTAATTGTTCAGCGATCTTTAAATTATTTTCTAGTAAAATAGTGTGGATTTCTTATTTGGAATAAAACTTGAGAGTGAAGACACATGCAGAATTTTTAAGGAGCACAGGTGTTCCTCTAATACCATGAATAGTGCTTTGATTTAAACTTGAGTAGTCTAGAATGGTGTTGGTATTTTTTTAAGGAACAAAGCTTTACTTTAAAAATGTCAAATTCAGTTGATTGTGTTTGAAAGAACAGTCTTGGCAAGAAAGGGACTTGAAAAGCCTGGAATCAGTTGCCTGCTATTCTCCAACGCATTTTGTATCTCCTTGGGGAGGCAATTTAGGCTTTCAGTCATCAAATCATCATCTCCAAAATCGTGATAATAAAGACATTCATAGTGCCTGGGAGTGTTGAGATGACAGACCAACCAATGGATCATTTATGGGTTCCAAGTGCCCTTATGTGCCTCCGTGTGGCTGTAAACCTCAACCTTTCCCAAAATGCAGCTACCCACTGGGCCTCCATAGCCAATGTAGGTTCAGTGCATGATAGCCTTGCACTGAAACCATCCTACAATGGCTTTTTGTGTAAGCAGTTTGATTGCCAGAGTGAGTTATCTATGTGTTCATTACTCTGATGTTGTCCCAAAACAATTGTGAAGTGATTTGATCCCCTTGCTGAGAGAAATGTTGTTTACAAGGTTTAGGCCATGTTGAGGGACACTTTAGCCAATTAGCATTGCCCCCTAATTCAGGGTAGGGAGCTGAAAGAGAAATGTTGTTTTGCCAGCTCTGGCTATCAGGTTGGTATTACCAGTGATCTATCTCATTTCAATTCCAGTTTGCCATGCTGTGGTGCTGGATCAGTAACAACTGTGAAGCATGATGATCTACCTAAATTCCTGTGATTTCCAGTGAAGGTTTTTTATTTTCCTCTCTTTCAAATGGTCACCTGGTGTTGTCCTGCTTAGTGCTGTGTTAGTCAGGGGTACATCTTCCCTGACCCTTTGTGCTCAAAAACCTATGTCAGCCAAATGACACTTGCAAAGTGCAGCATCTTCACCACAAATACAGGTGCAAGTATATGAGCCTGGAATTACCATAGCTCAGGAAACATGCCTTTATGTCTACAGGCAGTACAGCTGCACTCTTTTGGATCTTCCTGTGTAAATAAACCATTGATTTATGATATCTCTTGGGACAGTTGACCACTTCTTTGGATTTCTGCATGCCCCACACTGATTTGACTATGAAGGATGTTACTTGGCATCATAAAGAATTTGTGACAAATGGTGTGATATTTGGATCTACTGCTTGTAGTCACAAATAGAAATTTGTCCTGCTGCTGAGTTTTTTCCCTCTGTTAGCTAGAGGGAGAATCATAACCTTAACATTATTTAATTGGAGGCTTTTTGAGTTAATTAATTTAACTCTTCACTGCCTTTGATCGCATGGTTTTATGAGTATTTTTAATTGATCTGATTTGTATGGAAATGTAATCTAACATTAATTTAACAAGATGGATTCAAATCAGTGGTCATCCCAGCTGTTCAATCAAGGATATTGCTCAGTGCTATTTATTTGGTTTAATTTGAAGATCATGGCCACCCCAGAAACAAGAAAAGCAGCTACTGGTGCTGAAATCCTGTAAATGTAGGCAATTCCAGTTTTAGCTTGGAGTTGTACTGGCCACAGCAAATAAATATGCCTTTCTTTCCTTTCCACTGAGTTTTGCAAATACAAATAGAAATATGGAAAGCCAAATGGGAGCACTTAACCTATGAATTTCAGTCCAGTTGGATTTAAGCAAGCCACCCATTTATTCTTAGATTAATGGCTTGCAGGCAGACTCTGTCAGTTGTGGACTGTATTGTATTAATTTGCAACTGCAAGAGTTAATGCTAGTAATTGCTTTTCCTCTATAGAGAAAGCCTGTAGTAGATTGCTTTTACATGGCAATCTGTGATTGATAGATCAGGGAAAACAGGACCAAAGAAGGTTACTGCCTCCCAACAACTTCCCTCTTCAAATTAAAATAATTTGCAATTTGGAGGATGCCTTGTCACACGTGCTTCAGGAATGAAGCAGTAAACACACTAGGCTGCATTCCCTTAAAGCAGTGAACCTCTTACTGCCTTTCTTTCACCAAACCAAACAAGTCGTGTTGTTGGGAGTCCATTGAAAACAAGTGTGCTGGTGAAACAGTCCCCAGACCCCTTCAGCAAACTTCCTGTACGGTCAGGCAGCGGACCTGATGAAAGAGCCTGTTTGTGAACCTTTGGATTCCTTCCATTGATTTGTAAATCCACTTTATTAAAGTACTGCCGAAGCTTGTGAAATGAGCAGCCAGGGGCTCCCATCAAGTTCCTAACAAATATCTGATGCAGCTTGGATCACTGGTACTGGCACATGCTTTTGAAATTGTTTTTTTTTCTGCTGTGTTGGATCGTTTCGAGACTGGGGGAGTAGAGACGTAGGAAGAAAAATGCAGTCTCCATCAGCCACACATTACATGGCTGCTTTATTTTTCAACGCTGCTAAAACTCCTCTTATTTAATATCGATCATACCAAGGAGCCAGCAAAGTACAGTGTTAATTGGGTCCACTGGAATTCTTGTCCCCTGGGAGAGAGAGCTTCCTAGGCAGGGAGGGCGGAGGGAAGGAGGGAGGCAGGCAGGGAGGAGGGGACCCACTGTGCGCAGCATAAAATGTAAGTGCACTAGACATCAAGGCTTCTGCTTGCATCGCTGGGAAGCAGTCGCGGCGGTTCCCACCCGCCCCCCTTTCAGAAATTAGACAACTATTTTTTTTCCTTTTTTTTTTTTAGTCTGGTAGTTGTTCTTGAATTAACAGCTCCTTTCTTTTATTTTTCTTTGCTTTTTTTTTCCTCCCCCATTTGCAGAGGGCTTTTTTTTATTTGAATTGTTTTCCTCTCCTTTCTGCAAAGCTGCAAAAGCTCTGCTTTGAAAACTGCTGCCCTAGAGTGCAGTTGCTTAGCTGTCCTGTCAGCATTGTTCTAATGCTCATTCCATATGTATGTCACATAGGAGCAGTACCCTCCTCCTCTCCCTTCCCCCCATCCATGCATTTGATTTTTTTCCCCTAAAGACTGATTTTTTTTTTTTTTTAAATTTTTCCGAAGGAGCTTGCAAACAGGGAAATTCAAACTGAACGTTTCTGTGCTGTGGCTACTTACATAGCCAAGACCACATTTCTCTTAGAAAAAGTGTTTGCTCTGTTTCTTCTTTTCCCTACTCCCTCTTTTTCTTCCCTATAAGCACAAAGGCTTTAAAAACTAAGATCTGTAGTTCCTTTTGCCGTTTTTTTTTTGCGTTACCGTGACAGCATGTATCTCTGTTGCTGAAGAATGAAGCAGGCAGGCTGGAGGTTTTTTATGTTCAGTGCTTTTGGGACCACTAAAAAGAAGTCTGCAGAGAAATACGTACAGCAGCTGTGCCAACTGAGTTTCTCATGACTGTTATCTGTCACTTATTCTGACTAAAAGGTAAGGGGTTCTTTAGTATTTTTGTTAAAGTCTTTGTGCATTGTTTGTGGTGTCATTTGACATGTGCAACTCCGTGGCTCAGGAGCGAGATGGGTTGTGAAGATTTTTGTGTTAAGGTATTATAGGTCACCCAGGCAAAGCTCTTTGCATCCAGAGGAGAAAAAAAAGAGATCTTGTTTCTTGGAATTGTTTCCCTTTTCATCTCAAATGGTTCTTCCAGCTTAGCTCGCTACTGATTGAGACATAAAGCTGGAGCATTATCGCTGCTGCTTGCCTTTCCTGGTGCTCTTTCTCTACCTAGGGAGCACACGCACCCAGTTGCTGTGTGCGTGCGCAGATGTGGGGTAAGGCATAGCCCCGGTGCATGGCAAATACTTGGCAACATGCACATTCTCCTCTCTTACTGTAACTAAATGTCTTCAAGCACCCTTCACAAGGTAAGAATGCCTTAGTTCAGCACACTGCAGCTTATGCTTGTTTAAAATTACTACTTGGATTACAGTGCATACTGTGGAAAGTTATTAGTTTCCACAGAGACCAGTTTAATTGGGGGGTATGTGTGCAGCGGTTCTGTTTTGTGCTTTCCATACACTGCTTGTGGGGGAGTATGAAATGTTATTTTCTTCTTAATTCTTGGGAATGGTGAAGTTTACACTGTCTGTTAGGCATAGCAAATGAAGTTATAGCTGAAATCGATTAAAGCTGTGGAGAAGCATAGCCTTACAAGGCTCTTCAACTTAGCCTAAGAGTCAGAAGATACTTTATTAAAATATTTTTTTTTCTCTGCATTGGAATATGCAGAATTGTAAGCAGGAAGGCATCTTCACCAAGCAGAATTAGCAGCGAATGATGCCCTGACTGGATCATTATGTTATTTATGTGTTAGAAACCTGTTTAATCCACAACCTTGGGTGCGCACTGCTTTTTTGTGTGTGTGTGCTGGATACATCTTTCAACAGCCTCTTAGTTCAAGAGGGCATTGTTGTATAAAATGTGTTAATGTGTTTCTGCTTTGCAGGCAGGCAGAAATGCTCTCTGTAACTGTCCCCCTTAGCTGTGACACAGCCCTTTTGGCATTTTGGAAAGGGCTGATTTTAGGGCTTGCGTTGCTTTCTTTCACAGTTGTGTTCTTACTTCTTAGCTGTTAGTTCCCTGCGTGGAAAATACATCTTAAGGGTGCTCATTTCTCATGCTTTGCAGTCATAAAGTGGCTGAGACAGTTGAGCAACCTGATTTAGTGGTTTTTAGTGGCTTTACCAGGAATGTTGCATTGCTTATTTGAATAACCAGGAATGCCACCAAATATGTAATTACTTCAAAAACAGTCTAAAAATACAAAGTGTGAAGGAAGAGAGAAAAGTCCTGTCTGCAGGCATTCATTTCCTTCTGTACTCTGGCTGTTTATAATGTTATTTCAAAACCAGATATTTCCTAACACATGCTCTTTGACTCTTACTTTCCCATTATTGTTGCTTTATATCAGCACTGAAAAAACAGTCATTTAGATAACAGGTTTTCATTGATATTCTTTTTATAATATGGAAAGCAGCATAAGAAGCAGTAATAAGTTAAATTGGCATCTGCTAATTATGCTGAATACAGATTGTGAGCTCTTCAAGTCGTCCCTTGCCTTAATGCTGTTAGCATATTTTAGCACTGGCAACCGAAGGAAAGAAACTGGAATGTTCCTGCTTGGGGGTTTTTTAGGAAAAAAAAAATTATGACTTGTGAAGAAGTGTGAAGTTTGGGGGAGTTTTAATGTTTCTGTGCTGGTTGTGAACATCATACACAGTTTGTTAGCTCCTGGCAGATCCCTGAGAAACTGACCTGCTTGGTGATCGCTAGACTTAAATTTGACCCTTGGAGACAACCATTGTTATCTGATATAAAACTTAGTCTTAGGGCAAGAGAAGTTTGAAAGTTTTGTTGTCACCAAATACCTGATTCTTGTGGATCTCTAAGAGAGACAGTTAAAAATACAACTCTTCCGAACTTAGTTGTGGTTCTTCATACTATATGGCAATTTTGCTCACCTCATCTCAAAACTGGAAGTCTTGGGCGTCCGTGGAAGCAGCAGGGCTGTGCTTCTGCCCAGAGGTGCTCAGCCGAGCTCTGTGCGGTCTCGCTGTGCAGCAGCACTGCTGTCCGGCCGTGGCAGGAGCGCAGGTTGTGCGGGGCTGTGCCAGGACAGGACGCACAGAGCTCCGTCCGTGCCGCCCGTGGCGCGGGCAGCGGCCACGGCGGCGGCGGGGCGGGGCCGGCAAGATGGCGGCCTGAGCGGGGGAGAGTGAGGCGGCGAGAGAGAGACGGGTTCGATATCGCCCGTGCTCTGGAAAAAAACTGCTCTAGTGGACACATCCCCGCGGCTCCTGAGAACATAGTGCCGTAAACAATCACAGAGTCAATTAGGTTGGAAAAGACTTCTGTGCTCATCGAGTCCGACCAAGTGACCGAACAGGGCTCAGTGGGTCCCGGCTAATGAGGCTGAAATGGAGAGGGGAAGCCTCTCCCGAAAAAAGCAAACAAACTTCAAGGCACATCACACGTACCCCCATTATAATTCGTAATTAAGTAGTTGTAAGCAGGTGAGATCCTGCTCCAGCACGTCTAGTAAGTTACAGTGACAACACTGTGAGGAAATTAGGGAATCCCTGAGTGCTTTGAGCTGGAAGAAACTTTAAAATTCAACCAGTTGCAGACCCGTGAGATGGGCAGGGACATCTTCCACTGGACCAGGTTGCTCCAAGCCCTGTCCAACCTGGCCTTGAACATTTCCAGGGATGGAGCATCCACTTCTGTGGGCAGCCTGTGCCAGTGCCTCACCACCCTCACAGGAAAGAACTTCACAGTATCTAAACTTAATCTCTCCTCTTTTCGTTTAAAACTCTTCCCTCTTGTCCCATCACAATCTGCCCATGTAAAAAGTCACTGTCCCTCTTTTTCTATAGGCACTGGGAAGCCATCAGGGAAAAATACTATTTTGCCTTTATTTTGATGTTTTTTAAGATCTGCTTTGACCATTGTGCACAAGAGCACACGCACTCGCTTTCACTGTTAGGCATAAACTGAAAAGACCCCACAACTTACAGGATTATCCCTCAGTATCCATGAAAAGAAGCATTTTCCTGCCTATCCTAAACTCTTGTAGCTGCTGCAAGCCCGTCAGAGGCCCTATGGATGAGTTCACCTCCCAGTGGGACACAGCCAGCACAAGGGCATGAGCCCCCGGCTTAGCTACAGCAGTGCGGGGGCCTGGAGGCTTAAATATATCCATAATGGGCAGTGAACGGGGATGTTTCCAGTGCCACATCCCTGCCCAGCTCCAATCTGTGAGGGATTAGTCAAGCTCTGAAGCACTGCTGTGTCCCGGAGCAAATCCATGACTCCATGGATGTGCAGGACTTTGGGATTTACGCGGCCGCACCTCCGGCAGCTGCCGTGACTAACGTGTCCCATCAATGCTGCTTGGAGGGGATCTCTCCCTGAGCTGGCAGGCTTTAGGTGTTTCTGAGGGGTCTGAGTGCCTTGGGGAAACAGGAGTGCCACCATTCTTCAACCTGCAGCTTAGCCTGGTGCCAAACAGAGATGCTGATCCAGCAGATGAGAAGGAGAGTGTGGTTGTCTCATGCAGGATGTCCTTCCCGGGTAAGCCCCAGACAGAGGGGTGCCAAGCAGCCCTTCACACAGGATTATGGCTTCTCTGGGAAACCTGACTGAGCACAGGAGACATCTGAATGAGAACCATAATCCAACTTTGACTGAAATGCTCTCAGACTCTGGGGAGTCCAGATGGCAGAACCAGGCGTCGCCTTGAATTTTACAATGGAACAATGTTGGCCAGCCCTACAAGGGTTGGCTTACAACGAGGTGTAGGCACCTAATTCCCTTTGAGATGACTATATAAGAATCATGAATCTAAATCTGGTGTCTAAATCACAGTAATGTGCTGTACCAAACCCAGAGATATCGACAGAATGTGCTTCACCAAGTACAAACACCAGATCTCATCCTGAAGCTCAGTTCTTTCTTCTTGCAAGTTTTCGCACTACAAACAAAAGTGAAGCACCATATCCCCTTTATTGCTGCAGATATTCCAGGCACAAAGCTCCCACGTGTTTTATAGAAAAAGTAGAAAGGGTTTGGAGTTGTTAACTCCGACGCTATGGGCAAAGCAGCAATCCCTGTTAACAGTTTCCATCAGCCCCAGGTTTAATTGCCAGCCGTTGGGGCAGCCTGCTCCAGGAACAATTACAGCATGGTGAAGTCATTTCACGGGGCATTTACCAACAGCAGGCTCAGAAAACAGAGGCTGGCCGTGTTCTCCGGCTGATTAAAGTCCCGTGAGCGGAACACGGCACTGAACGTTTCCCACCTAGGAATGAAGTGTTTTCCAGGCAAATGCTGCTCCAGCGCAGGCTGGAGAGGGCAAGGTGAGGAGAAAATAGAAACCTTTTCCACCTCCTGGGTCGATATCCCCAGGAACAACACAAACCTTCCTTTTACATCTAGGGCTGGATTTGAATCCTGTATCTTTTTGTGCTTCAAGAGCTGCTCTCTCCCAGGCAGACCTGGAGACCTCCGTGACTGCTGCATCCGTTTTCTCTTGGCCTAATTGCCCTGGAGTCTGGTGAGTAGAAGCAGCCAGCACCAACAGATCACAAAAACATCTTTTCTTGTGCAGTTCCCAAATCAGCGTGGAAATGTCATCATGGGCTGGCAAATTGGGCAGCCCAGGTCAGAGCTCAGGGTCAGACCTCAGATGACATTTCAACCCAGGACAGGAGCAATTTGTACCAGGGCATAACATCAATTTGAATCGGTTTCACACTGAAAACTTGTGGGGTTTTTACGAGCCAAGTAAGATCTTCTACCAAGGGGCTCCCTGAGTTAGATGTGTATTTAAAACTTTATTCTTGCACTGCTCTGCATGCTGCCATAGTAACACACAAAGCAACATTTTCCCAGTAAAGGACTGAGCCCCAGTGTGAGACAGGGAAAGGCTTGCACAGGGAAGGAGAGTTTCCTTTCTGTTTGCATTTCAGACCCTATCATGAGCTTCCAAGGACTCTGGCATGTAATTCAAGAGACATAGGGAAAAAAATGTCCTGAAAATAACACAGCCAAGAATTCCTAAATAAATTAAGCCCTTTTTCTAACAAAAATAAGATTTGTCAACTTATATCCATGTCAATACTACCCCATCCTTTACCAGATCGTAACACAGGCTGGCTTAGGAAGAACCCCGATGTCCAGATAAGCTATGGCACTATGTGAGCAAGGAGCAACTCTTTTCTTTTGATAATAACTCAGGATTTAATTTGTCCTTTAAAATCATTTTTGAGATCCAGGAAAATTTATTGTGTTGATTTTCTGCTGGGCCATCTCAGGCTTCAAACCCTGAGATGAAAAATTTAAATTCTAAGCAGAAGACTAAATTAAAAAGTACAGCATTATTCCTTCTCCTCAGTTTCTGTTCCCTTAACTGCCTGGTAAGTGGGATTAAGTCAGCACTGTCATTTCTGGGACCAAGGCAATCTTTTGGTTTGTAAGAATTTCACAGAGGGAAACCAAAATCCACTTATCTGAAGAGCTACTGAGTGAAAAAAAAGTGACATAAACCGCCCTGTTTTTTAAACTAGATAAACCAAAAGTTTTCAACATCTTTTGATCTGTGGATTTGTACACATTTTCTAGGGAAGGGACAAACTTCCCCAGGGTACTCAGAGCCAGACTGGGGTGAGATGGTCCCACAGGGACTCCACAGCATTGCAGGGCTGAACCTGCTCCTCTCTGCATCCCGTGCAGAGCTGGGTGTTTTTGCAGGACACTTCTCATTACAGTGATGTGTTTGCTTTGAAACTGAGCCTCAAAACTTCTCAGCTTTTCAGGCCTCCACCCCATGTTTTCACGTTTCAACTTTTACCTTAAGATAAGTTTGGCATTCAAAAACTAAAATCTGAACCAGAAGGAAGCTCAGCATGCAATATAAATGTTTAAAAAAGAAAATAAATTCCTACTGACATTTTTGAGTCTTTCTTTCTTCACTGTGAGTAGTTAAGATAATTTTTCCATGCAGACAAACATCTTGTGTAATAATTCCTCATCTTAAAATATTTGTGTTAAAAAAACCCTAAACAGGATTAAACCCTGGCTAATTAAAAGCACCATTAAAAAAAGCTAGTAAAATAAAATAAAATTCCTTATTACCAGAAATATCCTGAAGATTATAAACTTACCATTTTGGCTGGCACAACCAGAGCTGAAGAGTAAAACAAGTGGAAATGAGCAATTATTGATACATATTTATATCTAGTTTAAGAAATATTGTTGCAGCTAATTCCTTTTAAAAGATACTATGAATCAATAAAAGAATACTTTTTATAACCCCAAGTTTAATATTTCATGACAGTTCTAGAATGCATTTAATTGCATTGCCTAATGTAAAAGTCGTAATTCAAATCTTTGTACAGAAAAGCTAGAAAGCAATTGCTTTCATTCTAACCATTTGTGTAAAAATTATAATCTAGCTGTCAAAACAGTTGATAAAACTAAAGATTTGAAGAGAAATTTGCTGAAGGTTTGTTATCTTTGGCATAACTTGAATGATTAGAACCGCTGTGCTAAACAAATTGAGTATTCCTCAAACAAACTTATTGTTGTTACACGCTCCAGAGAATGAACTGTGCTTGTTTAGTCTGGATGAGAGAGAAGTGTGGGGGAGAGGACATGATAGTCCTCTTTAAATATATAAAGCACAGCTGTAAAGATACAGGGTGATGTGTTTTCAGGGCCTGCGGAGGATAGGTGGAGAAGAAAGCAAGACTCAGGCTAGAGATGAGGAGTCAGGGCAGCAAAACATGGAGAGAATTGGCTGAAGACCATCACAGAGTCTCCGTTCAGGTATTTTTAACAATAAACATCTTCTGGGCAAGGTCAGTAACGCCCTGGGAGAGCGAGATGCAGGTTTGGAGATTTCAGGTGTGTGGATCCCCATGTGGCTTCCAGAGGAGATGGAGACCCACAGGCTCACCGTGGGTTCAGGCTGCTCTGCAGCTTTTCACCTTGCTTTCTGCATCATTTATGGTCTGAGCACTGGCCAGCTCCAGACACCTCTCCCAGCCTTGTTCCTGTGACTGTGGTGCTTCCCACACCATTCCCACTGCTGTCACAGCCCCATCACCCTCCCCATGTGCACCCACATCAGCACCAACAGCTGGACCACTTTGGGTGCCAGTCAGCCATGCAGCTCCTGAAGAAGTCTGTGAAAAAGAAAAGTTTCACCTCTGAAAGAGTCTGTGTGTGAAATTCTTGTATTTTTAGGGCAAGACAGAAGGACAGATGGCTGCCAAACCCAAGAGCCAGCAGTGCTTGTGAGATGTATTTGCAGTAGAGTATTATATGATGTGAAAATCACTTTATTACCATTGAGTGCCCGTTAGCCCCGACGTGACAGCCGAGCAGGGCGTGTGTTGGCCAGCCCATGTCTCCCCTTCCAGCTGCACAGGGAGGATGTTGTCCTCTCACCTCTCCCAGCTCTGCAAGGCAACACATTGGGCTGAGACAACTCCCCTCTGCAAGTGAAATGCTGCTGACCCTCAGGGAGTGGTGGGGGATGCCGCTCCCATCCTGCTGCATTCCCACGAAGAGCCCCAGAAGTGCTTCTGTTTGTGTCTGAATCAGTGCAGGCTACTTTGGCTCTCCTTCAGCCCACGTGGCTGAAGGGACACCACATGTTCAGTGCCAAAGGAAGACGTGTGACAGCACCACACCTATTTGCAAAACAAGCCCTCACTTTTCCTGTATCCTTGCAGCAAGACACTTTCCCTGAAGCCTTGTTCAGACCACTGTCACCTCGTTCAGGGTCTCTGGAAGTATCTGCAACACAAATACAAAAAAGAAATACAAGGCAGAAGAACCAAGGAGCCCATTTGGAGACCAGCAAGCTGCAGGCACCTCAGGACACACACTGGTTTGCTTTCCCTCCCCATCCTGCAAACTCTGAAGCTGCACCAGGCTGATGTGCAGGGTTAGGACTTGGTACTGCCACAAGAGAGGTGAGTGGAGCCCAGGTCAGCCAGGATATCCTCAGCACTGCTCAGGGACAGCCCAGCAAATCGTGTGTGCAGCACTCAGTGTCCCCCTGAACAAACCCTGCCCGTGTCTGGAGGGGCTGTGCCCCCCCAGCTCCTGCCTCCACCTGCAGCCTTGGCCACCCCGCAGATAACGCCTGCTACAGTTTGGAAGTCTTTAAGATGAAACGTTGTGTCTTTCCTGCAATAAAGTTCACAAAATGTCGATGCTTTGTCTCTGTAACAAGCACACAAAAAGAAAAAACCCCACGTGTTTATGGATGCTCTCAGTGATCTGCTCTTTGCCAAGGCTGGATCTGTGAGGAGGTTTTCAAAGGATTGCCATGCTTGGATCTCACCAAGGCTTTAGTGGTAACTCCTTTCCATGGCTTTGGAAAGTTGCTCCCATCAGTTGGCTGCTGCCTTTCATAATGTTTGTGTAGAAGCTTTTTTTTTTTTTCAGCACTCTCTGTGGAAGAGAGTGTTTACTTTAGTTTTTGAACAATGCCATGACTGCACACCAGCTGACAGCCACAGGCTTACCAGGGCCATGAACTAATGAGGATTTCCAAGTGCTGGTGTCACTGGCAGGATTTGAAGCAGAGCTATAAAGCCTGCAGACAAGCAGGCTGCTGGCCAGGGAGGCTTAGCAGCTCTTTGGTGAGGTATCTGAGATAGTTGGAGAGAGATCTGTACCACACCCTGGCTGCAAACTCTGATATCACAGAGCTCAGCCCGCAATACATCGAGAGGGGAATAAAGATTGAAACAGGAGTGTCGGAGTCCAGGGCATTCCTTTGGTTGCCCTGGATGGTCACAGACCTCAGCAGAGAGGCCTGGGACCTGAGAAAGAGGGTTTGAATCCTGGACAGGGGGG